>VTFQ01000849.1:0-328460 GCA_036281575.1 Ancherythroculter nigrocauda
TAAATTTAGAGATCACACTTTTAAAATTCCCTTATATATCCAGGTTTTCCAAGATATCCAGATCATGGAAGCCCACTTTCTTATCTGAAAAAGACAGATGTTCAAATTAAAATAATGAATTAAAATAAGAAATATGTCAGGTTACATCTTGATTTTTCATTTTAACATATTTACTCATGCTATATTGAATGATATTGAATTTTGCGTCCCCCTTAGAAGTGTTTCAGAGCCACTGTCCTAAACTATTTTAAATATATTTAATTTATTATTATGCATGGAGAATTTATCATGAAAATAAATTATTTGAAGGAAAAATTTGTATTACAAATGGTGAAAAACCTGAAATAAAAGATGAGCAGTTATAGAACCTACATGTACATAGAAAATTTAACTTACAATCCAGATGTTGAGTTAAAAAAAAAAGAATCATGTGCATTTTATTCTTCAAGTAAACATCAGCATTTAACAGCCATAACCCATCCATCCAGTACACTGACAGCTCCTCCTCACCAACATCTGTTTAACATCATGCTTCATTTGTGTGTGTAGCTGACGCCATCCCAGGAGTGTTGAGATGGCAGGCCCGTCTGTGGGGTTTGGTCACCAAACTGAGAACTGCCCGCGAGGGTCAAGAGACGCCCAACCCGTCCGTCCTGAACAAGAGAGAGCGCTCCGAGGCCAAGAAGATCTGGGAGAACAAGAACTACGCCATCACACAGGTGAAGGCAGAGACCACACTGATGTTCAGACATATGTGTTTTATAAATCATTTCACATCATCTTCTTCTGAAGCACCAAAATACACATTTTACCTGCTTGTAGACAGTAGTGTGTTTACCCACCACGCAAAGTACGCAATTGCGTGGGGCCCTGCGAGCTTGGGGGGCCCCCGCGATTTCTCCCGAGGGGGACCCCACGGTGGTGTAGTCTATGTGATACACAGGTATATGCCATATACCCACTAGGAAAGGTCAAGGATTTGCATATACCCGCTTTAAAAAGTGCGAGGATACGGATCTGGTGCTCTTTAATGTGCCGTGACAGATCGCTGTAGCTTCAGTTCTAGAGAAGCGGCAGCCTGACGCGCACATGAACTGATCCTCTCCACCGCTTTAATACCAGTTACAGCGCCAAATAAACATGAATGAACATCTGAAGGTATGTTAAAAGATACAGTACAACTTATCAAAATCTATATCATGTCTCATGTAATCATTTAATCAGTGTTTCAACCACGGAAAGACGTTAATAAAAACGCTGGTAAACAAACAAACATAACGTCATATTTACCTCAAAACAAACATATTCATCATGACCATAAACTCGTTAGTCAGCTAGAAAACTTAACTCTAGAGAGGAGCATTTAGCTAAATATAGGCTATGCACCATATTACATATTAATTATAATTTTTAATGTTCTTCTAGCCTATATAATGCATGGTTGAATAAATCCATCAAGTTGACAGCCACCATTTAAATTTTTATATTTTGAAAAACAAATTGGAGTAGAAATAATTTTAAAGTTAGTAGGCCTACCAGCTTTAATATTATAAAAATTTCCTTTAGTGTATTTAAGTTTGTATACAAATCAGTTCATTTAACCTTCGATATTAATGTAGTACCAATTTTACAGCATTAGTTGAGAGATTTTTTTTCTTGAGAAAATTTGCCATGTACTGTACCTGATATACTACTACCAAAATAACTGATACTGAATCGAATTGCAAACTTGTGAATCAAAATGCATAACTATGATGACAGACTGGCAGGAAGTTATGCAAAAAAGAAAACAAAGTCCAAACAGGGTGATATTGTGACATACTGATAAGCCTCATCTTTCCATTATTGTTAATAATAGTTGCAACCTGCACTCTTAAATGTGCATTGAAAATTGCCAGCTGATAAACCCCTGGGTACGCGATCATAGGGCCCCCTCCTGGAGATTTGCTTAGGGCCCCCAATAACCTAAACACGCCACTGCTTGTGGAGTATATGAGCAGTAAGTTACTTCTAAATATTTGAGTGTTGTACCAGTAAATGTAGTTGGTTTAGAATTAATTGGTAAGTAATATAATATGAGTTGTAATAAAATGAAATATTTATTGTATGTTGCATTCAGAAAACTTTAGTCAGGATACTTTTGAATGAGAATCAGTAGAGAATGTATTTTGCCCCAGAATGGTGTATTTTCAGCATCTACAGTAGCAGGGGCTAATGGGTCATTCTAACCAGCCAAACCCTGACCCCTTTAAAGGGCTAGTTCACCCAAAAATGAAAATTCTGTCATGTCATGTGTTTCTTCTACTGAACACAGATTGTCAGTAACCAAACAGTTGATCGGCTCCCATAGTATGGAAAAAAAAAAAAAAAAAAAAAATACCATGGAAGTCAATGAGGAATGTCAACTCTTTGGTTACTGACATTCTCCAAAATATCTCTTTTGTGTTCAGCAGAAGAAAGAAATTCAAACAGGTTTGGAACAACTTGAGGGTGAGTAAATGATGTTGCACTCTTTGACCAGCAGAGGTCACTACAGCTCCCATCTGTATTTGTTCCATTCTGGTTTTGTTTAGATATGCTTGGGTTGTAATTCAAATTCATGCAGTCTTTTAATTAAAACTTCATGAATAAAAATGACAAAAATACTGTAGGCTGCTGTGTGACACGTGTGTTACATAGTATCAGTATATGTGTTCTCAATAGTGCTGTCAATCGATTAAAAAACTAATTAATTGCTCATTTTTATGTAATTAATCACAATTATTTTTACATTGTAATAATTTCACAGTTACTCTCCAAATTAATGTAGAAACAACTTAAAGACAGTATATTTTAAATATTTGTTTGATGGCATCTTTTTTATGAATGAAGGTCAGTATCACTGATACTAATACTGTACTGATGTCTCTATGAAATTGATTCATTTATTAGGCTTTAAAAAAACTTTTAATTTAAGTGAACTTAAAACAATCTTCACATGAACCCCATTATAATAATAAATGTCATATTTGCCTGTCTAACAGGTAGGAAATATACAGAAATTGAATAAAGTTATCAAACACTTTACAGTCTTCACTGCATAAATTATAAATTAAATATAGATTAATCCTTATTAAAGCTACAATGTTCTCTGTTCCCTTTGTTCATTAATGACAGACTTCATCACAGCAACTGGTTTATTAGGCTGCTGTCACTTTAAGAGCTGTCACTGCCGACCATGACGCGAATCTGACGCGCATCTCATTTTCTCACAACTCTTTAATGTCATTTAAGACTTTATTTAACTCATTTAAGACTGCTCTTATGAGGATACTCGACAAAACAGGCATGTTGGCATAATTCTGTGTGTTATTGTTTGTTCAAACATGAGAGAGAACTCAATACTGGCGCACATCTTTCTGTAATATTTAATAAATTACCGTTTTTACTCTCTTTTTTTTGATCAAATAAATGCAGCGTGTATGACATAGAGGTGAAAAAATGACATAATTTTCATGTTGGAGTGAACTATTGATTTAACAAATGAAAGGGTGTGTCCATTGGGAAAGTGATGTACATGTGGATTGTGTAAATATAGCCAGTATAAATAGCCTCTCCAGGGCTGAGATTGATTTTGCTCCGGTAAAAGGACCTGGAGTGTACTTGATCCATTCCAGAGCTGCTAAGACTCTCGATCTTTGATCTTCTGCCGGGAAAAGCCGCTGTCATCAGCTCTGTCCTTCCTTCGGTCAGGGCCTCTGGAGGATAGCTGTTGTTCATTCTGTTCTGATGTGGAGCCGGCCTGATCTGGACTATCCAAAGGAAATTGGTGATCTAGTCTCAAACCACGACAGAAGAGCAGCTTCCACCACAGAGGTCACATGTGTTCACAGTCTTTCATTAGTGAATAAACCTCCGTCCTCTCAGGCAGTAATGAGGCACCTTGTGACATTCAAGCTCTGAAAACTTCTGCTGCCTACATAGGCAACTGCCTTCTAAGAAGCAGTCTGAATTGAAATGCTCTACATAGACAGCATAACATGAAGCACTCGGAAGACTTGACTTACAATTGAATACTCAGAATTGAGTTTAGCATCAGCACATTGCTAAGCTCACTACGCATGAAAATAGCACATAATATATCCGATAAAGTAGTGTATTTTTTAATAAGGCTGAACTGCACTACTGTTCAAAAGATTGGAGTCGGATTGAATGTTTTTGAAACAAGTCTTATGCTGAATTTATTTAATTAAAATACAGTAACACAGTAATATTGTCAAATGATATTGGGTCATTCTGTGTCAAATCAACCAAATTTCTGAAACTTCCCCTGCTCAAATTTTTGAGTACAAATTGACTTATGGAGCTGCATTAAGATCTCCATATCTATAGGATTGAACCATTGAGGGCCTTTAAAATGAAGATACAAAAAAAAATGTTTGTTAAGAAACAGAATCTAAAAGGATATTAAGATATCTTTAGTACTTCTTGAGTTACAGGCATGCAAACTTGAGGCAAAAAACACAAGAAGTGCTTTTTCCCCATTTTTGAACGGTCACTGTTGGCATATAATGAAACAAAGTCAACAGATTTTACTAATAGATCTACCAATCTCTGTGTAAAAATAAAATAATGATGCTGCCATCTTTATAAAGTCATTTTTACACCCCTCTAATTTTTCTCCAAATCTCAAGTGAAAATGGTCATTTGACCCCCTCTACAAAACAGTGGATTACTCAGTAAATACACATCTGTGACATTTAATATTTTGAATTTAATTGAGCTGCATAATGACACTATTGTCTTTTTAGAGCTGCTTTACAGCTGAACAATATATATATATATATATATATATAATATATATATATATATATATATATTATTATATATTATATATATATATTTATATATATATGATATATATGTATGTATGTGTATGTATAAATAAAGGTGACTAGATAGGCAGTTCAGGTTTTGGGACAGAGCTCTAGTGTCCTTTAAAGTCGGCATGAAACAGAAGTTGCAATGGTCTTTTCTTCCCTATTGTGGCAAGAACAAATGTAGGGCGGGCTTGATTTTGTCCCTGGGGAATTGATTGGATGGTTGTGGTTTGCTATTGGTGGATCTCATGTGAGTGACAGGTTGCCCCGCCCTCATCATCAGAGAAGAGAAGAGATGCAAGAGGGGGGAGAAGTTATTCTGATTCAGGATTTATATATATATATATATATATATATATAGTTGACTTGTGTACTTATATTATCCCAAATGTTTCCAAGAATGTTTAAAGGGTTAGTTCACCCAAGAATGGAAATTATGTCATTAATGACTCACCCTCAAGTCGTTTCAAACCCGTAAGACCTTCATTCATCTTCAGAACACAGTTTAAGATATTTTAGATTTAGTCCGAGAGCTTTCTGTCCCTCCATTGAAAATGTATGTACGGTATACTGTCCATGTCCAGAAAGGTAATAAAAACATCATCAAAGTAGTCCATGTGACATCAGTGGGTTAGTTAGAATATGTTGAAGCATCTAAAATACATTTTGGTCCAAAAATAACAAAAACTGCGACTTTATTCAGCATTGTCTTCTCTTCCGGGTCTGTTGTCAATCTGCGTTCACGACTCCGCAGTGACGCTGCTGATGTAAGACGCTGCTGATGTGTTATCCGGTGCGCCAGAGCTTCGTTTACAGTCTGAGGGAGACGCACGCTGTATTCAAGCTATTCTACATTGTTTGTATTTTGGTATTGTTATATTTCTTAAAATGGTGTGTAAGTGTACATGACGCGGATGTCCTAATCGCCAAAAACAACCACGGTGACGTAAAAGTGTATTACCAACGCCGACAGATAAAAGGATTCAATGGAATCAATTCAATAGAATCAATTCAGTGGAAAGGATTCTGGAAGAGAAGACAATGCTGAATAAAGTCGTAGTTTTTGTTATTTTTGGACCAAAATGTATTTTAGATGCTTCAAAAACTTCTAACTAACCCACTGATGTCACATGGACTACTTTGATGATGTTTTTATTATCTTTCTGGACATGGACAGTATACCGTACATACACTTTCAATGGAGGGACAGAAAGCTCTCGAACTAAATCTAAAATATCTTAAACTGTGTTCTGAAGATGAACGAAGGTCTTACGGGTTTGGAACGACATGAGGGTGAGTCATTAATGACATCATTTTCATTTTTGGGTGAACTAACCCTTTAAATCCAGAGAAGTAAGCAATTTTAACCAGGAAACGAACCGTGACCGTGCGTTGCCCATCAATGACATCATATCTGCGTTATCGGTTTCCGGTTTTATTTTGTAGAAACCATGGAAACACTAAAGACGCTTTAATATTATGTGTTTTATGAGACAGGTGAGCAAGAAGATGATCAGAAAACTAATCATTTTTATATAGCTCAACACAGTAAGATGTATTGTTTAATTCTCGTTTTCTTGATTCACGGCGATTACCATGTTTTACCATGCCTAATATCGATCTATCTTACTGCAGTGTGCAACAAGTGTCTCATAGCAGCCGCCAAGTGAACACACAGAGTAGCACTATAACAACTTTCAACACACAAATGTATCTAATATGAGAAACAGAGCTGCTTGACCGTAAGAAGCAGAAGCAGTGACTGTGGCATAATAAAAGCTCCACTGCTCTCGAGAAGTGTGTCGCTACACCAAGCTACACCTTTGTTTAAATAAGTGACCTCTAGAGGTGAAAATTACATAATGAGCCTTTAAAAAATAAGAATTGTTCATTTTGATGTAAGACTTTGAAATGCTGATTTAAAGCTGTTCTGAATGAAACTAAGCCAGATTATTCTGTTGTCAGGTCACGGGTCACTTCACAGAGGACTTCCTGTTTAATGCGGCCATCTCTCGGCTCATGGGGCTGACCAACACACTCTCAGTAAGTCAACAGTCAGTCTGATTTCAGAATAATGTGCTTGGAAGTTCAAATTTCCATTCTCTCTTACTGTAGCAAGCCTCAGCTCGAGTAGTTCTGCACAGCGTGGAGTTCGAGGAGGCTCTGGCGTCGCTCTGTCTGATGGCTGCACCCATGTGTCCACACTTAGCTTCTGAACTATGGGCAGGTATGACAGACTCGCCCCCTCGACATTTCAAACTTCTGTCATCATTTACTCATCCTCATGTTTCCAAAGCTGTAACGTTTAATAAAAGTGAATGTGGATGGACACCACCAAGCTACAAAAGGAAAAGTGTCATAAAAGTGCTCCATACTGTATGTGCTTAAGTGATAGTTTTGTAAGGAACAAACCAAAAGTTGTTATTCACTGAGAATCATTGCTCTCAAATCTTATTGGTGTTTGCATTTATTCCAGTATCAGGTCACATCAGGTCAATCCTGCCAGGTTTACATCAAACTTTGGGTTCACCCTGGCTAAAGGCACACTGAGGTTAAAGGTGCATAGATGGCACAAAAATTCACCGCAGCACTTTCATAAACATCCGCGTTTTATGATGAAATTTCTCTTGATGCCATCATTCTGTGTTAATTTGATCTCTCAAGGTTACTACATCAAGATATATTCAATATATACTTTTTTCTGTATTTTTAAAATGAACATATTTTAATTGTACTTTTTTTTAGCAAAAATAAGTTTATTTTATTTATCAAAATAAACAGAAAATGGTACAAACTTTGCTGAAGTGAACATATTAATTGAGCTAAAGTTTTTGTATCAGTACTGGTGAGCTGTAAAATCCCCCCTCTCCACCTCAAACATTTATAAGATTTTTAAAAACAAACCACGTTATGATTTATTTTCAAACATAATGCCTTGCGTCATCAACGTTCAGTAAAAACATATATATTTTTTCTGCAATTATACACTATGAGCAGGTCTTGACATTAAAGGGTTAGTTCACCTAAAAATGAAAATAATGTCATTTATTACTCACCCTCATGTCATTCTACACCCATAAGACCTTCATTCATCTTCAGAACACAAATTAAGATATTTTTGATAAAATCCGATGGCTCAGTGAGGCCTCTATAGACAGCAATGGGTTTAAATCGGTTCATATGAGTTCAGTGGTTCTACCTTAAATTATAAAGCGATGAGAATATTTTTTGTGCACCAAAAAACGAAATAACGACTTTCTAACAATATCTAGTGATGGCCGATTTCAAAACACTGCTTCTTGAAGCTTCGGAGCTTTACGAATCAAATCAGTGGTTCAGAGCACCAAAGTCACGTGATTTCAGCAGTTTGGCGGTTTGATACATGATCCGAATCACTGATTCGACTAAAAAGATTCATAACGCAGTGAAATCGGCCATCAATAGATATTATTAAAAAGTCCTTTTTGGGTTTCTGTCTGGCGCACAAAAAATATTCTCATCGCTTTAATATTAATATTGAACCACTGTACTCACAAATATGAGAAATGGAAAAAAAAAAAAAAAATTAATATTATATAATATATATTATTTATATATTTATTTATTTTTAAATAGTATCTCATAATATGGCAGCAGGTTTATTAGGCTGCTGTCACTTTAAGACCTGACGCACGGATCCATTATACTGTTACACATGAGTTTTCTTTCTCAACTGTTTACGTTCACTTAAAACATTATTTTTCCAGCAATTTTGACATTATTTTGTGTGTATTTGACTGTTTAAGTGCAATAAGCACTGAATAAGAACTCAATTTATTACTGAGAAGCGGCTTCATGTGTGCACTTGACTAAAATTGAGTAAATTATATGCAATACGTGCAATACATGCAATCCCACTCCAAATTTCAAGCCCTGTAACACCAACAATATGATCTGGAGCAAATGAAACGAGGCGGGTTGTTGTGTCAACTCGCTATCAGAGAGATGAGAGAGAAAGCTCAGCTGATATTGTAAAATGAGTATTGGAAGCATTTCAGATATTTCGGTACCTATATGTATTGAAAGTTTATTATGCAGATGCCCTTTTAAAAGACTATGAAAAATGTATATATTATTATATATAAAATTCAACCTGCCATTTGGCTAGTAGGAGTCACTGTGTTACACTCCACTGCTGAAATCCACCCACATTTGTTGGGTTGGCAGGTGTCAAGCCCTGATTATGGGAGTTGTGGAAATCACAGTGGTGTGTGCCTTTAGCCCCATTGTACACTATAGGATGTATATATACTAATAAGTACTCACATATTGGACCACTTTCATGATGGTGTTTTTTTAAGCATTAAATGAAGCAGCTCTGATGGTGGATGCTAACCTTCAGGGAAACATGTCCATGTAGCAGCTTATCTAATCCTGAAAGAGTCTGTTACACCCTGCTGAGGTACATATGCAAACAGACGCACTGCACGTCTCACACATGCACATATTGTCCATGTTCCTAGTGACATCTGCTGTAGCCTGACAGGAAGACTGCTATTTGTGTTTTACACCAACATGGGCATATATTATTGTTTTAATACCTTACACAAAGTTCTGCATTTCTTACGTTTACTACATTTACACCCGTATACATTGAACTGAGCCCGCTGTCAAGATCATATAATTGTGTGTGTATTTGTTTAACATAATATTGTTAATGTTTATGAGCCAAATGCTTTGTCAATTCAAACATCAATGAGCAAGCTTATTTCAAATTCCTTATTAAACTCCTATATATCCATGTATGCACAATGTCAGTTGAACTGGTAATAATAGTGTATATCAGCAAAACACACACCAAAATCCCTGCATCAACAATAGTAATCCAGCATGATCCGGGAGTTTTCTTCCATACCTTCTACAAATCTCGTTTGATTATGGCCTCAATCGTGCATTCAGTCGCATATTGTTCGTTTTCATGGTCACTTTTAAATGCTTTTGCATAATTTACAGTAACTTTATGCCACTGAATGTCAATGTTTTATCCCACGCTAATTTCAGAATGCCCTCAGTGATTCTGTGCTGAAACCAGGTCTGCATGGAACAGTGTTTATGGGAAAATCACTATTTTATTGGTTAAGAATTTAAATAATTATTGTGAACACATCAGCAGTCATGGACAGACTGTTTTGACTTGATAATTTATATTTATTAGATATTTGTAGGGCAGTGATTGTTTGACAGTTGTTTGCTGCTGAAAACGCTGTCAGTCCACAGCTACACCTCTATATCCAGTGATTCAGTCATGCTTTTAGATGTTTGCTGCCTCCATCTGACCACTCCATTAAAAATATCCTGGAGATGCCGGTGCTGAGTAGTGCTGACAAATGACCTGTGTACTTTCCTGTTGTCAACATTTTAACCCTTTCAAAGAAAAGGCTGGGTCCATGATACACTAATGGTGTTTTTTGGTACTGAATGATTACCATATTCATGTGCATGAAGTGTGTTTATTTCAGTGGTAGTGCCATTGAAGAATTGGTTTTGGTTTTTTTAATGTATGAGTGTGTTGTTTTTTGTATTTAGTTGGTCACACTCACAGGAAGATGAATTGGAATGAGAAATTTACTGAATTGCATTTTAATTAAATTCATCACAGACAACAAAAATTTGTCCAATGCAAATAACAATACATTAATTATTACTGTAATGAATATTTTTTCTCTAATATTGTATGTGGAATATATTTTTATACAGCTTACACTGCCCTCCAAAAGTTTGGAAACGCCCTAGAAAAGTGGGAATATTGGCATGAATCCTTTTTAATTTGTGATATTTGCACTGATAAGAGACAACACAAACTACGAAAACATATTTTATTACATGAGTTTTAGTAGAAAAAACTTAAATTTTCGATTAATCAAAATATCCAGCTTAGCAGCTATCTGACCTAAACTGGGTTCTGATTGGTTCATTGTATTCTAAACTTAATTGGCAATCAATTGTTGAAGCTATTAAGGTGTGCTGACCTAAAAAGCTTTTACAAACCTGGGCCAAGTTTAAACCAGTAAGCAGGCATCACAGCTGGCAAAGGGGCATGTCTGACTTTGACATGTATATATCGACATTATTATGTAATCAAAATGAAAATAAGAGAGATATACAAAATGCATGTTATTTTTGTTTAGTACTGTCCTGAGTAATATTTACATAAAAGATGTTTGCATTTAGTTCACAAGACAAAACAATAGCTGCATTTATTAAAATAACCCCATTCATAAGTATGTGAACCATTGATCTCAATACTGTGTGTGGTTACCTGATGATCTACGACTGTTTTTGTGTTTTGTGATGGTTGTTCATGAGTCTCTGTTGTTCTGAGCAGTTAAACTGAGCTCTGTTCTTCAGAAAAATCCTCCAGCTCCTGCAGATCATCAGTTTTCAAGCATTTTTGCATATTTGAACCCTTTCCAGCAGTGACTGAATGATTTTGAGATTCTCTTATTCTTCACACTGAAGACAATTGAGGGACTCAAGCACAACTATTAAAAGGTTCAAACATTCACTGACGCTCCAGAAGGAACACGATGCATTAAGAGCTGAGGGGGTGAAAACTTTTGAATTCAATATCAAGGTAAATTGTACTTAATATTTCTGCCGGGAAACATGCAAGTATCTTCTGTTGCTTCCGAAGGGCAGTACTAAATGTAAAACAATGATATTTAAACAAAATAAGAAAAATTGTGACATCTTCATCCTGTTCAAAAGTTTTCACCCCCTCAGCTCTTAATGCATCGTGTTTCCTTCTGGAGCATCAGTGAATGTTTGAACCTTTTTAAATAGTTGTGTTTGAGTCCCTCAGTTGTCCTCAGTGTGAAAAGATGATCTCAAAATCATACAGTCACTGCTGGAAAGGGTTCAAATATGCAAAAAATGCTTGAAAACTGATGAATCTGCAGGACCTGGAGGATTTTTCTGAAGAACAGAGCTCAGTTTAATGCTCAGGACAAACAAGAGACTCGAACACAACCAAACATAAAAAAACAGTGGGATCATCAGGTAACACACAGTATTGAGAATCAAGCTCACATACTTATGAATGGGGTTATTTTAATAAAATAACTATTGTTTTGTCTTGTGAACTAAATGCAAACATCTTTTATGTAAAATATCTTACTCAGGACAGTACTAAACAAAAAATATCATGCATTTTTTATTATCCCTCTATTTTATTAAAATAATTCTCATTTTCACAGATTCTGCAAGTGGTTCACATACTTTTTCTTGCCACTGTATGTATATATATATATATATATATATATATATATATATATATATATATATATAGAGGCTTTTCTGATTCAACTCTGAAAGTTCTGAGTGTACCGCTGTACAGCTTATTGCTAGAATAAAAGTAGATTGTAGAACTAACAAAAACAAAACAAAAAACTGACTCAGGATGAAAGTGAATAATTGTGAGCTGGGTGAAAAGTCGTGGAAATGCTAGTGGTGAGGAGAAAAGGAAACTGTTGGCCCCCGTTGTCCATTCCATCACATCCCGCTATTGTCACACACACTCACTCACACACACACACAAATGCAGAGACTTTGTGTTAGTCCCCTGAGGAAAAAATGTACACACTCTGATAACTGATACTGACCAGAAGACACAAGATGTATAATCATGTGACCAAATGTTGCTTGTTAAGGGTGTTTATGTGTGTGTGCTCATAGATTTAGAGAACTTTTATGTTCTACAGAAAAAAATAACAGCATACAGCTTTAGAAAAGCGTGAAGTTGAGTAAATAATGACAGAATTCATTTTTTTGTGGGAACTGTCCCTTCCTCTCCAACTTCCTCCTGTACTTATGCACACACACACACACACACACACAAACACATACTCTCTAAGGACAAGCGGAGATGTACATCCTTCCTGAAGGCCATGTTGAGGTCAGGCACAGGCTTCTAAATTTGTAGTATCGACGACTGCGTGACCATCAGACGCTGTTTATGAGCTGGAGATCACTCACTGCCCTGTGTTATGAAACAGTCCGAGCTGTTCGGTTCGGTGACACCACTGGTGTAGAAAATCTACTCTTCATCTTTAACCCTGTAGACTACTGTATCATATTTGATACTTTTCTGAAAAACGTCCCCCTTCAGCTCGTGTTCACGTGTTTTGTGCTGTGAAATCTTTTATAAAGTAAACGTAAGAATATTGTTTTATATTGGTAGTAAGATGAACACTTAGATATGCATGATTATCCATACATCATTTTTAGAAAAATCATGTTCAGTTGTATATTTTGTCTAAGGCCCTGTTTCCACCTGGTATTAAGATGCATTTTGGTCGATCAGATCACAAGTGAGCGACTCTAAATACAGGTGTAAACTGGGTCTGAAGCATTTTGAGCTCGTCCACTTTCGACCACTTCCAGAGGTAGTCGAAAACAAATGGATTACTTTTGTAGAGGA
Source organism: Ancherythroculter nigrocauda (assembly GCA_036281575.1). Classification (NCBI taxonomy): domain Eukaryota; kingdom Metazoa; phylum Chordata; class Actinopteri; order Cypriniformes; family Xenocyprididae; genus Ancherythroculter; species Ancherythroculter nigrocauda. Next base: position 13,318 of record VTFQ01000849.1, read on the forward strand.
AATGCTCATGTGATCGAATGTGCTCAAACAGCCGTTAAAGACCGTCTTCTCTCCGCCTACCTAACGTGTGAACATCACGGGAAGCGCGCTAGCCAAACGGGATTTCAACTTTGTCAACTGAAGACCCAAGTTTGGTTTGAAGATGAAAAACGTACCAAGCACAATTTTATCTCACCATTCGCGTTTGGCTGGTCTTGCTGCTGTCAGAGCAGAAACAAAAGCTGATGCTCTCCATATGTTTTCCCGTCATCTCCGGTCACGTTCATATGTAAATTGCATGAGCTTATTTTGTCCATTAGATTGAAAGATCTGAAAAAGCCCTTAGAAGAAATCAGGACAGAAGTGGTTGAAAGTGGACAAAAGAGACACCAGGTGTAAACGGGAATGTGTCTCCCTCATCTACTTGTGATCCGATCGACCAAAACGCATCTTAATACCAGGTGGAAACAGGTTCAATAAACTGTTCCACCATGCTTTACTCACCTGCCACATTAATGTCTTTAAATTATCTTCATTTAGGAGCTTTTCTAAGCAAACATTAATCTGTGATTCTTTTGATTAATTATTAGCACAGTTTAATAGTCTTGAAATGATTTGACAGTTTCTTGAACCCTCCCTCAGGTTTGTCTCAGGTGAGGAATCCTCTAGGAAGTGTGCTGTCTGGGAAGGGAAGTGTCCTTCAGCAGCCGTGGCCTAGTGTGGACCCAGAGTACCTACAAACCCCCGACACGCTCCAGCTGTCCATACGGGTATGACACACACACACACACACACAGAACTGTCAACACACTATATACACACATTATTCACAGTGTCTCTTTGTAGAATGTTTCAGTGCTCATGATGGGTAAAAATTCATTTTACATTATTTTAGATTGGCCCAGTGGTGTGAGTATTTGTAATTAGTTACTGTACTTAAAGGGTTAGTTCACCCAAAAATGGAAATTATGTCATTAATGACTCACCCTCATGTCGTTCCAAACCCGTAAGACCTTCATTCATCTTCGGTTTAAGATATTTTAGATTTAGTCCGAGAGCTTTCTGTCCCTCCATTGAAAATGTATGTACGGTAGACTGTCCATGTCCAGAAAGGTAATAAAAACATCATCAAAGTAGTCCATGTGACATCAGTGGGTTAGTTAGAATTAGAATTTTGAAGCATCGAAAATACATTTTGGTCCAAAAATAACAAAAACTACGACTATATTCAGCATTGTCTTCTCTTCCAGAATCCTTTCCATTGAATTGATTCCATTGATCTGATTCCATTGAATCCTTTCATCTTTCAGCGTTGGTAATACACTTTTACGTCGCCGTGGTTGTTTTTGGCGATTAGGACATCCGCGACATGTACACTTACACACCATTTTAAAAAAATATAGAAATACCAAAATAGAAACAATGTAGAATAGCTTGAATACAGCGTGCGTCTCCCTCAGACTGTAAACAAAGCTCTGGCGCACCGGATAACACGTCAGCAGCGTCTTACATCAGCAGCGTCACTGTGGAGTCGTGACGTGAACCACACTCCGGAGCAGAAGGGGGCGGTAATGCCCCAATAAGCTGGATGCCAACTGCCGTAAAACAGGAAAGAAGAAGAAGCGGAGTCGTGAACGCGGATTGACAACAGACCCGGAAGAGAAGACAATGCTGAATAAAGTCGTAGTTTTTGTTATTTTTGGACCAAAATGTATTTTCGATGCTTCAAAATTCTAATTCTAACTAACCCACTGATGTCACATGGACTACTTTGATGATGTTTTTATTACCTTTCTGGACATGGACAGTATACCGTACATACATTTTCAATGGAGGGACAGAAAGCTCTCGGACTAAATCTAAAATATCTTAAACTGTGTTCTGAAGATGAACGGAGGTCTTACGGGTTTGGAACGACATGAGGGTGAGTCATTAATGACATCATTTCCATTTTTGGGTGAACTAACCCTTTAAGTATCTTTTTAGCCACTTTGTACATTTTGAGTATGAAATATATTATCAACTTACGCTCTACTTGACTACATTTTTGAATAAGTACATGTAATCTTTACTCCAATACACTGTTAGTAAGTAATCCAGTTACTCATTATTTTATTTATCTGTTATTATTGAAGGATATTGGTTTATTTTTGCCCTTTTTGAGCTTAACTGAGATATGATTGGAATCTCTACTTAAAGGATTGGTTCACTTTCAAATAAAATTTTCCTGATAATTTACTCACCTCCATGTCATCCAAGATGTTCATGTCTTTCTTTCTTCAGTCGAAAAGAAATGAAGGTTTTTGATGAAAACATTCCAGGATTATTGTCCTTATAGTGGACTTCACTGGAGCCCAAACGGTTGAAGGTCAAAATTACAGTTTCAAAGAGCTCTATATGATCCTAGACGAGGAATAAGAGTCTGATCTAGTGAAACCATCACTCATTTTCGAAAAAAATGTAAAGGTATATGCTTTATAAACACAAATGATAGCTTTCTAAGTGCTTCTGCCAAAACCACACTTTTGTATTCTTCAAACGCTTACGCTGTATGTCCTACGCCTTCCCTATTCTACTTACGGAAAAAAATGAAACTGGTGCCGTGTTCGTTCCGTAAGTTGAATGGGAAGGCGTAGGACATACAGCGTAAGCTTTTTTTGAAGAATACCGAAAGCAGAAGCACATGCAAGGCGATAATTTGTTTATAAAGCATATACAGTTGTATTTTTTTCGAAAATGACCGATCGTTTCTCTAGATCAGACTCTTATTCCTCGTCTGGTATCGTTTAAAGCCCTTTGAAGCTGCACTGAAACTGTAATTTTGACCTTCAACCGTTTGGAGTCCACTGAAGTCCACTATAAGGAGAATAATCCTGGAATGTTTTCATCAAAAACCTTAATTTCTTTTCGACTGAAGAAAGAAAGACATGAACATCTTGGATGACATTGGGGTGAGGAAATTATCAGAAAAAGTTTATTTGAAAGTGAACTAATCCTTTAAGCATGAGCAGTAGTTCTAGTGATGCTGGATTTAGCAAACATAACCATGGGTACCTCAGATATTTTCATGTCATCAGGATGTTTGTTTGCTGAGTATTCAGCACAGGATGTTCTCTGGGAAAGTGGCAAAGGGAAAGTGTTTACCTCCAACTTAGAAACCTGTATTTGAGTACCGGCGCTCTGTAATTTGCGCGTGTGTGAAGGGATTGGCCTCTGAATTTGGCATGATGAGTGAACGATTATTACAGACTTCCACCATCATCTTCTTCCCGTGACTCTCTTTCAGGACTCGGGCAAGTGTGTGTCTCTACTTGCCCACATGCATCTGTCAGTGTTCAAATTCTTGGTATAAATGGGTAAATTTATGCTACCTTCTAAGCTACCTCATTTTGTCCAAAATCTGAGGCAGCATCATTTGGATTCTTCATAGAGAAGACAATCCCAGAATCCTTTGCATGAAAACTTTAATTCAAGCTTGTGCGTTTCTTGTGCTTACAGTATATTGTATTAAGCACATAACAGTATTGTGTTGTTAGTTCTAGAGGCCTGTTTATGCCATATAAAAAACAGTGATTGCGTCTTGACTAGGGATGGGCAGATCGATATGAAGTATCGATATATCGATACTGATGTTGAGTATTGAAAGTATCGATACTCAAATTAAAATATCAATACTAAGGTGTTTTTTTTACCAGTTATTTTATTTAACAATAAATTGAATGCATACAATATGTACTGAATTGGATAAATAACATATGTTAGCGAATAATTTGTTGTAGAAGTATTTTCCTGCTCATCTGAACACGCAAATGCTGCAAGTCAGAACCAATCAATCACAGAGAGTGTTCGCTCACTGCCGACACTACATTCAAACAGCCTTTAGTATCGTAAGAAACCATTGATGCAGCCTAGAACAATGCTTAGCCTAACAGAAGACAGAAAATATAGTATTATTATTAGTAGTAGTTATTTCACAATAAACAAAATGAAATAGTTGCCTATAGTTTGTGCAATTACATTTATTTAAACTGAACGTTAAAAGTTCATATTGATGTTATGTCAGAATACAAATGTTTCATTTTATGTGTGCAACAGTCTGTCACTGGCAGCTTATGAAAATAAACCATTACTACTGTGACCATAGTTCAGCTAGGCATAGCAGGCTTATTTGTAGATTTTCCATGGTTTACCAAGTAAACATTTTCACCATGTGTAAACAAAAATATAATCTAATAAACTGCAATTAAGGCAAATTGAATGTTAAAATGTCTTTCAAATATAATGTTAAGTGGGTATCATAACCCATTGTACTCTTAATAATTCAATAATTTAATATATGTTTAAATTTATAATTTCATATTAGAGGTATCGTTATCGATATCGGAGATATTGGCTTTGAAAGTATCGGTATCGTATCGAAAACAAAATAAGTGGTATCGCCCATCCCTAGTCTTGACATCTGAGATTTTTTACTTAGCAGCTGATTTAAGTTTATATCTTGCAATTTTGAGTTAACATCTCACAGTTTTGCATTTTTATCTAAATTATGAGTTTAAATCTCGCAATTCTGACTTTTTTCTTAGAATTTTGACTAAATTTTGAGTTTAAATCTTGCTATTCAGACTTTATTAGAACTGCGAGTTCACATCACAATTCTGACTTTTTTCTCTATATTTCTGAGTTCACATCTCACAATTCTTAATTGATTTTTGCCAATTTTGAGTTACAGTACATTTCACTTACAATTTAGACATCTGACTACAGGACCTGAACCCATGAGATGTGAAGCGGCTATCGGCACACTTTTTTATGGGGCACCAGGTGACACCTGACAAATTTTGTAACATAAAATGCTGTATTTTATGATAAACTCCTATTAAACTTTAATGCTTTTCTTACACGTAAATAACAAAAGCCGGCTGCATTTTGTCTACTGCAATGTAAAGTCAGTTCATGCACAAAATTCTAAACCACAAACTGACTTCATTCCATTCGAAGACATAATGGTGCATGCACTTTGTTTCACTGATAGCTCTAGAACACCTTTTGTGGACCAAATCCACCCAGCATGCAAAGAAATGCATTTTATGACTGAAATATTCATTCCATGAATGTGTGCTTTTCGTCCATGTGAGATGTTAAAAAAGTTGGAATTGCAAGGTGTAAATTCTGAGAAAAATAAAACATAAGAATAATGAGATAAATTAGCAATTCTGACATTTTCCTCAGAATCATGAGTTTATCTCTTAATTCTGATGTTTTTCTTGTAATTCTCAGTTTATGTCTTACAATTCTGACTTTTTAGATGTGAAAGCAAATTGCAAGCTGTAAACTCAGAAAGAAAGACAGAATTGTGGGATAAATAGTCAAGCATGTCCATAAAAGCTTTCGTGCCTTCGTTCTATTGCTATGGGTTGTCATCATTGTTCTGTTCTCATTGGTTGGTTCTCTATGTGGGTGATTTCATGTGCTAGAAAAGCTGTACCTGAATTACTCGCTTAAAGGGATAGTTCACCCAAAAATGAAAATGTGATGTTTATCTGCTTACCTCCAGGGTATCCAAGATGTAGGTGACTTTGTTTCTTCAGTAGAAGTTCATTTTTAACTCCAACCGCTGCAGTCTGTCAGTCGTATAATGCATGTCAATGGGAACTTCGTCTATAAGAGTCAAAAAAACACGTACAGACAAATCCAAATGAAACCCTGCGGCTCATGACGACACATTGATGTCCTAAGACATGAAACTGTTGGTGAGGTCTGAAAACGTGCTCTGATGCCGGAAGTGAGCTCTCGCTTGTATATGTCAATGAGTGCGAGAGATCACTTCCAGCATAAGAGCGTGTTCAGACCTCACACATCGGATGCTCAAGGCAGTTGGACATAGTGGTGTTTAAGAGGTAAAAATGATATAAATACTGTTCGGTTTCTCACACAAACCGATAGTTTCGTGTCTTAGGACATCAGTGTGTCGTAACGAGCCGCAGGGTTTCATTTGGATTTGTCTGTGCATGTTTTTTTGACTCTTATAGACGAAGTTCCCATTGACACGCATTATACCACTGACAGACGGCAACGGTTGGAGTTAAAAATCATCATTTGTGTTCTACTGAAGAAACAAAGTCACCTACATCTTGGATGCGCTGGGGGTAAGCAGATAAACATCACATTTTCATTTTAGGGTGAACTATCCCTATAAAGCAAAAAAAAAAAAATCTATGTATTGTTCTAGGAAAATAGGCATGAGATGTTACAGCATACCCTGTTGAAAAAGTGCTACCCAGAAGGCTTTGCTGCGCCCACTCATGGCCAGGCCTCGGGCTGGTAGTATTTTAGGGAATCCCCTGCTTTATGCGGACAGCTGAACTACTTTGGGAGTCATAATAACAGGGTTGATTTTCTCCCATGATGCAGTCCAAATGTAAGTGTGTGTTTAATTTCACCACAGACACACTGAGGAGCAGATGCTACATGAAGACCAGCTTTAGTTTCACACAAACCCACACAACACTAACGCTAGGTATCCACCCTCAAAGGGTTTCTTTGTTTAACCATCCCATGATGCACCATAAACACTTGAACACACAGTATGGCAGCTTTAAAAACTACAACTACTGCTGATTTACAGAAAAATCATTTTACCAATATTTTATCTCTGGCGAAGCATTTGGCGAATATGCATGGCACTATTCCCTACTCTTCAGAAAATGTCATTGTTTTGCTTCAATCAGACCATTACCTGCTCAAAATAACATCTTTATTCTCTAACCTCTCAGAGGCCATCAATATTCTCTCTGTTTTCTCCTCAGATCAATAATAAGGCGTGTGGGAATATATCTGTTCCTCGTGAAGTGGCTCAGGACGCACAGAAGGTTCAGGAACTGGTACTGAACAGTCCTCTGGGCGCCCGTCTGCTCTCTAACCGCGTCATAAAGAAAGCCTTCCTCTCACCCAGAACTGCCCTCATCAACTTCCTGGTGGAGGAATGACATGGCGAGATGTGCCTTACTGGAGTTTTGGATCCAGAATGGACCATACATGAAAAGACTCTGAGCCATGTCAAGAGAACAGGACATGATGTACTGAGTAACAAGATGTGGAGTGTTTCTCAGATGTAAATGAAAATTGCTCTTTGCTACTAAATAAAGAGGTTTTTAGATGATTTCAGGTTTATGGGATACATTTTTTTGTACCAGCCCCACCTCTCAACCCTCGTCACCTCAGACTCCAGGCCTGTCGTGAGCTATTTCTGAACAGCCGGTTTTAGCCTGACATTACAACACCTCTGACAGACCTGCACTGCCTGAAATGGAGATGTGGAGATCATGCTGTGCTTTCAGACAACAGTGGGATTCCTGCTGGCTCTCATAACTGACGTCTCACCCTGACCTCATCAAACGCTCACTCGCTCCTGTATGTCTTTAATTACAGGAGTCACACATGCTAAAGATTACGCTGCGTCAGATCACACTGTGAATCACATTATTTCAGTGGGGATGCTGCATTACATGAACATACACTGAACATATTTTGGTCTGTGATGTACAGTACTGGTCAAAAGTTTTTTTGTTTTTTTTTGATCAAAAAAATGCAGAAAAAAACAGTAATATTGTGAAATATTATTACAATTTAAAATAATGGGGTTTTTTTATTATTTGAATATATTTAGAGATCAAGCACAGAAGGTGGAACCTATTGTATCCATTGGCGTTCTTTTTACTTTCTTCTTCCGCTCTTGAAGTCATACTGTAGAACAGCGGAACCGTATAGAACCGTACGGTAAAAAGTTGTGACATTTGGAACACAGATAGAGGCCAGTCCCAACATTAACTTGAGTACTTAAAATATCCCAAATGTTTGCAGCTATTTGTAAATCGTGACAATTTTCTCCAAGGCTCTGGGACGTGTGAGGAGTCGCCTGTCAAGGGCGTCATACCCGCGTTACCCTCGGTTTCAGGTTTTATTTTGTAGAAACCATGGAAACACCAAAGATGCTTTAATATTTACATGTTTTAATAGACAAGGGAACAACTGCTTTGATATATTCATAAACTATTGTTATATATCTCAACACATTTAGTCTTATTGTTTAAATCTAATTTTCTTGATGTTTTTGCGAGTCTCATGCTTTACCATGCCTCAGAGAAAAACACTATTTTGTGAAGTAGCTAACATAGCATAATCAGATGCAGCTTTATTTTTAATAACAGTAATACAGCATTTTCTCCATCATACAATATGTTTTAAAATGAATTGCATGCCATTTATCAACACAAGCCATCCAGCATTTAATATGATATTGTAAAATCGATCTATCTTACTGCAGTGTGTAACAGTGTCTCACAGCAGCCGCCGAGCGAACACACAGAGTAACGTTATAACATCATTTTCAACACTCTCAAATGTATCTAATATGATAAACAGAGCTGCGTTACCTCATACTCATGACCGGAATAGCGGAAGCGGCGCCGGCGACTGTGTCATAATAAAAGTCCCGCTGCTCGTGAGGCGTGTGTTGATCAATCGCTCCAGCTCCTCGTTCAGCTCCACAACACTCGCTCCTGCTCTGCTTCATACTACAGTAATGTTAATAATCGCATCCGTGAACACGATTTCTTCCTGAGTCCTATCCCTATTCTTTTGCACCGGCTGTGAGGTGAAGACCACATGTCCCAAGATTCCGCGCTCAAACTCGCTGTCATCAAGCTACGCCTTTGTTTTGAATAGGCTTCTAGCGACCTCTAGTGGACATAAATCTTACATATTGCACTTTAAGGGCTAGAAACAAAATTCTTCCTCTGAAATTTTTCCTCTGATTCCCTGGCTCAAGACAATTCAATTGCACCCTATGACGTCATTTTCCGTCATGAAAATTTTCCAGCCATTTTGAATTTTCCGAAAAACCTACTTTTTTTTTTAACTCCTCCTAGGCCGTTGCTCCAATTTTCATGAAAATTGAACCAGATCATCTTCAGACCATGCCGACAAAAAGTTGTTGTTGATTCGTCAAACCATTTTCTAATAACTCGATAACTCGAATTTTACAAAACACTTCATAAAAATAGATGTAAGGCTGTATCTCTGCAACGCTTTAACGTATTCAGACCAAACTGATCAGATCTCAAGCATGACCTGAGGCATGCTGCGTTAATAGATTCCTTGGGTCATGCCGAGAACATAGATACCAATGTTGGCCAAGCGTGCAGTCCGCCATTTTGATTTTCTTTAAAAACCTACTTCTTCGAACTCCTCCTAGACCGTCAGTTCGATTTTCACCAAATTTGAGTAAGATCACCTTAAGAACATACCAGCAAAAAGTTATAGATGTCATGTCGATAGACAAAACCGTTTTCATACAGCGCAGCAACAAATTTGAGGCATGATGCCAAAATGACTCTGAGGCTGTATCTCTGCACTGCTTTGCCATATTGACACCAAACTTTCACCTTACTCTGACTACACCACATCAACTTGGTCGCTGCGCCATCTATTGGTCGACTGTGATAAACATTTCAATCATACATCCAATGTCTGTATTTATGATTTTTCAGCCTATTTGCCTAAAATATCTTAAAATGTCGTTACTTGCTTGTTGTTGCAGCTGGTCTGACACTCACAGCCATGTTGGCATGGCTTATCATGCTCTTTGTGCTTGGCCCTGTAATTGCTGCTTGCAGCTATATTTTAACATGCAATTTATTTCTGTGATCAAAGCTGAATTTTCAGCATCATTACTCCAGTCTTCAGTGTCACATGATCCTTCAGAAATCATTCTGATATGATGATTTATGATCAGTGTTGGAAACAGTTGTGCTGCTTAATATTTTTTTATAACCTGTGATACTTTTTTCAGTATTCTTAAATTGATAAAAATTGATAGTAAAGATTTATATTGTTAGAAAAGATTTCTATTTTGAATAAATGCTGTTCTTTTTAACTTTTTATTCATCAATGAATCCTGAAAAAAGTATCACAGGTTCCAAAAACAAAAAAAAAAAAAAAACTTTTCCCAACACTGATAATAAATCATCATATCAGAATGATTTCTGAAGGATCATGTGACACTGAAGACTGGAGTAATGATGCTAAAAATTCAGCTTTGATCACAGGAATAAATTACATTTTAAAGTATATTCAAATAGAAACCTTTTTTTTTTTTATTGTAATAATATTTCACAATATTACTGTTTTTTTTCTGTATTTTTATACTGAAATAGTATTTTCTTGTAAAATACTGTAAACTGGAAAATCAATGCAAAAAGCTACATTTCATCATGCAAATAAAAATTGAGAAAATGAGGAATCTATATTGACCAATAAGAATTGCTTTCACAATTTGCATTTTATGCTCTAACCACACCCCAAAACACACATACAGTACACATTTCTATCCATCAGAGCTTTCGGTCATGTGTAAGCACCCAGTTTATGCTTTGGTTATAGTCAAGGACAGTTTGTACTGTATTTTCATGAATATGCAATATATTGAAGTCTTCAAAACTGTTGGCTAAGTCTATGTTGCAGTAACAAGCCAAATCAGCAATAAAAGTTCAGTTCGTCGGTTGTAAGGATTGAAAGAAAGTGGTGGAGTTTGAGTTGATTAAATGATTGGAGAATCCTGCATTCGTCTTTAATTTCACTGGAATATCCAGTTATGACATTTTAATTAAAAATGACAAGGTCAAAAACTTTGACCTGCTGTACATAAAATAAGATATTTTGAGAAATGTCTCTAACAAGGGTGAGTAAATGATGACAGAATTTTCAAATGAGAAATATTGCCAAATATGCATATTCACACAAAGAATTTGTTTTGTTGATGCTTCCAGTGCACAGAAAAAAACAAGACATAAAATAATAATAATAAACTTTATTTTATAAAGCCCCTTTAAAATCAGCTTTTGAAAGCACTGTACACAATATAAGCAAAACAATTTATAAAAGTAAACATAATTAAAAAAGAATGAGAAAAAAATAATAATTAATAAACATCAACAAGCAAAAGCACGTTTTAAAAAAATGTCTGAACTTCCCTAAATTCAAAATATTCCCAAAGTGAAATATTGTATTTTATACAATATACAGCACTAAAATGGTATACATTTTGGGTGAACTATCTTTTTAATTTTAAGTTAAGGAGACTAACATGCAACCAGAACATATTTCCATTTTTAGTGAGGGACACATCATGTGAAACCACAGAACAATAATCTGAAGGTAATGAGTAGATCTCTCCTTTATAAGAATATGAGGTCCCGTCAGACAGCTTTAGCAATGCCCGTCATTCCCTTTGGAAATGAGAACGGAGAGACTTGAGTCATCACATTTCAACACTGGAGTAATTTGGCCCCATTTTCTCAGTCTCGGCAGCCCAACCCAATGACACACCGCACACCGACACCACGCTCGAGTTAGAGCCTCACTCAATGGGGTTCGACTGTGTTGCTTTATATGTTGAGTGTCTGACCTTCTCCAAATGCATCAGAGAACATGTTTCTCAGTACTTGAGTGAACAACAAGTTGGGAACCGGCATAAAGGAAGCCTTTCATGTCAAATGAAGTGTTGTGCCTTCAGGGTATTGACGTCCTGATGGGACACTCACTGACAGTGCCTCTGTTGTTTGCTCATGTTTTTTACCATGTTACTCAGTAACCTCACATAATTCAGTCTGAAATCGATCCCCACCGCTGTCCCTTATGGCCTTATATAAGTGACTCACTGATAAAACACTGAAGAATAATTTCCCAGAAGTCCCACATTCCTCAAATGTGCTGACTTTGAAAGGAGGAAGGGTTTTTTTTGGTCCCAGATGATATGTGACTTGTGAACTTGATATTTTTAGAGTATTTATTTCCTGTGCATTGTGTCTTTTTGTATTGTGTTACTGTAATCACATTTGTGGTCTGTTATATCATGTTTTTGTTTCTGTTATTAGTTAATTTAGTTCATTAACTCACCCTAATGTCATTCCAAACCAGTAGGACTGTCTTCTATGGAAATATAAAAGATATTTTGAGAAATGTCTCAGGTTGTTTACAATGGAAGTCAATGGAAACCAAAACATTTGGTAACCATAACACTTCTTTTGGGTTTCCCTTTAAGAATCTGAACAAATCCTTAAGCCTAAGCATTAAACTTTGGCACAACTCTTCGTATTGTTTCCTCAAATCATGTTACTCTTTGTGGAGAGGAGTGTTATTACTTTTCTAAAGAATCAGATTATTGATTATTACTTGGAAGGTGATAAAATGTGCAAAACAAAATCCCCTAGACTTACACCGAAGGCGTCCTATTTAGAGAACAGAATACGAATATACTATTGACAAACTAGGATTCAACATCTAATTTAAACTTAACATTTTTAAACAACGAATATTATGTAAAATATATTAAATACTTCACATTATATATTATTTCTAGGTCATTAATCGAATAGTAGTGTCATTGATCATGTTAACTTCTTTGTACAGACTCTCAGATTGTCTTGCCTCAACTGAAGCATGAGATGACCTTATGTAATTTTTCCAAAGAGATCATGTTCATCAGGAAATTCATGTTTATTTGATAAAAGTCAGCTTTTCACCAAGCACTAAATGTGAGCAAAAATCAGCATTGACGAGTATATGTAATGCGTCAATCACCAGTTGGCCAGTACCATTTTTATGAATTCTAACAATGCAAAATTGTAAGAACGTGAAACGTGAAGGACGCTCGAGACAGTTGATGGGCCATTGTTGCATTATCACAAAGCTTTGCCAATTTAAATATTCAAGATCAAGAATATGTGAAAGGGAAGTCAATTTGTTACTCACCAAATCTGTCTCAGACAGCGCGCGAATACTGAATTGAGTTCTCTTTCACGTCTTCTTGCACTTGAACAGACATATTCAAACTAAATTATGTCAAAATGCCCATCTTCGCAAGTATACTTCTCAGTTGTCTTAACCCTCATATTGTGTGTGGGGTCAATATGGGGTCAACTTTTCCTTAGTTAAAAAAAAATTGATTCCTCATCTTAGTTACATACAATTTTGTGACTTTTTCTACATTATTTACCTACACACACAAACTGGGCTTGATTTGGTTGTTCTAAAGGTATGTAAAAAGAAAAAAAAGTCACCGCTCTTGGTGTGTGTTCACTCTTAACTCCTGTTCATATCTGCTTATTGCTGATTTTGTGTGTTGTTTTATTTACCTTTTTAAAATGTTTTTTTTATTCTAAAGTTATTTATTTTTATACATTTGGATTATTGAAATAAATAATATGTTATTACAATCAAGTCTTGTCTTTTAGTGGCAACTTGTGTGTCATTATTGCAAATTTATGTGGCATTATTGAAAAAACAAAACACTTCAAAAGACCTCAAACAACAACAAAAATTCTAAACTTTAATGAAAATACAGATTTAATGTATTTTATACTGTTTAAATATATATTCACTAAATATACATAACAAAAGCTGTTGTAAGAGCATCCAGAGAAATGAATGGATCTCTATGGGTCCTCTGCTGGATGTATATGGTAATTACACTGTTTTTCTAAAACTATATTTCCTGCAGATTTTTCTCTAACCAGTAGATGGCAGAATTCTGCCTCTAACACCTAGATCAATATCCAGAAACAACTCATATTTAATTTTGATCATCATTAAAGTGTTTTATATATATATATATATATATATATATATATATATATATATATATATATATATATATATATATATATATATATATATATATATATATATATATATATATAAATGTAATATATGCATGCCATGGTGTAGTTGATGAATTTTGCAGTAATAGGTAAAAAAAGAAAGAAAAGTACTTAATATCCCCCAAAATACAGCATAAAATATGTTCTATAAATGTTTGGGGTCATATTGACCCCCAAACACTCAGACAAGAAACGGGAAACAAACACTGTATGAGGTTAAACTGAACGCAAACAAAGAAATAAAACGCATGTGTAACAGAATATTGGATCCATGCAGCTCTTAAAGTGACAGCAGCCTAATATTCTTGCTGCTGTCTGTGTTTTTAATGTTAATCAATCAACAAAAGAACAATCACTCATTGCTCTTGACTAAATAACTAGCTTTAATAAGGAATAATCTGGTTATATATATATATATATATATATATATATATATATATATATATATATATATATATATATATATTATATATATATTTATGGCCGGTAAATTTTCTTACATTACTGACCACTGGCAGGTGTGGCAAAAAGTTTTAAGCCCTGGTTGTACTGAATACTGATATAATTTTAATGAAATGCCCCTATAGTGCTCTCAGTCTTTTAGACCCTACAGTATGTCAGTACTGTTCAACAATAATGCATAACCAGTGTCAGCACAGCAGGTCTATAGTGGCTCCAAAAAGTATTTGGATACTTTTAGTCATACTCACAAATATCTGAATGTCATTGAAGATACAAAATATCAAACCAAATACCTAGCTAATGGAAAGATAGCAAAAGCATACTTTTCAAGAAAAACATCTCACAAAAACAAAAAAGAAGAAGAAGAAGCTGGGTTTAAAGTGATAAAACAAAACATTTAATTCTCAACATAAAGAGTAGTGTGAACATGCTCATAGTTATTGTGATTAACAACACTTGAGCAAATGTGAGGGTCACTGACTAGAAATCAGTGTCACGGCAGTTGATTAAAAGATCCTGCAGCATTTAAGTGCAAATGACTCTTAATTTTAATATTTTGCAGCTAATTCAAACACAATCAGACTTTTTTAAGTGTCCACATACTTTAAGGGATCACTTATAGGGGAAAGCATTTCTGTCCCTCTTCTCACTGCAGATAATGTTGCTGTGGAATGTTTGGCTTGTGGAGCTGATCACATGAGCGCTGTTATCCATCACTTCACTTCCTCTTCACTCACACCGTCATGGTTTGGTTTGGAGCTTCGGCTTCTGGAACTCTCTGACATTCAGATGTCTTCAGATGAGGTCGTGATGATGTGGCCTCAATGTTAACTACCAAACACATGTGCATTGTGTGCATTTGAGCACTTTATATTGTGAGGCGTCATGTGATGTGTATAATATCGTGCACTCAAGTTCTTTAAAAAACAAAACAACAACAGCAATATGACAAAAGTTGAATAAATAGTCCAACTCGGATGGCTAATCTGCAATAGAGTATGAGTAAAAAAGTCTTATCAGTGCCAAGCTCAAATATGTGGAAGTGCAAATGAGATTTGAAAGCTAAAATAGGAAAGACTATCAGTGAATAACATCTTAAATTTTGGTCTGTTCATCACAAAGAGCTATCAAATGACTTCAAGAATTGGTATAGGTATAGTACATGTGGTACTTTATGATACTTTATTAATTTTTTGGGCTTGGTAAGCATCATTTGTGCTCTTTGGAAGAAAGCAATGAAAATGTCCTAATTAAAGGATTAGTTCACTTTCAAGTTAAAATTTCCAGATAATTTACTTACCCCCATGTCATCCAAGATGTTCATGTCTTTCTTTCTTCAGTCGAAAAGAAATTAAGGTTTTTGATGAAAACATTCCAGGATTTTTCTCCTTATAGTGGACTTCAATGGCCTCCAGACGGTTGAAGGTCAAAATTACAGTTTCAGTGCAGCTTCAAAGAGCTTTAAACGATACCAGACGAGGAATAAGGGTCTTATCTAGTAAAACGATTACTTTTTACGAAAATTTAAAAAATTATATATGTTTTAACCATAAATGCTCATCTTGAACTAGCTCTCTTCTTCTTCTCTATTAGAATTCTGGCAGTGTAGACGCTGCTAAGTGTATTACTGCCCTCCACAGGTCAAAGTTTGAACTAATTGTTGAATACTTGCACTAGCATATTGAATATGACAATTTACTTCAAACTTTGACCTGTGGAGGGCAGTAATACACTTAGCAGCGTCTACACTGCCAGAATTCAAACAGAGAAGAAGAGCTAGTTCAAGATGATCATTTATGGTTAAAACGTATATAATTTTAATATTTTTTTAAAAAATGAGTGATAAGACTCTTATTCCCCGTCTGGTATCGTTTAAAGCTCTTTGAAGCTGCAATGAAACTGTAATTTTGACCTTCAGCCGTTTGGAGGCCATTGAAGTCCACTATAAGGAGAAAAATCCTGGAATGTTTTCATCAAAAACCTTAATTTCTTTTCGACTGAAGTAAGAAAGACATAAACATCTTGGATGACATGGGGGTGAGTAAATTATCAGGAAAAATTTTAATTTGAGTGAACTAAGTGAACTAATCCTTTAAATAAAAACCTTTCATTCAAATTTTTCATTTATGGATGAATAATAATCAAGGCTAATTCCTTTATGATATACCACAGGAGGTTTTGTTTGTCCTCATTTGGCATCCATCTAAAAATAAACGTTAGATGTCAAATTCTCTATAATATAGGCTATAAAATGAAGTGCTGGATTATTTCCATGTGTGTTGTGGTGAGCAAATTCTCTTCAATGTACTTTAATCATGTGAAATTACAACGCAACCGCATGATAGTAGAGAGAGTCCACTTCTCTTTCAAGTACAAGCTCCCAAAAGCACCAGAAAGACTGATCATGATTATTTATCCTGGGGATCGTGAGAAGCGGCTCCCCGCGGTCCTGTTTTCCTCTGAGCGCGCTCGTGAACCGCACAGCTGGTCGCGCGCTCTTGCCAGTGTCTCGCGCGTCTTCATTCACACTCTGAACTCGGCGCGAGCAGAGGAGGCGGGAGTCGCTCAATCTCTCTCATTGAGGAGAAGAGTTTACTAAAGGAGCAGTTTAAACTAGCTCTAGTCCGGTGTGGAGGAGATTTTACAGTTTCTGTCGGGTTTCGTCAGACTTAAACCGAAAGCTGCGTCTGGAAAGTTAACGGAGGCGCACAGTTTTGCTCGTGTCCGTTTCTTTAGTTCGTTGGAGTTTCTGCTTTTTGTCGCTGTCTTCACTTACACTAGTTTTTACTCAGATTTACTGTTCCTGTTCACTTAGCGGAGTATTTTTTTTTACTATTTTATTGGATGTAATCTGTGTGGAAACTTAAACTCGTCACGTGGCTTTTTCAGTTTTGAGTGATATTATTATCCGTTGATTTTCACAGGTGAACAGCTGTTCCCCATCAGTTTCCCCTCTTCAATGGTTTGACTAAACCCACTGCTGGAGATCCTTAAAACTTAAACTTTCTGAGTGTGTTTCCATTTGAAAACATGGATAAATACGACGATTTGGGACTTGAGGCGAGTAAATTCATCGAGGACTTGAACATGTATGAAGCATCGAAGGACGGCTTATTTCGCGTGAAGAGAGATGCAGGAAACAACCCGGATTTTGAAGAAACCAGGAGGGTCTTTGCCTCAAAAATGACCAAAATACACATGCAAAAGCAACAAGAGGAGATGGCAAGAAGCGAAAGTGTGCCAGCAAGGATCAATGGAAGTAATCTGAAAGTGTCAGATAACACATTTTACACCAAAGACAGACCACCCATCAATAGTTATAGACAAGGAGGTGAAGCAGCAGCCAAACCACCCATCATGTCCGGACCAATGGTTGGCACTGCCAATGTGACTCCATACATATCTTACGAAGGACAAAAACATCATTCAGCCGGCTTACATGATGGATCCAGCAGCAGTAAGGAGGTTGGAAATGCTGTTAACCCAATACCAGTGCCAGCCCGGGCATCGCCCTCAACCAGCCCCCCTGGCACATGGGCGTCAAGAAGCGGCTACCCCTCTCAGGTGCCATCATCTCCATTCTCGAACAGTTCTAGCTCACATGGAGCTCATTCTCCAGTGTCCCAGGGCTTCTCACAAACCTTTGCCCCATCAGGGAAGTCTCCCTCACAGTCACCCACAGGAACATATAGGGATTCATATCACCAGCCTCTTCAAGTTAGCCCTGGTCAACCCATCTCTGCCAGTGGACCAACACAAAACGGGGCAGCTCATAACATTGGCACCCCCTCCCTTACCCAGGTGACCCCACCTCCACTGTCCCATGGAGGGAAGCAAGGTGAGCCACTCCAACCCAGTAACCTGACAACGGCTGTTCCCACAGCGGCGGCCCCTGTGGAGTCGTGCCGTGATGAGTCTCCCAGCCCTTCTCGGGCACTCAAACTGCCATGCCAGACCCTCCAAGTACAGACAGATCAGGGGCCATCTGCGGCTGAAATAAAATTAGAAGCTCTAACTGAACGGCTGGAAAAGGAGATGGACGTCCAGCCAAAGGCTGAGTACTTTGGTAAGCACAACGTGATCACTGCCAGTGTGTTTTTCTATTTATCTTTTTCACATCTGCAATTGTATTTAGCAGCTTGCTGATTGAAAAACCCTCTGCCTGTTTCCACTTGACCTTCCCTCCATATATGTGTGTGTGGTTCTTGCCACAATGAGCCATACAGTCAATTGTGTGTGTGAAAGAGCGGTGTAGATCCCTGCTGCCGGTGCCTTTCCAGGCTTTTTCCTTTCCAGAAGCTATTCCTGGGCCTGCTTTCTTCCTCATCTGTTGTTAATTTCTTTTATTTCATCACGGTTTAATCACCATAGGCAGACTTTGCTGTTACCTCTTTTCTTTTTTTCCATTGAGTTAGGCTGAGTATGTTTTCCTTGAAAAGTTCAAGCTAATGGAGATTTCTCACTAAGGAAAGTTTCCTCCCTGTCGCACAGTGCCTGCTGAGTATGAAGCCACCCTAAACTAACATTGCCACCCCTCGCCCCCTCCTGCAAAACAAATCTGTATTCATTCACATTTGCCTCTGCAAATGACCTGCCAAATGTCTCTTGCAGGCTATATCGCAAAACCAAACACATAAGGTATTTTATTATCTTTTATGCTCAATGTTGAGATTAGTTTCAGTTTATTTTAGTTACAAGTTATTGACATAGGAGTAAAAGGATTTTGGATGAAGTTCAGGAGCTCAGGGAAGATGGGATATTTAAAGGGGTAGTTCACCTGTAAATTAAAATACTGTTGTTAATTCAACCTCATATATTTCCAAAAAAAAAGTTTCTTTCTTCTGTGGAGCATTAAAGAGGATATTTTGAGACATGTCTCAATTCACGTACTTGTGCACTATTCTGACGTTTTTAAGTACAAATAGTGTGAGTAGTGTGTTAACACAGAAATTTTCAGAAAGAAAAATTGCACTTTAAATACCCGGATGATGCACTAAATTAACGGAAAAAACGAAGTGTGGAATGTTGGACACTTCATGCACTGAACTGTCACAGCTTTAATCACGTTGCGGAGGAGGAGTATAAAATTCATACAATACATGGATGAGTACATAGTGCATAAGTGCACCATTTGGGATTTGGCCATTTGGGACACAACTTCAGTGTCTTTTTTGGAAGTCAGTGGTATCCAGTTTTGTTTGGTTTCCAACATTCATGTATTTTCTTTTGTGTGCCGCAGAAGAATTTAGTCTTGCAGGTTTGTAATGATGTGAGAGTGAGGAAATGATGACAGAATGAGTGAGTTATCCATTTACGTGGATCTATCGCCATATGACCAAAATCTTATTTCACGGTATGTGAAATTTATCTCCATATAGCTAATTTCATTTTATTTTAATGAAAAATAAGAACAAAGAAGCAAATTAAACACAGTAGGAAAAATACACTAGAGCAAAGATATAACTTAAATACATTAAATTTTTTCAGATACAGTACACTATAAAAAATGCTGGGTTAAAAACAACCCAAGTTGGGTTGAAAATGGACAAACCCAGCGATTGGTTTGTTTTAACCCAGCGGTTGGGTTAAATGTTTGCCCAACCTGCTGGGTAGTTTTATTTAAACCAACTATTATTTAAAAATTACTATATGGCTGGCTTAAAATGAACCCAAAATAGTTGGGAAATTAAAAACCAGATGCAATTAGAGACAACAATAATAGACAAAAGGTGAATGTTTATTAATAAGCTTTAATATTTTATTAATATAAATTTAATAGTTTAATAGTTTATTAATATAAATTTATTAATAAGCAATTTAATAAATGTTTATTGTTTAATAATTATTCATTGAACATTAATAAATGTTCATTTCCAACATACTTTGGGTTAATTTTAATTAAGCAATACAGTAATTTTTAAACAATAGTTGAGTTAAATAAAACTACCCAGCAGGTTGGGCAAACATTTAACCCTACCGCTGGGTTAAAACAACCCAATTGCTTTTGTTTGTTTTTGTTTTTAACCCAGCATTTTTTAGAGTGTTGGGTTGAAAATTGACAAACCCAGCGACTGGGTTAAAACTGCCCAGCACGTTTTGCAAACATTTATTGTTTAAAAATTACTATATGTCCGGCTTAAAATTAACCCAAAATAGGTTGGAAGTTAAAAATCAGACACACAATACTAGCGGCAACAATAATAATAAATAAGCAATTTAATAAATGTTTATTGTTATCATTTTTAAAACTTATTAATAAATATTCATTATTAAACATTAATAAATGTTTATTTCAAACATACTTTGGGTTTTATTTTAAGCAAACAATACAGTAATTTTTAAACAATAGTTGAGTTAAATAAAACTACCCAGCAGGTTGAGCAAACATTTAACCCAACTGCTGGGTTTGTCCATTTTCGACCCAACTTGGGTTGTTTTTAACCCAGCATTTTTAGAGTGTAGGTTTATTTAATGTAGTAAGAAAAACTACAGAAATGGAATAATCAAGTATATAACTAAAACACCACATAGTCTTCACTGTATGAATCAAATTTGAACTGATTCTTATTAAAGATACAAGTGATTCAGTCAAAAGCAGTGAGTGATTTTGTCTTTGTATTTTGTTGTTTGATTAACGTTAATAAAGAGACAGCCATTTATTATGCTGCTGTCCCTTTATGACCAGATGCACTGATCCAATATAACAGGGATGGACAACTCCGGTCCTGGAGGGCCAGTGTCCAGCAGAGTTTAGCTCCAACCCTAATCAAACACACCTGAACCAGCTAATCAAGGTCTTTAGGATTAGTAGAAAGTTATAGGATGGAGATAAACTCTGCAGGACACTGGCCCTCCAGGACCGGAGTTGTCCATCCCTGCAATATAATAATCAGTATAACTAATTTATACTAACCAGTATAATAATTCTCAACATCAAACACGTCCCACTCTTTATTTTGTCATTCATACATGTTTCTTTATCAGTCTCACATGTATTACTTTAAGTAGTATTGTGCTACATGGATATATTTACATACGTGAAAGAAACGATATAGTAAAATCTCTAACAATAGACACTTTATACTGCTGTCACAATACATACCGTCATAATGCCCAGCCCTATTTTTAGGTCACAGTTAATTTTCACAGTACGTTTTTTGTTTTTCAGCAATATTTTCAGTGTTTTGTTGTACAACAAAGTACAACCCATTGAATGGACTGTGCTTTGATCCCTCATAGCCTCAGTTTCATCTGCTTCAAATTAAATATGCCATCTATCCTGAGTGAGGTCCATTAAAACTAACACTTCGGCGCCCAAGTAGACTACTAAATTACGTAAGGAAAACATGGGTGGTCTCTGAGTGTTAGTCACCACATGACAAAAGGACACAAGAGAAGGAGCAGAATAACAGAATCTCATTTGGACCCTGTTAATGAGCACATGTTCCTAAAGTAGTTCAGTATTTTGGCTTTACTGGAGAACTGGTGGCAATGTTGACATCTGATGTGCTTCTCTTCACATGTTCCAGTTCCACTAATGTCTTGCGTAGTAGATGGGTGAAAAACAGCAAAATGAATCAGTTCCTTCTGTACCTAAATCGATTACTGAGAGGTTTTACTGTCGTGCATTGAGGTATCAGTGTAGAATATTTCTCAGATGAAGAGCGTGATGGTCCAGCAGTCCCTAGCTGCTTTTGCTCTTGCCACTGAGCTCTTGTAAATTGTCTTTGCTATAGGAATTTCCTGCTGGAAAAGCACAGAGCCATCATAGTGTGTGGGAAGTATCTTTAGCATTTGTTACTGTGATTGCAGAAAAGATACAGATATACAATGTAGACAATGTAGATATACAAAGCCTACATAGACACACACATCATTTCCTTTAAGCATGTCTCTGGACATTGGTTGTTTATATGTGCTGTATAATGTGATCACTGGGGAATAGCTGGTTTAAATTTAACTATTAAACACATGCTGCACAGCTCACATCCTCCTGACCTTTGTACTGTACTCTGGCTTGAAACTGTCACTCGCTCTCTGATTCATGCCAGAAAATAGATTGTGTGACAAACGCTGCCTTTAGCCTTGCATGAACTCAGAATCAAGGATTTTTTTTATGTAAACTGAGGAGTGGGTGATTTAAGTACCTTGCTTTCATTGTCAACCCCACACATTTTTCTTTTTTTAGAGCTCTCAAAGCCTTGGAAATGTCAAATATCATTCAGGCCATTACAAGTGTTATTTGGACAATGGTTTTTAAAACTAGATCTTATATTTCCTGAAGAAAATGGAAATAGTGTAACCCAAGTATCACCAATGACCCTTTCAACTAGTGTTGCTTTCGTCAACGAAAATTATGACTAAATATCATTGTCAATGAACCTTTATCACGTGACGAAAACGAGACGAGACGCGACGTAAATGCTGGTCATATGACGATGACTATAATTAAAAGTACAATGCAATATTGTTGACGAATAAAAACGAGACTTAGGCCCAATCCCAATTCTATTTTATACCCCTTCCCCTTCCCCTTACCCCTACGCCTACCCCTTCCCCTTGCCCCTTGAAACAGAGTGTCAAGGGGTAGGGCTGAAAATATTCCCCTAAGAAATGGGACACCACTACTAGACCGTTACACGTCATCATAAGTCGTCGCTAGCTCCTACGTCATAGATGCGCCGATGTTTATCACACACTTCTAAAGGCCAATTCACACCGCACCGACAACAGCCAACAAACTCGTCTGTTGGATCGGTGTGATACCCCTGTTGGCGTCGGTCGGAGTTGGTTTTCACCCGACTGAACATGTTTAATCGGCGTTTGTCGGATCGTGGAATGTCTGCGCGGTGTGAACAGTTTTCCAACAGACGGCAACAAACTCTGACGTAATCTGACCTGGCCAAGAACCGTTGCCATGACGATGAGGCAAGTCCCCTGCAAAGACAGCTGTTTGATCGCGCCCGCGCCTCACGCACACACAACAAAGCAGTGGAAACCTGACATCGAAGCTTGTTCGTTATAAAAAATAAAATACTGTTAAAAAAATAAAATAAAATATACAAAAGGTACAATAGTCCATAGTGCAATCCGTGCCATTCAGCAAGAGCAGCTGCTCCACTTCACCGAAAGAGAGAGGTAACGTTAACCAGAGCAACGCAGGTTTACCTTCAGTTTCGTTTTTAATAATTCGTTTTGGCTTGTTTAGCTACATGGTTGTATATGCTTATGGGTCTCGTTAATAAAAAGGGTCGCGCTAAAAAAAAAAGTTTAAAAACCGGTGTATACCAACCAATAGGTTACGATCAGATCGATGGCTGCAGCGCTTCGGATTTCAGGTATTTTTGTTTTGCCTCAATACTTTAATACAATGAAAATATGTATGATTTGTCTTCGCATAAGACAAAAGAGACGAGTCTGCGTGTTTCCTCAGGAGTCCCTGGTTGATGCAGAACATACAATACTGATGAATAAGCACGCAAACTGAATGCACTTTTTGTTTATATCATGTAACGTACACGTATTCATGGACGTAACCACAACAAAACAATACATTAATCAGGCATGCGGCAAAAAGACAAGTTAGCTGCCACCGGATTTGAATTTATGTTGTCAAATCAACGCGGGTTTCAATAAAATATAAAAAAATATGTTGTGGAACTATCATAAAGTAAAAAAAATTAGCGAACTTTTTTCATAGCGATTTTAACAAATCTTTTTTCGGAGAACATAACCGTATACATGAACACAAGATTAAAGGCAACATAAAACAAGTGATTATTTATTACTAAAATACTGTTTACCGTAAAAAAAAATACTTACATTTATGGGTCTCTCTGCTCGCTCGGTCGGCCATGTTGGAAATTTATCATACCCCTTCGTCTGAAGTGTGGTCCCGAAAAATCTTCGTTTGAAGGGCTACCTGGCCCTTCCCCCTACCCCTTCCCCTCCAACCAAATGAGAATTGGGACACCCCTACCCCTTCACGTGAACGCGCGAAACAAAGGGGAAAGGGGAAGGGGTAAGGGGTAGAATTGGGATTGGGCCTAAATGTGGTTTACAAAATAAAAACTATGCTAAAATGTCTTAATTTTCGTTGACCAAAACGAGACGAGACGAAATGTTATAACGTTATTTCATCTCGTTTAGTTGTGTTATTATTATTATTTTGCAGTATTTGTTTCCTGTGTCTCACTTCTGGAGCTGCATCAGGTCGCACTGCGCAGACGCAGGCGACGTCACTTCTTCAAGCCCCACTTGCGGCATTATTTAGAAGATGTAGCTGCGGCGAGTTTAGCATAAATGACAAAGTTAAGTCTGACACAGAGAAAGGGACCGATATGTAGGGAAATATGTAGATTTCACATGCTCATAACTTCATGAAAAATGCACAGATCATAGAAAATGCACATCATTATTTAAAGCAGATTCTTACGAAATTAATCCAAAATCAACATAATATATTGCGTTGTTCACAAGATATTACACAGGAAATGATTTAACATACTTGGCTAAAAACGTGTCTCATCTTTCCGGGATGCAGTGTGTATCCAATGATCCCGGACCCATCCATGTTCATTTTCCAACGTGGAATAACACAAAATAGGTATCATCTTAAAGCTTAGAAACTCGGCTTTTTAATGCATCTAACCATTTCGAAAAACACCTAACGAGTGCTGAGAAGTGCCTTTTAAACCCGAGTTTACCGTCCGTGGGCACGATCCAGCTGCGAAAAAATTAATAACACTTTATTTAACTATACTTTATGCCACAAAATTTGAACCAGATGCAGCTCACATGTAGGAGAGCATCCCCAAAAAATATTTTTTCTCTGATCTTATTGCGTTCCTGAGTTATTCCATGTCAAACAAATAAAAAAAATAAAAATTATAAATATATATATATATTTTTTATTTTGTCTTTTATCAGCAGTTTTCAGCATGAAAATGTCTAAATGTAATGTAATTTATATTTTCTAAAAAATTTAAAAGTGTTCTATCAAATGATACCTACCTTTTGACTCTCCTTGCTACAGTTTTGGAGTTATGAGTCTTTACTTTTGTGTTTGTCGCTCAGAAAAAAAAAAAAAAAACTCTAAAAAAGCCTTCAGGTCTTAAAGGGTTAAGAGACATCTCAAGGCATTATAAGGTATTATCTATAAGGTAGCAATAATATTTATTATTATTAGGCCGTTAGAATCACTGGTTTCCATAGAAACAGTCAGACACGCGCCTCCGAAGAGACGCGCATTTAGGTCTGCGCATGCGCATTAGCTTGATCCAGCCTGAAAAATAGAGTTTTTTTTGTCATGATTCGAGCGTTTAGAAACTAAATTTATGAGCCGGTTGTTGTTAGATTTCAATGGTGATTTCAAATATGAAATTTAAAAGTAAGGTTGGCGAACAGTTTTGGAGAATTAGATGTTTCCCCATTCAAAGAGATAGGGCATGATGCCCAGGATGCCCGAGAGGCGTTTCAAAGATGGCCGCCGAGTGAAATGACTTGTCTTAAAGGGACTTTGGTATTGTATACTGTTATATTGTTTACATTTGATTCTGAATGAATTTGAGGCTGTGCTCCCTGGCTAATGGCTAATGCTACACTGTTGGAGAGATTTATAAAGAATGAAGTTGTGTTTATGAATTATACAGACTGCAAGTGTTTAAAAATGATAATAGTGACGGCTCTTGTCTCTGTGAATACAGTAAGAAACGATGGTAACTTTAACCACATTTAACAGTACATTAGCAACATGCTAACGAAACATTTAGAAAGACAATTGACAAATATCACTACAAATATCATGATATCATGGATCATGTCAGTTATTATTGCTCCATCTGCCATTTTTCGCTATTGTTCTTGCTTGCTTACCTAGTCTGATGATTCAGCCGTGCACAGATCCAGACGTTCTGCCCTTGTCTAATTCCTTTCATAATGTTGGGAACATGGGCTGGCATATGCAAATATTGGGGGTGTACATATTAATGATCCCGACTGTTACGTAACAGTTGGTGTTATGTTGAGATTCGCCTGTTCTTCGGAGGTCTTTTAAACAAATGAGATTTATATAAGAAGGAGGAAACAATGGAGTTTGAGACTCACTGTATGTCATTTCCATGTACTGAACTCTTGTTATTTGACTATGCCCAGATAAATTCAATTTTTCATTCGAGGGCACCTTTAACACTATCCTACAGAATATTTAACATGAACTAACAATACTTTTAAAGCAGTTAGCTCAGTAGTTAGCGCTGTTGCCTCACAGCAAGAAAGTCTCCGGTTTGAGTCCCGGCTGAGCCAGGAGTCCTTTCTGTGTGGAGTTTGTATGTTCTCCCCATGTCAGCCTTTCCTCCGGGTACTCTGGTTTCCCCCACAATCCAAAGACGTGCAGATGACATTCTGTGAATCCACTTAAATATGCAGAATCGAAACGTTTGCAAGTTATGAATTTGCAAAAAAAGTTCTTGAATTTAATTGAAAAAACTATGAATCATGAATTTAATCTTTTCACAGCCCTACTAAATAGTGTAATATTATACTTGCAGACTGTCCTCCAAAAAAAAACGACTCTATAGGTTGTTTTTAAAGCACCTTATTACAACCTATATTTATGTTTTAAAGTCATGTGCCCTCTGGCTGGTGTAAAAACAATGACAGTGTCATGTTAGTCTGTCGTCATGAAATGATGTATGACTGTCATTACCAATCCAAATGCGTGTTCATTTAAATGCAATGTGTGGAATTTTTACACCATTTGTCTTATTAACGACTACACCCACCTCACCCCTAAACCTACCCTCGGTGATTTATATTGCATATACACTTAATGAGCACATGAGTTTCCTGGGATTAAACCCACAATTGCATGATCACATGATTGCATATTGTTATATATTGCAATGCTCTATCATTTGAGCTACGCGAAACCCGAAATATGACGCAGATAAAAGGGTACAATGCATTAAAATGAAAGTGTCCTGTTGTCGATAGGGGCGCAACTTTATTAAACGCTCCTATGGGTCGTATTTCAGAGAGGTGACAAATGACCTATATAGGCGTATTGGTTGGAGAACATGTTGTATACTTGTCAATGGACTCTATTGATGAGCAAACTATTCTTACACCCAAAAGAGAAGAGCAAGTGAAGGCCTGAAGGATGTTTCTGCATACACCTGTGTCCTGTTGATGTGTTCTGGATGCTGAGTTGGCAGTAAATGGCATAATCATCCATGCTGGTGTTTATAGTCTCAGTCTGACAGCTGCTGCACCGCAGGGATGTTCAGGAATGTCTGGATTTTAAACATGGACAAAGAGCTGATGATAAATTACAAGACTTTAGTGAAGTCTAATGGTGGTTTCGCCTCTGCTGACATCCAAATGGTTGGCGTCCCCCCCTGTCTGGAGTCGGTTATGCTTGGCTCTGTTTTGTTTTGGAAGAGACACTGGAAGAGATGTGAGTTGGGGGTGGAGGGAGTCCCGCCTTGTGCACACAGACACACCAGCAGCAGACATTCATGCTTTGTGCCCTGTGCTCTTTTGATGAAGGATTCCTTAATCTCCCTGTCGACTAGATGGCTTTATCTTAATTGTTGTCTAGGATTCTTGGCTTCCTGTCCCATAGCTCTTGAGTTCATGTCCTGCTCTCTTGAATGGCTGTACTCTGGGTCCAGAATTACTTTTTGGCCTACCTCCCAATAGTGTGCCTGCTATAATTTTTTAAGCCCTATTCATACAGTAATTGATTCTCATGGGGACGTAAGGTAATTTCAGCATTTACAGTGGCTGGTCAGTTTTATTACCATCCAAATCTGTGTTTTTCTCCCACGACCAACATAAAAATTCTTGTGCATATACTATTGAAATCCGATCAGATTTAGCTGTGTGAATGGCAAAAAAATCTCATGTCATTGTCATGTTGTAAATAAGACAACATCTGTATTGCAAACCCCTCTATGTTGCGGTTGTTGTTGTTTTTGGCACGTAACTACCAACGCAACGTCATTGCCATAGAAACCAATGCAGATATTCCGGAAAACGAAAGAGCGCCATGAGACACACAAATTGGATCTGAACAGTTGTGATACACAATGTGGAAGTCAATAATTTCAGATAAGATTCCAATTGGATGCACAAATAAACGTATTTGGACTGACAGTAGCTAGGTTTCCATTACAGATTTGGGCAAAACTTTTTGTGATATTTTCTAAATGTCGATAAACGATTGCGAAATGATGGCGTTTCCTTTGATGTTATGTGACTAAAACTTGTTTTTTCCTCTCGCAATAAGTAATTAGAAAAAAAATCATGGAAACGGATGTAAGTTGCACTAGTCATTATGTTTAATCGAAGGAGACGTAGGCGTGTTATCCAAGCATTAATGGCAAGCAAAGCCCCTTATACTTGGGAGCGGCCACTTATGAGGTGTTTCTGGGTGTTTCTTACCTCTGTCTGCTTCAAGATCTTGAAAAATTGTGGCATTTCTTTGTTGTTTAGAATCCAGTATTCCTGTAATTCTTTTGTCTAAGTTTAATAAAGAACCCCGTCTCCTCTTCTGTCCAAACATAGCACGCCATCTTTAAAGATTTATCGACTTTTATGAATGCCATGTGACCTGTAAATGCGTTAAACTGTTTCCATTGCAGTTTTGCAAAATAATATTTATTTTTCGAATTGTCTGAAAAACCACCTTATGCAAGCGTAAAATCTTTTTTTGCAAAATTGACGTGTTTCCATTGGCCATATTTTCAATTCGCAGTTTCAATTTGCGAAATTTGAAGGGTAATAGAAGCACAGGTAGTGTGAACGTAGCCTTATTCTACAAGAAGGGATCAATCCAAAAGTTTTGTAAATACTTTTTTGACCACTGCCAAGCACTGTACAGTAATTGTTGCATTTTGCAGTTGTGGCAGTACGGAAAAACAAAAAAGTTTTTTTCCCTAGGCCAAGGTTATATATTTTGTTCACTTGAGTACTTAAAACATCCCAAATGTTTGCAGTTATTTGTAAATCGTGAGAAAATTACAATTTTAACCAAGGCTCTGGGACGTGTGAGGAGTCGTCTCTCCATGGCGTCATACCCGCGTTACCCTCGGTTTCCGGTTTTATTTTGTAGAAACCATGGAAACACCAAATACGCTTTAATATTTACATGTTTTAATAGACAAGGGAACAACTGTTTTGATATATTTATAGACCGAAAACTATTGTTATATAGCTCAACACGTTTAGTCTTATAGTTTAAATCTAATTTTCTTGATTTTTTGCGAGTACCATGCTTTACCATGCCTCAGAGAAAAACACTATTTTGTGAAGTAGCTAACATAGCATAATCAGATGCAGCTTTATTTTTAGTAACAGTAATACATCATTTTCTCCATCATACAATACGTTTTAAAATGAATTGCATGCCATTCTTCAACACAAGCCATCCAGCATTTAATATGATATTGTAAAATCGATCTTTCTTACTGCAGTGTGAAACAGTGTCTCACAGCAGCCGCCGAGCGAACGCACAGAGTAACATTATAACATCATTTTCAACACACTCAAATGTATCTAATATGATAAACAGAGCTGAAGAGCATGAACATGATTTGTTTCCGAGTCCTATCACTATTCTTTTCCACCGTCCGTTGAGATGAAGACCACATGTCCCAAAATTCTGCGCTTAAACTTGGCGTCGTCAAGCTATGCCTTTGTTTTGAATAGGACTCTAGCGGCAGAAAATATTACATAGTGCACCATTAATGCAAATGTAGACAAGTTTTTTTGTTGTTTTTTTTTTTGTTTTGTTTTTTACATATAATATGGGTGTGATTTACTTTTCTAATGGTTGCATGTGTTTTTTTCCCCTTTTTCCTTCTCGTTATTTCTCTCACTCTTGTTGAAGTGTTGAATCTGCCGAAGTTTTCAAGCATCATACTTCTACCTCATAAGCACCAACTTTTACTGTTTTTTCTTTGTTTTTGTTTTTTTTATCCTTAGTGTTGAATAACAAATTGATGAAAAGACTATTGTTTTCTTTTGTTGAGTGGTGAGAATATAATTGTGAAACTGAACTTGAACTTGCTTTGAACTTTTTTTTTTTTTTTTTGCTTTCTTTCTTGTTGATTTGGTGAAAATACAACTGTGAAACTGAACTTTCTTTGTGTGGGACTGATTTATGTTTGTAATCTGTGGCTTAAAGAGCTGTGTACGCATGTGTACGCATTTTAAATATGGACACTTTTATTACTGAAGTGCTAGAAACCGTTTACAAGAATAATGTTATGTCACCACTCCACTACAGTGAGTGGGAGCTGTTGAGAATAAACAGAAAAAAAGAGAACAAAAGTGGGCCATTACTGTAATATCTTTTTAAAATATATTTATTATATACATATAAATTTGGGCTTGCACAATTAATAATTTTACTACTTGGCAGAAAATCATTTAGAACCATAGTGCATCAATTTTAATCAAATCAAATTTAATCAAATAATAAACAGGATAATATTTTCCTATTATTAAAATTAAATGTGAATTTTATTTATTGTGCAAGCAATAACATACATTTTGTTTACAGCTGAGAGCTGACAATCATGTGCCTGACCACGTGAGCCAGTTCAGTTTATTATTATTATTATGTGTCTGTTCCTAGTACAGTATGGGACAACTGGCAAGAAACTCTCTTTTACCCACTTGCCAAAGCTAATTTTTAGTTGCATGTGGCATTTGGCACGTGTAAATTTAGCACCATGGCTATACTAACATGAATGTATTAATACGCACATGTGGGCTGGCAAATAACAAAAACAGATCTAGTCTTTTGAGATGTAGTGCTGGTGCTCATGGGAATCTATTGATTGGTCATGCTAGTTCTCAAGTGTTCTAATGCTGTGTGAACGCAGCCTATATGTTACCGTGAATAGTGTTGAATATGATTTACTTCAGTGCATAGTGCCAATAGTAATCCGAAATGCACTTGTATTGTTTATTTGCAAAATGATGCTTTCACTGACTTGGTGATACAAGCTCATTTCTGATTGGCACTGTTAGGGCCCTGTGATTTCCGCGAAGCAGAAAACGTGGATGGAATCGCGAAATCCAGTCATAAAAATGGAATTTACTGTACAGCGCGGAATGTCACTGAATTTGTCAGAGTTTTGATGAGTAAATAAAAAGCAGGTCAGTACAGTTAAATCAGATCATGATATAGACTAGTGTCTGTGAATATTAAACTGCTAAAACACTATTTAAAGCTGCTGTCCATAACTTTTTTTGGTTAAAAATGATCCAAATCAATTTGAGCAAGTACATAACCAGCCAGTGTTCAAAACTATCTCCTCACCTTAGCCCGATTCACAACGGTAAGCTTGTAATATGTTTTATTATTATTTAGTACTGGTGGGTTTCTGTGGGAAATTCGAGCATGTCGCCTTTCGTCTTTGCATCATTATGTCACGTCTATTTACATGAAGGAGTCCCAGCTAGTAGGCTATATCGCGTGTGAGGTAGATAATTTATAGCCTTTTCTCACAGCAGCTGCAATAATTATACTATAATTTTGATGGCGGATTGTATGGTATGACAAATTAACATTAGTGATTAGACTGTACATAAATCTACAGGTAACGCTAATATACACTAAATACACATAGTCACGCAATGCTGAGGTTAACATTAACAATTTGAGAACAAAGTATAACAACAATAAAAATTTGCACAGTTTGATGTGATATAAGAGATCGTTAGATTTAATCACCATTGGCAGCGCGATTTACTGTAATGCTTTTTTCCCTCTGTCAGAACAAAAGTGGCAGATTTGTTACTTGTTCAGATGAAATTTTCCAGTGAAACTCTTATTTTGGTCATACTTCCAAGATGTAGAATCTGAGATTCTGAAGTACAGTATCCACAGCGATGTGGTGACTGACAGCAAACATTAGATTCATCCGCTCTTAGGAGTCATGCAGATGCACAACCCACGTACAGATAACAATTCTGCAAACAACTGCAATTGCAGGTTTCAAACAGAGATGGCGACAAAGATGCAAAATTTCGGACTGCAGCTTTGAATATGAATCTTGCATGTGCTGCGTCTCTGTGTGAATGAATGGCGCAGACGCGTGGTTACATTTACCTCACACACACACACACACACTGAAGTACGCGTGCCGGTTGCGGTGTTTTCAGCCTCTGCCGCCTCACTATATGAGGACATGAACATTTGAACTTCATCTCCAGAGCCGCTCTGAGAGTCACTTCATCAGCATTTTACAGTTTCAATTGAGAGAAACTATCATCATATCATAAACACACAGAAGCTCAAAGGTCTTCACGGCAACCCGTCAAAATAAAAGTTCAGTTTAGCTTGAA
Organism: Ancherythroculter nigrocauda; assembly: GCA_036281575.1. Lineage (NCBI taxonomy): Eukaryota > Metazoa > Chordata > Actinopteri > Cypriniformes > Xenocyprididae > Ancherythroculter > Ancherythroculter nigrocauda. The sequence goes on from VTFQ01000849.1 coordinate 45,837, forward strand.
ATTGTGACAGAAATATATTACTGTTGCACAGTAGAATTTAGCTATGTCTCAATCTAACAATACTACTACTACTACTACTACTACTAATAATAATAATAATAATAATAATACATTATTATTCAAACTTTATTTTTTTAAGGAATAATCACAATTTTTCTACCATGTTTTAATTTTAACAGTAAAGCTCCGTTGTGCAGCACTTTATTTGACAAAAAAAGTTTGTTTAATGTCATATGATTAAAATATAAATTAAATTAATATTTTATGCCTTCATTTGATTGTCAGAAAAATTAAAATACACAACACATAATTTCTAAAAACAAAAAAACATTTCATAGAAATTATTTTTGTGTTGTGTTTTTTTTTAATTAATTTTCTTATTGTTATGAATTCGTTAATTAGACATGCTTTTTGATTATTAAAATTTAATTAAACCATTAAAATGGAATCCAGAAAATTTGAAACAGAAAATTTCATAAGGCCCTAAAAATATAATTTTTGGTAAACTTGTAATAAATTGTTGTTAAATTGTATAAGTTTCATGATTTCAATTAATTAGACATGCTTTTTGATTACTAAAATTCAATTTAACCATTAAAATGGAGTAAATGAAGTAAATCATATTCAACTCTATTCACAGTAATATACAGGCTGCGTTCACACAGCATTAGAATACAGATATCAGTCCCAATGTGCTTAATACAGGTGTATTCAAACAGCATTTCGTTATTTACAAGTTGTATTATTTATTTGGAAAATGTTACTTACACCGACTTGATCTACACGATCTACGTTTAGTTTCATAGGTCTATATGCAACAACATGACATACAGGAATTAAAGAATTCCCACACTTCTGATGCCGCGATCATTGGGGATGAACACATTACAACGCATTCCACATGCATACTTTCATAATCGACGACATTGATTGTCAATGTGTCATGCTGGCCATAATTAATTACAAAAATGTAACATTCCCCAGTTGTACTGAATCCAGACTCAGTTTAAAAGTGCTACAAAATAGTGTTTCACTTCAATTGCTTCTTTCATTGAAAAGCCTTTTTGTGAAGCAGATGTGAGTCTGATGGTGTTTGTGAAGAAAGTCTGACTGTGGTGCGTTTGGACCAGGCTTAGCTGAGTGGGCAGAACTTGTTAGCATGATGTTTGCTGAATACCAGATGAAACAGAGGCTCTTTTGTGTGAGGCCAGTGCTGGCCCTCCCTCTGTTTAACGCTGTTATCTCAGCTCATGCTTACTTAAATGTTCTCCTAGCACATGCCACGTAGACCAGCCTGAACCAACAGACATGGACAAAGAGCCTCTTGTGTTCGCAGCTCACCTTCCTCACAGCCAGTCTTGTGATTTCACTTGAGCTGGACAGTTATCTCAAGCTCATCTTAATGTAATGTTCTCTGAAGGTCATAAGGGTCTGGTTGTTTACTAATTAGCTCTCACATTACCATCTGATGTGTGTGTGCTAATGTGAACATCAGAAGTATAGTGTTACTAATGGTAAGCAGCAAGCTCACAAGAGAAACAAACAATATTTTCAGTTCTCGTCAGGTATTTAGAATTGATATTTTCTTTGCATTGCATCAGTCAATATATCAAACTTTAATGCACCATTTCTATTTAGTGCTTTATTCGCAGTGCGAATGCAATATTGAAGCAATATTGCACTATTAATACTACTTCAGTGCACTGTGCACACTAGTTTTATCATGCTTTAACTAGGGGTTGCATTGACCAGTCTTTTAGTACTGCTCCTAGTTGACACATTGACACACTGGGTCTGTGGCCGGATACAAGAGTTGTTCTATACATGGCAGAAGGAAAATCCCTGTCCACAAAATGCATCCCAATATGGCTGTTTGTCATCAGCGCTGTGTAATAACCTGCGATAGCCACATAAATTTGGAATTACACAAAAGCAAAAAAGAGAGCCAGTTACTGACCTGTCAAATAGCTAACTAGTGAATAATTGTAGTCATGTAAGATCTAGCTTTAGCATGTAACACATAAACTTTAAGTTTTCTCTGTACTGTTTGCTGGTATAACTTTAAAATAAATGTAATTATTGCAGTTAAACTATAATTGCATTTGGACACACTGTTTATCATGATCTTTCTCATGATTGATCTAAAACCCTAAATGCTTGAAATTAGTGTCTGGTCTAGGAAAACTGACTTGTTCATGTTTAAATAATATTAAAACAGATTTTGTAAGCATACATTGTGCTTGGAGTCAACTGTTTTATTTGTGATAATAACGCAATGAAACATGACAAATTGTGCCAACAACATTTTTGGCCAGGCTGTCATACAAGGAAATTGTAGCTGTAGTTTGTCTTTTTTGTCAAATAATTTTGTCAGATAAATAGCTTAACCAAGTTTACTGTTTTGTTCTTCCCTCATATTTAACATATTTATTTTCCTTAAATTTTGATGGTTTAATCAAACTTGTGAGGTCATTAAAAGCTAGTGATTCAACAGATCACAAAACTCAGTGTTCGGATCATATTGTGGTTTTTGAGCCATGGATCGGATCATTTTTCGCATCAGCAAGAAAAAAAATATTTTGGGGGTGGGGAGGGGGTAACTTTGCTTTCCATCTATTACTTAAAGCACACTTTAAGTACTCTGATACAACAGCAAAAACTACTTGCCTAACTAATAAAGTTCAAACATTATTTAAAAAGGCAAGTGAACAGTCAGTAAAAAATAAGAACAAATACACAAATTACAAGCATAGATAAATACAATACAACAAAGTTACAAATAAAGTAAGGTCTAACTAGTATTCATTTCAGGTACAGAAATGTAAACACTATAGTGTTCACTGTATAAATATAGCTTAATCTTTGTTTTTAAAACTGTGTTTTGTTGTTTGATTAACATTAACTCCCTCGGGTCGGCGGTCACGCCGGCGTGATCACCGCATTTTTTTTCTAACCAGTGTGAAAGAGACTCAAAATACTCCATCAATGTTGCACATACAATTAAGAGTTATACACCATTTTAATCTGTGGAATATCATCTTTTATTTGTGTACACTCAGAGTAAAAACACAATGTTGTGCTTTTTGTAAAATAAAGAAAACTAACATGATGCGTGATCTCTCCTTTCCCTCTGAACGAAGTCCAATCTGATAGTTCTCAGAAAATTAACTGTAACTTAGTGAATACTAATCACAGAAAAATTAGACTTGTGTCTAAAGAAACGTTGAAATGTCAGGTTTTAAATCGTGTAAGTCAAATCGAAAACAAACATTCTGTGTTTATGTAATTTGTATGAAAAGAGAGCCATGTCAGAAGTCCGAGATTCAGCTCATTATCTGCTAATGCGGCCACGCCCACGGAGGGAGCGCTATTCAGACGCAAATTCAGAGGCAATACAGGAATTCATCGTCTCAGTCGTGTATTTATTGTCTTGAAAAGTGTTTTGAATAGCCATAGTTAGCGATCTCTGGCCTCTGTTAGTTCAGTTATTTCCTGGATTGCCTATTCTTCTTTAGCATTGGCATTTGTGGACTAAAAGTGCACAGAGCGCCCTCCGGCTGCAAGTATCCAGCACTCATAGTAATGACAATAAATCCTGAATAAATATTATTCCTCTGTATAGAAAATTGACATAAACATGAGAATCCATCAATATTTCTCCAAATGTGCATGCTTTTAAGCTAAAAGCCTATATGAAATGCCATAGAGGTAACATAACTGTTCAGACACTTTGTATCATAGAAATGCATTATATTTTAATAATAGAATACCATTATTTTAAATTGTAATAATATTTCACAGTATTGCTGTTTTTTCTGTATGTTTGATTTACATTATGATGAGCTTGAGACATGATCAACAGAGGGTTTTTTCACAGCCTATCTGACTGAAAGGGCTCATTATTATGCAAGTCATTTCAGGTCATTATTATGTGATTCTTTTGTCTTCTCAGGTGAGAATCACCCATTATTCATGATTATTCAGGCTTCCACGCATACTGTGTTTCTTGACCAAAGATGTTTTAGAAAATTTAAATCTCTCTATTGTTTTATATGAAGGAATAGGAATGATAATTTTTACATAATTTTGAAGCAAAAACTCTAGTCTACAACCTCCAATACCCAGACGTTTTGTGAACACAGATTTAATATGTACATACATGTTCCTTACATATTATGGTAGCCTAGTTTGTGCTGAATACAGTGTAATGGCACTTTTTCCATTAATATGTTTATGAACAACTGAAAAAAGCACAAATGTCAGGGCATGTCAAAACTTCTCCAGGCCCCAAATCAGCCTCAGACCCCTGAGGGTTAATGACAGACAACAGCACATGTTGCTGTCACTTTAATACCAAATGCACGGATCCAATATAATAATACACATCCAATTTCTTTCTTAACTGTTCACATTCACTTAAGACATAACTGACTGTGTTTACAAGAATACTTGTCGAGACGGGCATTTTGACTTAATTTTGTGTGTCTGTGTTCATCCAAGTGCACTTTTATGGACACATACACACAAAATTATGTGTATTATTATTATAAAAGAGAAATCAATTCTCAATTATATGAAATGCGCCTCTCTCTCTCTGTGTACGGCTGTGTGCACCGATAACAGAGAATGAGTACTGAATTAAGTTCTCTTTTGCCTCATCTAGTGCTGGAATTGTTTAAAATCTACTGGATGTGTAAACTCGCCAGACAGAACATGTGCAAATTATAACTCTATGGTGGTTAAACTTGCAATTAATGCACAAATCAATTGCAATTAACCGCGATCCGTTTAACCCAATATTAAAAACAAATATCCCCTCCGGACATCACTTTTGGCCAATACTGTAGATCAAAAATGTGGGAGAATGTTTTCTGTGGATTATCTCATTGTTTAGTTTGAGGAAAACATGAAAATATAAAGTTATGGTTTAATTTGTGTTCACTAGTTTGGCATCAACTGCATTTAGATGGGTTTTCTGTAATCAATATCTGGCAATAGTGCACAAGCTTTATGTTGCACCTCAAATGACAATGTAATTTATGTTAATATTACTAAGCAGGGCTGGATTTCCCGATAACGTTGTCTCTTAGCGTGCTACGAAGACTCTAAAGGTAGACCTTAACTTTTCCAGGCGTGTTCCCCGAACTATACCTTAGGAGGTTGCTTAAGGTATATCTTCTTAAGTGCGACATTACCAGGTGCTGTCCATGACGGCGGTGCTGAATTGGTTGATATCGATGGCTCGACAATCGATAATTCACTCTATGTAGGGGCTGCTTCACTGCATTATGTGAGAAAGCTGTGGCCTTTATGAAAGAAGCACTTCAGAAGTAGAAATAGCTTTTATTAGGACTCATGTGATCTTATAAAAATAATCCAAATTGCAAACCAAATTTATGTTGTAATTTACCTATATTCTGGGGGCTCTTCTAGCTGAGCCCCAGCGTGAGTTTAAGGCGACTGTTATTTTAGAACATTATTTTAGAACGTATTAATTCCTTGGAGATGCGTTATGCAGCTGACAGATATGTAGATATCGCGTTTATTTCGTTTTTTCTTAAAATATTCACAAGCTTGTTAACTATATCATGAAATTTATGATATATTCTGATTGTAAAATATGTGGAAGTGAATGTGTTTTGTCGCGTGATGAGTTTGCACTGCAATTCAGAGCTGTCGCATTTACGAAATTTTCCCGGAAATACGTAAAAGTATGTGGCCGGTGAACTGGGAGAAAAATGGAGTAAACTTCATTGTTTCATACATAATGAATATCTTATAGGCCTATGAATAAAACACTTCTTCAAATTATATGATTGAAAGGGTTATTATTGCAGCTGTTGCCAACTGCTTTCAATTGAAAGTAGCTAAAACTGGTAGCTAAATGTCACTAGATGACATCATAATGGCAAATTCATTGATCTATATAAATATTAATATAGATCAGTGGGCAAAAAACAAAAAAAAAGAATGTAGATAAGATTTGTCCAAGAAGTTGCTAAGATTTGTCCTTAAACTTTTGAAAAAAGTCTCAAAAGGGGCGGGAAAGTCGCGAAATTGGCATAGACATCAGTGTGTAGAATTTGATTTTGACTATAAATGTCTTTTTTATATAGCCTAGTACTTAATTCAAATGTGTATTTAAATGTCTGAAACCTAACATAAACCTGATGTGGTTGAAAACACTGAATAGTTGTGATACATGACAAGTGCTGAGCACGTCTCTCTCTGGATCAGCGCTAAAGCACATTTGAATTTTGTAGCGAATCTTTGCATTTTGTTCTTTGTCATTATCCTAATTGACTGTCAACAGTGATAAGGTATAGCTAAGAGTGGTCCAGACCAGCCTTACGAACAAATAGGGTTGCAAAATTCCGGGAATTTTCAAAGCTGGAAACTTTCCATGGGAATTAACGGGAATATATGGGAATTAATGGGAATATATGGGAATTAATGGGAATAAATATGGAATTTGCAAAATTACAGGTTAGCCTATGACAGGGTACTTAAATGTAGTTGAAAAGAACATCTTGCAGCATCATTTTGGTTAAAACAACCATATTTAATGCAATTTTAGTTGAATTTTTACCCTGACATTCACACAGCACACTACTTACTGCAGGGCTATTGAGGCCACACCCCCTGCATGCACTGTGCATTCTCCCAGTCCATAACATGCACACTGATCAAAAATACAGAAAAAAGCAGTAATATTGTGAAACATAACTACAATTTTTAAAATAATGGCTTTCTATTTTGATATACATAAAAATATAGTTTATTTCTGTGATGCAAGGCTGAATTTTTAGCATCATTTCTCCAGTCTTCAGTGTCACATGATCCTTCAGAAATCATTTTAATATGCTAATTTGATACGCTGTTATCAATGTTGGAAACAGTTGTGCATAAAAATTTAAAGAACAGCATTTATTTAAAATAGAAATCTTTTGTAACAATATACACTACCGTTCAAAATTTGGGGTCAGTCATTTTTTAGTCATTAATTTTAAAAGTAATTAATACTTTTATTCAGCAAGGATGTTTGAAATTGTTAAATAAAAGTGATATTAAAGTGATATTGTTAGAAAATAATTCTATTTTGAATAAAAAATTCTGTTCTTTTTATTCATCAATGAATCCTGAAAAAAGTATTACAGGTTCCAAAAAAATATTAAGCAGCACAACTGTTTCCAACAATGATAATAACTGAGTATCAAATCAGCATATTAGAATGATTTCTGAAGGATCATGTGACAATGAAATAAATAACACATAACAATTGTTGCAATAAAAATATATTTATTTTACATATTTACTAAATTAGAATTAGAATCGAAAAATTAATAACTGTTATTTTATGGTATGACCAAAGAAAATGTTTATATTTGTTTTTATATGATACTTTTTATGTAAATATACATTTATATAAATTTCCCAAAATTTCCAATTAATTCCCGTAAATTCCCATAAATTCCTGTTAAGTTTCCAAATTGGAATATTTCCAAAATTCCCCAGGTTAAGTTCCCGTGGAAAGTTTCCAGAAATTTACCGGAAACTTTCCAGCCCTTTGCAACCCTACGAACAAATGGCTTACAGGAGGTATATTTAACTAAGAGCTTTTCTGGGAAACACATATTATCGATAAGGTACAGCTTAAGCTATAATTTAAGAATGACATAGAGTTAAGAAGCTTTCGGGAAATCCAGCCCAGATCCCCACACACATTCTCTCGAATGCCTCAGGTGTTTCAGAGCGTGGTTTATATGGAGCTGCACGCAGTAGGGTTTGGTCATTTACACATAGAAGCACAGACAGACAGAAAAGAAGGGGATAATAACATTATGATAAAAGTATTTGATATGTATTTGTTGTAAATAACAAAATATTGTTAAACTCACAAAACAAATAATGGGAAGCTGGCATATTTTAAAAGAATTTGGGTCCATTCGGTAAGAGCACATTTATTTCAAATTACCAGAGACCCGAGGCTACTAATATCAGACCCGACCCGTGTCCGAGGCGCTCAAACCCGCCGGGTCTCAGGATCGAAGTGGACCCATGAAGACCTAGTCTGCCATGGACTGAAGCACTGGTAAATGAGTGTGCTGTTAAATCAGACATGTGTCAGTCAGAACAAACATTAATGTGTTTAGTGTCACAGCACAGCCGCCCTCTGCAGTGCTCCCACACTCCTCTGCAGCGTTGCTCTATCTCTCTATTACTCTTTTATTAAGTTCTTATTACTTATTTTTAATTTACGTTGATGATATGGAATATAGAATGAAATTGAAAGTGTGACCTGGCCTGTTTTCTCGCTCTTTTGCAGGCAGTTGTGTGAAGTGCAACAAGGCTGTTTATGGAGCCAGTCAGGCGTGTCAGGCCATGGGCAGCCTGTACCATGACAGCTGCTTCACCTGTAGCGCATGCAGTAAGTGTCTTGTACAAACCTATCTCACACATGCACCCTCGTTCTGGTTACATCTTCAGTGCATGTACATTTCACACTTGCATTGCCTTCATCTTGATTACATTATAACTCATGATAAATCAGAGATGATTTACCCGCAATTTACAACAGCATAAAGAGAAATCATTTGAAAAGGTTTCTGATTTGTTAAATTTGATTCATTTCTGTGAAACAGTTGAAACAGTCTGTTAAAGTGAATCCTTTCAAAACTTAGAAATGCTTATGGAGACCTCGTGGTTTTATATTTTAAAATGCTATATAATCATGTACATTACCAGTCAAAAGTTTGCAATAATTCATGTTTTTGAAAGAAGTCTCTTATGAACACCTAGGCTGCATTTATTTGATCAAAAATAAAATAAAAACCATAATATTGTGAAATACTATTACAGTTTAATACTAATACAGTTTGCTTTTGCAATATATTTTAAAGTGTAATTTATTCCTGTGATCAAAGCTCCAGTATTCAGTGTCACATGATCCTTCAGAAATCATTCTAATATGCTGATTTACTGCTCAAGATCAAGAAGCATTTTTGATTCAAATCAATTAGGGGTTTGACGAGGTCTCAGGAGATTAAAATGTGACGAGATTTTGCGTCGAGGTGAAAAGCTGTCTCGCAATATTGCCATGATGGAGTGTGAGGGTGAAATTAGTATAGAATATGCCACAGCTACATTTACATTATGCCTCCACTGACGTTTTGCTTTTCATAGAAATAAAAACCATTTAATTCAGCTGGTTAATGGTCACTTAAATCCCATCCAGCTAATCCAACACAAGTTGCAGAGTCGTACATAGTGCAGCATGAATCAGAGTTCACTGATCATATGATGACAGTAAGTGACGAGATGACTGACAAGACCATGGCGGAGGATTCGTTGCACAACAGAGCCTAAGCGTCTGACAGATGTCTTATCTTGTAGGATGCGTACTCAGCACTGCCACTCCCTGTTCACAGAATTTGTGTGATCGCAAAAGCGAAAGTAATACACAAGAACACATTCAAACGTGATTTCAGTACCCCACATTTTGAAAGCGGCTCCCTGATGCATCTCCCAATATGAAAGCTATCACAGGCTGGGCTGTGTCGCTGTAACCATCTCTCAGCTCTGTATCATGCTTGAAGAAATATTTGGTCTCTATTTGCACTTTGAATATTGAGAGAGTGCTTTGATTATAGTTGCACTTATTGTTCACACTTAATAAGACTAAGAGAAAACTGTGTTATTCATTTTTATTTATACTGTTTTTATTTCTATAAATCAATTTGTGGAAAGGAGTTCAGTTAGGAGGTCAAAAGTTGTAGAAGCTCATCAATGATGTACAGTAAGATCTGAAGAGACTTGTGTGAGAGAAGCCAGTCATTTGAGTTTGTGGAAAAACCTTTTACAGTGCTTGAGTATTGTTGTCTTTTACTGCACATGATAATTCATACTCAGAAAGTAGAACTGAAATGACATTCATTACAAGATAATAAGTAGAAACATTTCAAATACACCTGCAGACTATTTTTCTAGTCATGTATTTCGTCATTTTTTAAAAAATTTGGTTTTAAAAAAGGTTTTTTTAAAAAATACTGTGTAAAAATCTCATCTCGTGTCTCGTCTCGTCACACCCCTCTTATTAATGTTGAAAACAGCTGTGCTGCTTCATATTTTTGTGGAAACTCTGATAGATTTTTCAGGATTGTTTGTTAAATAGACAGTTCAAATGAACAGCATTTATTCAAAATACAATACAGCAATCTTTCGTATCTTACAAATGTTTTATTATAACTTTTGACAGCACTTCGGCAGCGCAGCATTTTTCAGTTGAAATGCTTTGCTTTTTATGACACGGAATATCCACTGAAATGCTACTAGTATCTCATCTCACAAATAGTGGGCCCTATTTTAACAATCTAAGTGCATGGTATGGCGCAACTGCGCTTATGGCGTGTCCAAATCCACTTTTGCTAGTTTAAGGATGGGAAAAATGGTCGGTCCAAAAGGGTTGTCCCTATTCTCTTAATGAGTAATGGGTGTGTTTTGGGCGTAACGTGAAATAAACCAATCAGAGTGTCATCTTCCATTCCCTTTAAAAGCCAGTTGCGCTCGCATCACTAAATGCTTCTCTAGTGAGGAAACAGCTTTAACCTCACGAGCAGACCATCTATGGGAAAAGCCGGATTCCACCAAAGCATTTTTTATCTTTGTATGACACAATAATAATCTTTTACATTGTAATCCTTTTATTTTTAATATTTGGCATGTTTGTGTGCTGCTGCGCGTCCCGGTGTGTGTTATAAGCAGAGTTTATGCGCGTTGTGCACCTGCATGTAGGCGCTTATTACTAATGCACTATTTAAATAACAAAACAAATATTGCGTCATTGACTTTAGACCAGGTTTTTGTTGGTCAGTGATGCAATCATTTTCAGTTGCCTCAAAATAGCAACACGCCAACAATGCTCCTGAACACACCTCGTTTTCAGACTAGCACACCCATGGACGCACAAATGGGTGGCACATGACGTGAAAATGATAACTACGCTGGGCTGAAACTAGTAAAAAACACTTGCGTCGCGTCTTGTGCCGCATTGCACCAGGATGTTTCTGTACATTTTCTATATAAAAATGTCGATACAATGTAAAGTATTTGCTCTGGCTCTTGTTTTAAATTATTTTTTCCCGTTATTATGCTTGTTGTTTGCAGAATTTGGTGGTTGGTTGGTGTGGTATTTGTCCCACCCCTCCTCCACTGTGATTGGATGGCTGGGTACAGAGTGACAGTAATGAACGCTGCGTTTTACCCAAAGTTAAACATTCAAACTCTCGGCAACTGGTAAAAAATGCAGAGCGCTCAGCGCTTCAGCATGAAATAGACACTCAGCACTTCACTATGCTCCTGGCATTTTAAAAAAACGCAGCTCTCCCATTGAAAACAATTGGAAAAATATGCTAGCAGTGGGAAAAAAAAACTTTTTGGTGGACACACAGCCTTATGATGGAATTATTTGTCCATGTTTGTTGCTAGTATGTAAGTGTAGGTTGAATTCAGGTTGATTGGGACAGTTTTTGCAATTGAGATGACTATGGAGTCAAATTAATGCCTTAATGTTTTGCACAAAAATAAAGTTTTGCAAAACAAAAAAAAGAATTGAGCAATAAAAAAATGTTTTGCAAACAAAAATAAAGAATTGCAAAGGAAAAATAAAGTATTGAGCGGAAAAAAAATAAGTTTTGCAAACAAAAATAATAAATTGCAAAATAAAATGAAGTAGTGCAAAAATAATAATATAATCAATTATTAAAATCAATGACAGCTGTAATCCTATTTTATCTTTGCCACATTTTTTTCATGCTCAAACCTACTAAATCATTTGCAACGCTCATTTTATTCTGCGTTTCAGTCAAGCGTGCGCTCTCGATACCGGTTTTTCTTTGCGCTGCGCTTTTCTGTGCGGTTCTCTTTATGGCACTGGTTTGACGTGGGGGTGGAGTCAAGAAACGGGGGCACGCCCCCGCAAAAGGTGGATACAGGCAGTGAGACACAGCGCAACGGGTCATATTACTATAAGAAATGCATTGGAGGGGAACGTAATCGGCGACAGGTGAAATAATTCTTTGACATGGTTAAAAATAATGAATGGTTTGTTTTTGTTGGTTTGTTTAGCATATGTTGTCGCCGATTACGACCCCCTCCAATGCGTTTCTTATAGTAATATGACCCGTTGCGGTCTGTCTCACTGCCTGTATCCACCTTTGTGTCCTTAAACATTCGTTTTTTGGGGTTGACAGCTTATAAAAACTTATTTCTGTTTTTTTTTTAGCTTGTTAGCTGTACACCTGGTCACACAGCAGCTTTAGGCATTGTTCTGTTTTTTGTAATAAGTCAGAAAAGACAAGAAGGCAGCCTCACACAATACAAAGTCAATGGAGACGGTTGGATTGTTTTCCCCCCGTGGGCGTGGTTTTCAGATTATAATAAATGCGCTCTGTATCTATGATTGATCTGTTCTGTTGCGATCTGCGTCTCCTGCCGATGACGTGTTTCGCGGGGGCGTGCCCTCGTTTCTTGAATCCACCCCCACGTCAAACCAGTGCCATAAAGTGAACCGCAAAGAAAAGTGCAGCGCAAAGGAAAACCGGTATCGAGAGCGCACGCTTGACTTTAAAATGAGTGTTGCAAATGATTTAGTAGGTTTGAGCATGAAAAATATGTGGCAAAGATAAAATAGGATTACAGCTGTCATTGATTTTTGTAATTGATTATATTTTTATTTTTGCACTACGTTATTTTATTTTGCAATTTATTATTTTTGTTTGCAAAACATTTTTTTCTGCTCAATACTTTATTTTTCCTTTGCAATTCTTTATTTTTGTTTGCAAAACATTTTTTTATTGCTCAATTCTTTTTTTTGTCTTGCAAAACTTTATTTTTGTGCAAAACTTTAAGGCATTAATTTGACTCCATAGATGACTATTAAAATGTGTCCCAATCAACCTGAATTCACCCTTGTGTATGTGGAGTGACTGTCATATTTAGTCTTGAGGAAGCAGTTGTTCTGGGCAGTGTTTGATCTCAGTTTGTCCGTGCTGTGTGAGTCATTTGCGTTTTTAGCTTGTGACTCAGGCATATGTGTGTGTTCAGAGCATATAGGCTGACAGGAAACAGAGTTGGGTCTGAGTGAACTAAACTAAACAGAACTCATGCTCAGATAAACCTTCATTCCATGCATTCATCCAGTCTTGTTTCCTCACACTTTATTTAGCTCTGCTCTGGCCCCTGGGAATGGGAGCTATTTGAAGGAAAATGAGCATTCCTGAGCTTCTCCTCTGCATGACTGCCTTTGACCCACAGCGTCGCTCTCTGCAACGGCTCTTTTGTTCTCTGTGTGTGTCCAGAGCCTTGTTATGAGCGCAGCGAACGTGTCCACCTGTTTACACGGATTATGAGACTAAAGATAGTGAGAATGCGTGGCTCATAGTTGCGCAGGAGAGAGCAGTTTCCCTGCTGGAGAGGAATGCAGTGGAGCGTGCGAGTGAGGTAGGCTGACGGCTCAGATGAGCGGAGGGAGGAATGTCTGATCTGTTATGTCAGCTGGAGCCAGAGAGGGAATGAGAGAAACAGGTGTTTGATCTCTTAGGTCAGAGCGCAGTGCGTAAATGAAGACCCCAGTGCTTGGCTAATGCATTGCAAGTTCATAATACCACTCTGTGTACATACCATGGAAGCATGGAAATAGGAGTTAGTTTCAAATGTCTGTGCTGGTAAACCAGATGTGTTATTCAGATTGCTTGCTATAAACATGTCAACAAACTTGCTCGTTGCTGAAGAAGAAAAACATTTGAATACCACCAGTGGAACAGAGTAATCAACCGATTAAGTTTTTAAAATGGATACTGAATAAAAACAAACATAACGCTTAAAATAGTGCTGAACTTTTATACAAAAAAAATAAATAAATAATAATTTAAAAAATGTACTGCACTTTTTAGATATAAATATTAATATATTAATTATACCTTGATCATTCATGCTAGTTCATAGTGCATTAATATTAAGAGATACAACTTTAAAATGTAATAAAAATGTATTACATACAGTCAAACTAAAATTTATCCAGACACCTTGAACATTTCATTCATTAATACAGTTTATTCACCATCGTTTTAAAAAATGGTAATAAAATATGACAAGATCTCAGAGTTAAACTGTGTCAGAAAAAATGTATCTTTATTATGTCAGAAAACACTTAAGCAAAACATGGTCAGGTCAAAGTGTGAATCATTTTTGGTTCCAAATTTGTATCAGTTTTACTGGTAGTCCACTGTATGAAGAATCTTTGGGTATAATATGTCACAGTATACTTTATTTTGCTATCCTCACTTACATAAATGAACTATAGTGTCCTGCACCCACTAGTAAAAATATATCAAAAATGTCTGAGTAATTTTTGGTTTGAATGTATATATATTGTATGTTTACTCTCACACTTTATTTGCTTCTATTTTAGAACACTTGATGATTATCTAATCAAAATAACAAAATATGTATTACAGTGATGATAAAAAAAGAACTGAAAATGGATGTTTCTTATTTGTTAATATGTTTCTCTCAGCTGCACGAACATATCAATTTGCTCACGTCACTAGCATTAAATATGCAACTTTGCTGCGTAACGAATGCATAAAGGCGACCAGCTGCATATAAACTAATCCAAATAGATGGTAACAATCATGACATTAAACATTTGGGTCAGTCTTTCGTGTGTTTTTGTTGCATTGTTTTAACTTTTTGAGGTACTACTAATGTTAGCGTCCTCTCAGCCTCGACGGCAAACACTGCTGTTCTCCACTAATGCAGCATCTAGTCAACAAATTAATTACTTTATAATGATATGAAAACACGTACGGTAGTGACTGATTGTATACCGTTTTGTTGACTGTTTTAAATCCATATCTGAAGTGTCCCTCTCTTTGTGCGTAGTCTCACGTGTCAAAACAAACACCACGAGGCATTAGTGATAGTTTATTTCACCTCTAGAGGCCGCTCTCGTACTGTATAATTACAGTGGACCCTTCTCAGCCACTCCAGCAACGGACGCAACCCAGAAAAACTATCGGTATGGATTTTTGCCGATAACCATTTGTTCCAGCTATCAATTATTGGTGCCGATTAATCTGCAGAACAGAACAATCGGTCGACCTCTACATAAAACACATAAATAGATTATTTTCCTTAGTGATTGCGAATAGAAGAGTAAAAATCTGTAACTGGCTCTCATCTCTGTACTGTACTGAGTTTTCATGCTGAACATTTGTGTTGGTGTGAACAGGCCTTTATCCTGCATTATTATATGGCTATTTGTCAAATAAATAGATACTGTATTTTCCAGGAAAATAAGTTGCACCTGGCTATAAGTCATAATTGCATTGAGAGGACAAAAAACTCACAAGCATGTTTCAAATGATAAAAACCCCGCAACTTTTATATTTCAGAAAATACAGTATGCTAAACATTAACTCCCTGAGGTCTGAAAACGCGCCGGCGCGTTTTGCAGTTTTTTTTTTCACATTGCAGCAAAACAGACTTAAAATACTCTGTCATTTTTTGTCATAGAGACATAAGTAATATATCAATTGAAACTATAGAATATCTTCTTTTATTTGTGTACACTCAGAGTAAAAACAAAATGTTGTGCTTTTTGTAAAATAAAGAAAACTAAAATGATGCATGATCTGTCCTCTCCCTCTGAACAAAGTCTAATCTGATAGTTCTCAGAAAATAAACTATAACTTAGTGAATACTAATCACAAAAAAATTACACTTATGTCTAAAGACACGTTGAAATGTCAGGTTTTAAATGGTGTAAGTCATATCGAAAACAAAAATTCTGTGTTTATGTAATCTTTATGAAAAGAGACACATGTCAGAAGTCTGTGATTCAGCTCATTATCTGCTAATGCGGCCACGCCCACGGAGCCAGTGCTATTCAGACGCAAATTATGAGTCAATACAGGCATTCATCATCTCAATCGTGTATTTATTGTCTTGAAAAGTGTTTATCTGTATGTAAAAGCCATGGTTAACGACCTTTGGAAGAAATGCGGTTAGTTCCTGATATGTCCTCTTCTTCTGTAGAATAATTTGTGGACTAAATGTGTACAGAGAGCGCCCTCCGGCTACAAGTATGAATTGAAAACACCATTTCTGAAATGTCCTCTTCTTCTTTAGAATAATTTGTGGACTAAAGGTGTACAGAGCGCCCTCCGGCTGCAAGTATCACCTGAAAACACCAGCGCTCATAGTTATGACAATGAATATAGAATAAGTATAACTCCTCTGTATAGAAAATTGACATAAACATATGAGAATCCATCAATATTTCTCCAAATGTGCATGCTTTTAAACTAAAAGCCTATATTCAGACTCTTTGCATCACAGAAATACATTATATTTTAAAGAATATAATAGAATACCATTATTTTAAATTGAGCTGAGACATGATTACAGAGGTTTTTTTCACAGCCTACCTGACTGAAAGGCCTCATTAATATGCAAGTCATTTCAGGTCATTATTATGCAATTCTTTTGTCTTCTCAGGTGTAAATGAGCCATTATTCATGATCATTCACACCTCCACGCATACTGTGTTTCTTGACAAAAAGTGTCTTGCATTAACTAAATCAATATATTGTTTTATATGAACAAGTAGGCATTATAATTTTTTACATAATTTTGAAGCAAAAACTCTAGCCTACAACCTCCAATACCCAGAAGTCTTGTAAACACAGATTTAATATATATTTTTGGCCTTATTTCAGTGACTTAATTTTTTTGTTTTTTCAATAACCACGCATAAACGTTATTCCTTCAAAAACACAAACATGTGCATACATGTTCCTCACATATTATGGTAGCCTAGTTTGTGCTGAATACAGTGTAATGACACTTTTGTCATTAATATGTTTATGAACAACTGAAAAAAGCACAAATGTCAGGGCATGTCAAAACTTCTCCAGGCCCCAAATCAGCCTCAGACTCCAGAGGGTTAAATAGACACCAAAGTGAACATTTTCGGTTGCAATTTGTCCATAATTTTTGTTCACTGTAGCCATCAGACAGTATAGACACTGTTTAAATGATTTCTTCTACAGTGTAGACATTGTCTATGTGTCCTAGTTTTGTGGTGTAACTTAGAATAAGAATGTGGTCCAAATTAGAATAACATTTTTTTTTATTGCTGGGGATTCAGTTGGATCAATCCTCTAACACTTCTACACTCAAACTGATCTCTCAGTAATATCCTCTAGCAGAACTCATGCTGTGTTTAGATCAGAGAGGTTTGCCAAGCAGAGAGACTTGCATAGAAATAGCGTCATGGACTACACAAACGGCCCATATAAGGGAAAGTGAGAAGGAAAACATTGCATTGCATAGCCCCCATAATACTTAAAATCTCAATGGGCCAAGAAGAAATTCTTTGATTTCTGTCTTCTTTTTGAACATACTTCATGGACCTCAGAAAAGTTGTACAGGAAGTGACATAGGCTTCTGCACCAACAAGTTCCAGGGATGACTTAAAGTACAATGACAAAAAAAATGTGTGTAGGATTTACTTTGAGACAATGTTCACTCAGAAATTGCTAGTAAATTTCACAAATAGGGAAAGGAAAAGGCAAGTAACACATTGAATTGCTGATAGTGTTTTCATGTAAAACATACTCTTCAAATAATATTTTACAGTATATTAAGATACTTTTCATTTCTAACTCTCAACATTTCAGACTATAAAGATAAGAATGATACTTCAGCACTTCAGCATTTGACATTTTTCCTCTCAAACGCTGAATTTACTGTTTATATACAATGCGCAGAGTTTCTGTCCAAAGCAGGCAAATATGAGTACGCGATTGGCTGTTTGTTGTTAAGCGTCTAGCTGTAACATTTTAACACCACATTGTTTCGCATTGTTTCACACTGTACAAGTTTGGCACAGCAATGCGGGGTAACACCGCAAAAGCGGCACTAAACCTGCTTCGAAATTAAGGGTTAAAAGCGGTGTTTAGAATGACAATAACCCAGGGTTAATCACAGTGTGAAAAGCCCTAGAGAGAAACCCAAAAGTTACTGGCCACCTACACACTAAGTTTCAGGAGTGACAACCGCATTTAAATGCGGGAGTGAATCCACTAAATTATTATTATGTACGGAACACAACTCGCTCTCGAAACTGCGATGATTGACAGCTTGGAAACCATAGCGACGAGCGTGTTTCGTATCCGTTATCGTGACCAAAGTAATATCACAGTGACACTCGTTATTTTCAGCAATAAAGTGATCGGATTTATGGAGTTATTAATGTGAGCAGACACAGGTCACGATATTTTGGTTTTATTTTCAGCGTAAAGCTGATTGTTCTAGCAAGATCTGGCAACACGAATGAGTCGAGGCTCGTTCTGCTTTCCCTGTGATTCACTGCGCATACAGACGAGAGATGCATGTTAAAGAACGTCATTAACAACTAGTTGTTCAGTTCGGTTCTGTACACACTGCGTAGAATTTCTGTAAATGCGGTTGTCACTACCTGTATTTTTCGGGAGTTAATTCAGTTGTAGATTGCGGTTGTCACTCCCGTATTTTACTGAACTGTGTGTGAACAGAACGCGATTAAGCACTAAAAGGTGAACTGACAACCGAATTTAGCTCCAGTGACTCTGTTCAACAGACTCCCAAATTTTTATCTCCTCTGGACAATCAAGACTTGCTTTCTTGAACTCCATTTGGCTTATTTTGTGGGCTCTCTGTGAAGTCCTGATGTTTGGCACCAGTGGTTTGTGTGAAGGGACAGACTGCTCATTGTTCTGGAGCTGTTAGGAGGGCAGCTTTCTTCATGACCCAGTGAAAATGCCCTCAGTATCAGATCCACCTGGGATTCCCTTACATTTAAGTGCTGTACAGAGTTTTTTCTGCTGAAATTGTATGGCTTGGTAATCCTGTATCCTCCACCGTATTTATAGATATACACTACCAGTCATTACTATTTTTAATGTTTTTGAACGAAGTCTCTTATGCTCATTAAGGCTGCATTTATTTCATAATAAATACAGAAAAAACAATAATATTGTGAAATATTATTACAATTTAAAATTATGGTTTTCTATTTTAGTATACTTTAAAATATAATTTAATCTTGTGATCAAAGCTGAATTTTCAGCATCATTACTCCAGTCTTCAGTGTCACATGATCCTTCAGAAATCATTCTAATATGATGATTTATTATCAGTGTTGGAAACAGTTGTGCTGCTTAATATTATTTTATAACCTGTGATACTTTTTCAGGATTCTTTGATGAATAAAAAGTTTAAAAATATCAGCATTTATTTAAAATAGAAATCTTTTGTAACAATATACACTACCGTTTAAAAGTTTGGGGTCAGTATTTTTTTTTTTTTTTTTTTTTTTTTGAAAGAAATTAATACTTTTATTCAGCACAGATGTGTTAAATTGATAAAAAGTGATAGTAAAGATGTATATTGTTAGAAAAGATTTATATTTGAATAAATGCTGTTATTTTTAACCTTTTATTCATCAATGAATCCTGAAAAAAGTATCACAGGTTCCAAAAAAATATTAAGCAGCGCAACTGTTTCCAACATTGATAATAACTGAGCATCAAATCAGCACATTAGAATGATTTCTGAAGGATCATGTGACACTGAAGACTGGAGTAATGATGCTTAAAATTCAGCTTTGATCACAGAAATAAATTATATTTTAAAGTATACTAAAATGGAAAACCATTATTTTTAAAATGTAATAATATTTCACAATATTATTGTTTTTCTGTATTTATTATGAAATACATGCAGCCTTAATGAGCATAAGAGACTTCATTCAAAAACATTAAAAATAGTAATGTTTCCAAACTTTTGACTGGTAGTGTAGATATTGGCCTCATAAAAGATTTCATTGCATTAGATAACAAAAATAGCAAAGCAATTGGCACACAAATGCTGCTTGATCTAGACCTCAGCTATTTTTGGTGAACTCTTCAACTAGTTGTTTTTAAAGCAATAGTTCGCCCAAAACTCACCCTCATATCATTACAGTCCTGTTTGACTTTATTTCTTCTGCAGAATACAAAAAAGATATTTTTAAAAACGTATAGGTCCAAACAACATTGGACCCCATTTAATTTCATTGTATGGACAAAAAAAAAGAGAGAGACATTTTTCAAAAGGTCTTCTTTTGTGCTTCTCAGAAGAAAGAAAAGCATACAGGTTTGGAACGGACAGAACGCAATAGAAAGAAACAGATCACAGGGATCATTTACTCCTAACTGTTTTAACTCAAAATGTCTTAAAAACACAATGTCCAGTTATTACAGCCATGCCTCTTAACATGTTTGTAAAGTCATTTTCATTTGTACTGAATTCGGAGGGAATGTTTTTAAGAATATGATCACACTTGCATTATGTCCTTAAAGAGGTAATTTGCTTAAAGCACACATAATGCTACAGTATATGTACCAGATTAAACAAAATTGGATAGCTGAATTAAATAAATCAAATAATGAATCCCAGTCTGAACTGCTAACATTTGGTGAACATCATCAGGATACATGTAGCTAAAACTCTTGAGGTAGAAAATGATCCACATGCTTCTCTTTCAGTAAAATATGACAATTTATTACTCTGGGATTCCTCCCATGAGCAAGACCCATGTGACGAGTTTCACCCATCTATCATCGTCCTCTTTTTCACTTTTCTTTTAGAAGAGACATTGCTGTTTCTTAGAAATCCTGTATTTCTGTCTCTTTAGAATAAAGCTGAAGCTAAACTGGAGAATAATGTTTCCCTCCAGAGAGCGGTCATAAATCTGTCCTCACATTCCTAACAATTCTCAAAAGTCCTCATTCATTAGCTGCCATTGTAAAAAACAATCTAGATAACGTTCAGTGAATCTGTAAATGTATAATAGTTTTCAGAACGTTAACTACCATGTTTACCATAAAAACTACTACTTAAAGACATCAGATCTATCTATCTATCTATCTATCTATCTATCTATCTATCTATCTATCTATCTATATAATACAATTAGATGTTTTTATTGTAGCTTATGTCTTTTTTGGCGGATCTGTGAGCTTGCTGGTTTTCAAGTCCACCATAAGCCTCAGAAATCCTCTCATGAGTGTGTGTGAAAAGTTCCTGTGTTTTTACTCTCATCTCCCTGGAGAAAGATAAACTCAACCTACGTCCCAGTTCTCCTACTTACACTATGTACTATTTTTGTGAAGAAAAAGTACATACTTTTGAGTGTGTAGCAGAAGAGTAAGCAGGCTTTGGGATATACTATTTTGTCATACTTGTGTCTTTAATAGACACTCTGTCACATCCTGACATTGTTTAAACTGGCCTGTCAATCATCTTGTCACAGTTAAAATCCTCCACGTTTAGTTTAATTAAATTTCCTACCATATCGGACATAAATGTAGTAGCAGATTGATCTCTGAGAGTTGTAGGAGCTGTGTTTGCTCATGTGTTTGCATAATGATGCATTTAAAAGTTAATGACTAAATGTATCTTTACAAAAGTTCACAATGCTGTTGCAGATGAAATGTAATGTGGATAAATATTTTTGTATGTGGATAAATTTTTTTCCTTCAGGTAAGATACTAATTATTAATCACTTATCTAAACCTCTCTACTTAACTATCGGTCTCGTGCATCTGTCATGTTTGTAGTTTTATAACACTTGCTATTCGCGTTTGTAGTTCTAATCAAATCCTCGTTGTGGGCAATATCCGCTGTTAAGGCCTTTGCATACTGAGTCATGCGAAATTTTCGCACGTTAAAAAATAAATTCGACCTCACGTTATGTCAATCACGTTTACACACTGCCTTCGAGACTTTCGTCCGTCAAAAAAATATTCGGATCAGGTTAAATTTTCTGTGTTTTTCGCATCCGTGGCACGCATTTTGAGAAACATTTTGACAATTCAGAGCCACCTTACGCGAACGCAAAAATCCCGAATGCCATCTGACAAGTTGATCCACGTCGTCTACAGCACAAAGCAGCAGCACTGAATGACAAACAACGTGAGGAATACAAAGAGACAGAATATAAAGACAGACTGTGCCAGTAGCAAAGCATCAAACTGAGGCACTGACATCCTGAAGTAAACTTTGAAATGCTCAGGATAATCATGCAGCTCCTTGATGAGGTGAACTCTCCTTTCTCTCTATGCAATCGTGAAATTGGATGAACCCAATATTTCCTCTTTTTAAGAAGAGAGAGGACAACTAAATCGTGCTCACTGCTTGAAGACTTCATTTTGTATTGTTTTTAGTGGTGGGCATAGATTAATTTTTTTAATCTAGATTAATCTCACTGTAATCTTGGAATTAATCTAGATTAATCTCACTGTAATCTTGGAATTAATCTAGATTAAAATGGCTCATTTGAATTCTGCCGAAGACATTCAGAATATGTGAGCTACCCAAATAATGACTAAAGGTGCTTATGCACTATTCTATGACGTTTTTAAGTACAAATAGTGCGAGTAGTGCGTTCACAGTGAAAATTCCAAAAAGAAAAAGTGCACTTTAAATACCCGGATGATGCACTAAATTAAAAGAAAAAACGAAGTGTTGAATGTTGGACACTTTGTGCACTCAACTGTCGCAGCTTTAATTACGTAGTGGAGGAGAAGGGAGGATTGGACACCGTTGTTAAATGACAAAATAACCTTATACAATTTACGCACTATATGGATGAGTGCATAGTGCACAAGTGCATAGTGTATAGTGCGTCATTTGGGACGCAACAAAGTAATCCGCCATTTTGTCCGACAAAACAGTCAGGAGTTAGAAGATTAACCTCGGTGGAGTTAAACTTGAAAAATTGTGTATATTGACATCTTTCCGCGTTTGAAACAACATTGATTCTCATGTTCATTGATGTTTATTTGATGCTATAAATGGACTCGTAGTAAGAGATGATCGGTTTACGAGCCTCTTGAGCTGAGGCGCTACAGCAATCTGTCACGACCATGGTCACGACACATTAAAGAGCCACAAAACGTTTTTTATTGTTTGAATTTCTTAAAAAACTACACAGTTTGAAAGCTGGGACTTTGTTTAATATCATAAGTAACCTGCTCTGTCTTGTCTGTCGACGTGTTGTCAGTGTCCTCTTTGCTCCGTGATGCATTTATCACTGTGGCATGACAGCACCACGGCTTGTCGGACAAAGCAACAGTAACTAAGGGGGGCGGGGCTTTGCGAAGGGTCAATTCGGCTAGGTATACATCCGCGCTAAAATATCAAGGTGAAAGTCATCATAGCTTGCGTAGAATAGACCCAGCTCCCAACCCAACTTTGAGAATAGATTAACGGCGATATTTTTTTTATCGCCCGATAAGAGTCTCACGTAAACGCCGATAATGGCCCACCACTAATTGTTTTGCGATTTTTTTATTTTTTTTCCCGCAACACATTCATTAATGCGCATCAGACTCAGTGTGCAAGGTCGAATTTTTAGGATTTTTAGGATTACGAATACAAAAAAACGCATGCGAAAATTTCGGACTCCAGTATGCAAAGGCCTTTAAAGTGTGCACAGATCTGGACTTCGGATTCTAACCAGAAAAAAATAACCTTTGGGAAACTCATTTCAACAATTTTAATTTTGAACGCTATATAGGATGGATAGTATGCAAATTGGTGCATTGGTGCAAGGATGCATTTAACTGATCAAACTTGACAATAAAGGCATTTATAATGTTTCAAAAGATTTCTACCTCAAATAAATTATTTCTTTGAAGAATCCTGAAAAAAATTGATCTCAGTTTCCACAAAAAATCTGAAGCAGCACAACTGTTTTCAACATTGATAATAATCATAAATGTTTCTTGAGCATCAAATCATCATATTAGAATGATTTCTGAAGGATCATGTGACACTGAAGACTGGAGTAATGATGCTGATTTCTGATCACAGAAATACATTTTACATTTACATTTTAAAATATATTAAGAAAAAAGTTTAAAAAAAAATAATAACATTTCATAATATTACTGTTTTTACTGTATTTATGATCAAATAAATGCAGCCTTGGTGAGCAGAAGAGACATTCAAAAACATTTAAAAAATCTTACTAACCCAAACTTTTGAATGGTAATGCACATCTCAGCGCTCAAAACTGTTTCAGGCAATGACTTGTGCATCTGAGACGGAGGCATGTGTCAGTGTGACTAGAAAAACATGAGCAGTGATCGTTTCAGCATTAAAGCAAACATTCTTAATGCCAGCACACTCATTGGCCCTGTGATCTCAGCGAGTGTTTTGTTCAGGTTGAATGTGTTCCACTGTGCCGGGATGGCAGTAACATGAAAGCTTTCATTGAGCTTCGGCTTATAAGGGTTAACTACATCGGCCTGAACCCCCCTCTGCAGAAAATGTGCGGAATGTTCCCCTTTCCTGTGGGACGGGGTCTGTCTGAATGGGAAGGGTTTGTCTGTCTGTCTGTTGAGGTAAAAAGCCAAAAACAGTCCAGATTGGGACAGGAAGTCCTCACCATGAGCTGGAAAACAGCACTGTGTTTCTGAGCAGCACGTGTTTTGCAGAGTGCTGACACTTTCTTAATGTGTTTACTGTGTGTGTTCATTAGATTCATTAAAACCCCTCCATCATGTGCTTAGAGTTTAGCCCCCGGTTTAATTTAACCTTGTAAAACGCATCAGATTCAGTTATAACTTTAACAAGGTTTATGCTGAAGATTGAAGTGAGAACAATTAAGATTGTGACAGTGAGTGTGTTTACATGCGCAATCATGTGTCCTTTTATTGGGAGTAATAAACAGTTTAAAGAAAATCCTATCAACACCGCATTACCGCAGGTTATAGTTAACTAAATCTAAAACCGTAAAAAACATTTTTGTTACTTGAAACAAAATAAGCATTAACTGAAATAAATTATCAAAAAGCTTAAAGTTATATTATTTCAGCTGGCTGCCAAAGCAACATTTTTCATTTTTATATTTTTATTTATTTGTTTGCTTATTTAAGCTTATGTACTAAATGTATGTACTGTGTACCAAAATAACTAAAAATAAAACTGAAGTATAAATTAATAGAAAGTATAAAGACATATTTAATGAAAATGACAATAACACACAACAAAATTACTAAAACTTTAACTAAAATGAAAATACAAAAATGAAAAGTTAATTTCAAATTTTAAAAAAGGACTGAAATAGTAACTAAAATAACTGTTCTTTAAAATAAAGTCATTTTTCTTTTGGATTTTTATAATTTATGACTGTGCTGTAGTGCTGTGTAGTGTTGCAGAATTGGTGGTAAAATGTTTTTGTGTGTGTCTTGTGCAGGTCGAAAGCTCCGGGGAAAAGCCTTCTACTACGTCTGTGGGAAAGTCTTTTGTGAAGAGGACTTCCTGGTATGCTGTCTTCCCCTCTTCCTTTTATGGAGTGTTCATGTCTGCACATGACTTGAGACACGGGTCATAGATAATTATGTCAGAAGAATGTGTCCTCTTATCTAAAGTATGTCTTTAAAACATTATGAGGGGTCAAGTTTCAAAACATGAACCCGATTTTGAGTTCACTAGGCCTGTCGTGATAATCCAAATATTGACTTATCGCACGATATATGGACATGACCTTAATAATTTTTGGTGATGTGATATATTGCCCATTATGTTGACGTAGGGCTGAGTGATATGACCAAAAAAAAAAAAAATCACGATAAATGTTTTTATATCAGTCGATATCGATAATTATCACGATAAATGTCAAATCTTTATTTCTTTCAAGTTTAAAGGCAGATTTTTGCTCCTGAGTGAACGTTGTAGAAACCAGATCATTAATTGTGGTTTTAAACTACTCTTTATTGTCAGAGCATGACAAACACTTGCCTAACAGGTGAATATTTCACCAATCTGAGGTAGAACATTCAAAACATTTTTGAATTCTTTACACTATTCCTGTCATTTTTCCTTACCAAAATAAATAGAAGAATTAATTTCTTAGTTTCTGCATGTTCTAACAGGTGAGTGATATTGTTTCAAATCATGAAACAGGTTTGTGTTTCCTGACTTTGATGGCATGAATCTTCAGCACAGTTTTGCAGTGCAGGCTGCAATATTAATAATATTACATGTTTTGTCTCTTAGAAATGCACATTTGACAGTAGCTTGAGTTGACAGTAGTAGTAGCTTGAGTTAGGATGCAGATGTAAATTTATGTTCATTAACAAAAACAGTAACATTTGTAAAAAAAAAAAAAAAGAAAAAAGAAACATGATTTTATGTATGGTAAAATTTAAATATTCTGACTGTTTGAGTTTATTAAAATTAACCATTGGTCATCCCTAGTAGCATACATTTAGATCATGATAATCACAGTTAAAACCATACATATAGCACCTCAATGCCATGGTAAAATATATGGTTTAACTATATGGTTTCTATTGTAGTTCACCCAAAACTTCTGTCATTAATTACTCTCCCTCATGTCATTCAACACCCGTAAGACTTTCATTCATCTTCAGAACACAAATTATGATATTTTTGATGAAATCCGAGAGGTATATGACTAATCCATAGACAGCAATATAATCACCACTTTCAATGTCCAGAAAGGTACTAAAGACCAGTCATGTGACTGCAGTGGTTCAACCTTAATGTTATGAAGAGACGAGAATACTTGTGTGTGCAAAACAAAACAAAAATAACGACTTTATTCAACAATATCTTCTCTTCTGTGTTATTCTCCTACACCAGGGGTGTCAAATCCAAACTCAGTAAGGGCCATGCTGAGGGTTGTGAATAAAATCAGGGGCCGGACATATATTTAGAGGATTTTTTTCATTTATTGAAGAAGTATAAGTGTATTAAAAGTATTAAAAACTCACAATTTATTAAACCACATTTATCAAAACAATGAGGTTTTAGTTTTCAGTTGTAACACATTTGCATTACAGCAGGCTTTTTTATCTTTATCAAAACATGAAATAAGTTCTCTGACCAGCATAACTGCATAAAACAGAACTTTAAAACAACCTGGACTCATGGAAAGACGTACCTGTGGGAACATTTTCCCCAGTCG
Organism: Ancherythroculter nigrocauda; assembly: GCA_036281575.1. Lineage (NCBI taxonomy): Eukaryota > Metazoa > Chordata > Actinopteri > Cypriniformes > Xenocyprididae > Ancherythroculter > Ancherythroculter nigrocauda. The sequence goes on from VTFQ01000849.1 coordinate 72,922, forward strand.
CAAAAATACGTACCAATACGTACATATCACTGCAGTTTCCAGCAGAAATGAACACTAGAGGCAGTAAAACAGAAAGTGCTTTTAATCATTTTCATACATAGTTACGATTACAGGGTCAGATTATGGATTAATAAAGACTTGTTTTTACGTCTCCATGCACAATATTATGTTATGACTTCAAAACGGTTTTTACCAAAGTGCACGATTTGTAAACGAATATATTTTGGACTTTGCATGGGTTAACCAGCTCTATATGTTTCGCTTTTCTGACATAACAAGCTTGCTCGGTAGGTCAGCTGACACAGAGTAGGACGAGGAAACCTCGGGTACGAATCCAGGGAAAAACGAGTCATGGCAAAGAGCTTAGAACCCAAGAGGTAAAACACTTATCCTTTTCGGGTAACAGCCACTAGATGGCGCTCCAGTAGTGCGGCCGCCATTATGGGGTGAAAATACTAACTGGACCATTGAATCCTTCACATCTTACGCACCCAAAATCGGCTAATTTCACTGCCAAATCAGAAGCGCAATAAAACATTTTTCAAATTAAGTCACCAGTAAATTGTATGGCACTACAGTAAATGTTGTTTTGTCTTATATATGTTTTATTTTACCAGTTGTGGAATCCAACCATTCATCCATCTGAGGTAACGTAGTTAGCCTACTTTATTGAGCATTTCCATTTTATGCAACTTTATACATTTATTAATAGTAAATTAATAATTAATACATTTAAGATCATCATGTTTGCAGCGAACAATATAGATCAGACCTAGTGGAATAATAATAGTATTACTCCACTATCTGAATTGAAAAATATTGTACGTTTTAATGGATTACGCTACAATCATAATGATCTTATAATACATGATGCATTGCTGTGTCCGTTACTGCATAATTCCCACTTTTGGACACTTTTGCTTTAAGGGACATTAGACAACACTGCAAAATCAAGCTGTTATATTGTTATATATTTATTTTCCAACATTCCCAATTTTTCTGATGCATGTCCTTAATTTAATTTCATATGTTGGTAATAATTCAGTGTTTATAAGCCTTTTAAAGTATTTTAACCCAAACTGACTGGGTTTCTAGAGAGCAAAGGTTTTGTGAAGACTTAAACACAAAGTGTGTAAAATAAACTGTAAAAAGGATTTGATGATCACTAGTGATAGTGTTTTATTCTGTGATGTCATCATTCAGGTTGGATTTTAGCTTTAGTGTACGTTTTTTTTTAACAAAGCAGCTGATGTTGCCATAGAAACTAGTGGACCGACGAGTCGCTTTCACCCCAAAATGGCGGAAACGCAGGGCTGCTGCTGGGCGCTGGTGCTGCAATGGAACTTTCTGTTGAGTTTCGCTTCTTGTTAGTGTATATTCTTTGGTCATGGTAAAAGAGCTCAAAGATGAGAGATCAAAACAAGCTAAAACAACACTATTATGCATGCTTTTTATGTCACATTTACTTTTGTTATCACTATCGGGTAGGTTTAGGTGTAGTGATGGTGGGACGTTATTTTAAAAAATAATGGAGCACTACACTTTTAGTGCCACTCACCGGACAAAATTTCAAATAAGAACTGCGGTGATTCGTATAAAAGCCAACGTCATAAAAACGTACCATATTCACGTTTATCTTAAAAAAAACATGCTTTTAGCGCCACTCATTGGACATTTCACATTGAAACTGCAGTGATATGTACGTATTTTGCGACTCACGAAAACATTCCCACAGGTACGTTTTTTCTAATGAGACCAGGCTCCTTTAAAAACAACAATTTCAATTTCAGAAAGTAATTTTGATATGAATACCACAACAACAAATGGTATCTGAAATTGTATTACTTGGCTTATTTTGGTAGCTCTTACTTTGAAAAGACAACTTTAACTTGAAAGGTCCCAAGCACCCAAGACCAGTGAGTGTAGCGATGTGTATGTTATATTCTTGTAAGTATAGTGTAGCTGGTTGAAAATAAAATGTACTGCTACCATTTTTCCTTTGCTGTGCAATAAATCGGCTTTTATAAAAACATCAAGCTCTTATGGGTGCTTACAAAAGCAAATTTAATCAGGGTGAGTAAGAGATGTTTCTCTTTTGGTCCGTTCAAAAGAGGTGAAATGGTATTCCAGACACTAAAAATACAGTTTGTGTTATTGAAGTTTCTTAAATTAGAGGAATGATTACGTCTGAGCTGTTAATGTTGTGTGGTTTAGAGAAAATGAAGTGACGGAAAGGAATGAGAGTCAGTTGAAGCTCACTTCTGTCCTCACTCTTGTCTCTAACAGTACTCTGGGTTCCAGCAGTCAGCCGACAAATGCAACGTGTGCGGACATTTAATCATGGACATGGTGAGTCTGATGTACCGCCACACCCTGCATTAGTCACAATATCACACTACTGAGAATCAACTGGAGCTTGAAGGAATTGGTTGAGTTTAATTTGTACAGCTCATTATTATACAGCGTTCCTTACATTAATGTGGATAGATGGTCCCACTTTATATTAGTTCTCCTTATCAACTATGTAGTCATTGTTAGGTACAATGTACTTATTGTGTTCATGTTGTATATGATTCAGATGATTCATTTAAATGTTAGTACATAGTATTTATAGGCACTTAATATAAAGTGGGTCAGATGTAACTTACATTTAAGAGTCATTTTGACATGACAGGAGGCCTGTCACACACAAAATGTGTAGCTGTTGTGAACACAGTGTTCCTCCACAGATCCTGCAGGCGCTGGGAAAGTCTTACCACCCAGGCTGCTTCCGCTGCGCCATCTGTAATGAGAGTTTGGATGGCGTGCCTTTCACTGTGGACACAGAGAATAAGATCTACTGTGTGAAGGACTACCACAGGTGAGTGGGTCGAATTTTTATTCATACATTTAAGTGTGTTTATTTAATGACCCTTTTTATCAGACTGAGTTCTTTTTAAGCTCACAAAGGCCCATTCACACCAAGAAGGATAACTATAACTATATTAGCGTCTATTAACTATAGTATATTAACTATCAGCTGGAAAAAAAACATTGTGAAAGTGATTCCAATGATATTGTTCCTCTGTGCCATTATCATTATAGTTATGGTGTGGACTCTGCTATTCTTTTACATTTAGAATTATTTATTTATTTATTTATTTTTAATTAAATCATTATCTTTATAGTTATCGTCCTCCGTGCCTTTAGACTACACTGGCCATGCTGTGTGTTTGTTTTTATGTGCAGCCCCAATATTTTCACTGCAAAGTTTTTTTTTTTTTTTAGTTTAGGGGTAAAACGAAGTTCAAAATACCTTTGCAGCAGTATACTGTTAGCAAACATCCAACACCGCCTACACTGCTGAGAGCGACGTTTAGATGGATATGTAAATATGTGCTGCGCGCTTTCCTCTCAATAACAAAATAAACACAACTGAATTAAGAAAACAGCACGCATTTTTTAATAAAGCATCTGATCATAGCAACATGGATATGTTTGCACAAGATCATTTTGGCACTCCAGTAAAGTCACGTCATGTTTATTTATATAGCACTTTATACAATAGATTGCTTAAAATCAAGCAGCTTTACTGTATTAAACATGAAAAACAGTGTCTCGTTTCATCAGAAGTACAATTTTGCTCTCTACAATAAAGCAGCAATCCACTGTGTTCATGTTTTCACTTGCGGACGTCTGATCTCCATAGGCTCAAGAGGAGAAATGAACTGGAAAAGATTTCAGTGTGAAAGAAAGCGGAGGCTCAGCACACACCTACCTGTTACATAATTGCCACAGACTAATGGTAGTACAAAGGTGTTTACCAGCCGAAGGAAAAAACTTTTCTGGAAAGTTCGCTTTGGCATGCTGTTACTCCCAAAACGAAATCCAAAAGAAGGTTGTTTTGGCCTGATTTTGTTCGAAATGGCGTCATATCAGTTCGTTCTTCCATTTTTAGGGCCTTAACTCTACAAAACAGTTTTTTCTACAAAAAAAAAAAAATCTTCACAGTAAAATGTTATTATATATTTTTGCAATAACTTTGAACATGAACACAATATATATTTGAGCAAGAGTCAACTATATACTGAGAGCAGAACAGGTTAACTGAAAGACTGAACGTGGTTTTCAAATCGTTAAGCTCATATGTTGTTACTTTGTGGGACACTTTTATATTAGGTGTATTTAACTACTATGTACTAACATTTAAATTAATCATTTGATACAATGAAATTATTATGCACATGTTTTTACATTGCACTTTTATTTAAAAAAAATACCTGCATATAATTACCACTTTAAATACTCAACCCAACCTTAAACCCACCCATACCATCAAAGCGTTTTGTAATACAATATGAACACAAAAGTACATTGTACTTATTTTTAATGTAAATACATAGTAGTTAAAGACACCTAAAATAAAGTGTCACTGTTACTTTATATAAAGGGCTTTTTTTCAAGGGCCTATTGATTCAAGAAATGTTGATTCAAGTATAAAGTGTGACAACTTGCAGCAGTCTATTTAGTGAAGTCTGTATATTGATGGCATTGCCTTATTTTAGAATTGCTTTTGAATCAAGAAACTTACATTGACCAAAACTGCAAAAAGATGACCGTATAAGCCTTTGACCAGATATTATTATAGTGCACTTGGTGGCTGCTTCCAATAAAAATCAGTACTTGGAGTGAACTGGAATATGTGACCGACTTTTCTTCCCTATTGTGACGTATATCTGAGTAAAATGGCTTCCTGATTGGTTCGTTTGAATTGATTGTTTTTTTGTTCTAGTCATAATCTTCAATGATTAAAAACAATGAAGTGCACAGATATATCATGTATAATAAATACTGCAATATTCCATTAAGAATAAGAATTCCATTCCATTTTTATTTCCTGGTGACTAAGATTTGCCTGGGAAAGCAAAGATTAACTCCAGATGCATAAAGTGAGCTATATATTTCCTTCAGTTGATGGTATATGTGTGCTATGTGTTGTGGAGTTTTCTCTATAATTTCTTTCACAGGCATTTTCCTAGCAGTAGCTTGATGTAATGACATTTTATTGTGAGTTTTATTGGTGTTGAGGGTGTGTGTGTGTGTGTCTACTTTGCTGCACTGCAAATTCTTCTCATGCATCCTTTGCCGTGAGCAGTGAACTGAGCAATGATTACTGTTGTTCCAAAACCCCAGACAGTCAGTCAGGTGGTGACCATATGGAGATGAAATCAAACAGAGCCTTTCCACTCAGTCCTTCTGGGATTGAGCTATGCACAAGCTGATGGAAGAGCCAGCATATCTGGAGCCTCTCTTCCCCTCTACTCCATCCACCTTTCATTTCCAAGTCATACAGTGGCCCAAGGGTGTACTCACACTAGGCGCTCTGAACCGTGCCCGAGCGCGTTTGACCCCCAAAGCCCGGTCTGTTTGACAAGTGTGATCGCTCCGTTCTGTGCCCGGGCGAGGTTTGTTTAGCCATCCCTGGCCCGCTTGGAAGAGTTGGGCCCAGAGTGTGGTTCAGTTGGGCTCGAGCGCGATTCGCATGCAGTGTGAGCGCTAACCGCGCCAGAGCACGAAACAGCTACTACTTTTGTGTGCACAAATGTCATCATTACGACAGCAAATCACGCTCGGGCTTGGTTCAAGGCCACCGTACCTAGTGTGAGTACACCCCAAAAAAATATTTGGGCCACTGGTTGTCTTTCGCTCCGAAGGAACCTTTTCATAGTTCCTAGAACTGTTGGTGGAAGTATCCACTTTTTGGCATGTTCACACCGCAGGAACTGGGAACTAAATTAGCTCCTACTTCTGAGTATAGTCTAAACCAGCTCAATAGGAACTACCAGTGACGTATGTGTACTCTGATTGGCCGAAACACCAGTACTCGCCATTTTTTTTAAAAAGCTGTGTACACACACAGTTTATAGCCTATATATTTACTTCACAAACGAACTCTATGAACATGGAAAACGGTGATAGATGGACCTCTCAATCCTTACGCTAAGGAGAAAATCCAACGTAACATGATTATGTATTTCTGCTCAGCTAGCAACATTGGGCATCAACCACACTGCAAACACTAATACTTTTTACTGTCTTTGTATAACAGTTCTATCTAATAACATATTAGACAGGACTGTTAAACAGATCATAAACTAAAGGAGAATGTGAGCGCTGTGTGCTCAGGCTCTGGTGTTCTCAGCGCCGTCAAAATAAATGTCCACTGTACTGTCAAAATAAAAGTCACAACAACAAGCACGGCTTACATCACTTCAGAGTTCCTCCTGGCGGTCCCTCTTGGAAGGTTTAGTTTTCAGGAAATGCCCTGGTGGCTAGTTCCTATAACTAAGTTCTTTGCGATAGCCCCTATTGCGTTAGATAAGTATAGCACTTTGCAATCAAAACATTTCACAAAAATAAGCTTGTTTAAAATAACAAAACAATAGATGCTTTATAAGAGAGTAGTTGTATTATTCACTTAACCAATTCCTTTAAAAATGTTAATTCATTTCAAACTGTATTCATCTGAAATGCTGGACATTTAATTCTGTTGTGACTAGGGATGCACCGAAATGAAAATTCTTGGCCGAAACCGAAAACCGAAACACCGAAAAAAATTATGCCAATTATTAGTACCATTGCATTTATGGCTATGACTGTGTACTAACTTTACTAAAATCAAGGCATTGCAATTGCATAAATTAATATTAAAGTTTCAAATAATAAATCAATTACAAATTATGCAAATATCTATTCAGCACATTGCAACAATGCACAGTATAAAATAAAATTCAAACTAATATGTTTAACTTAACCCCACTCATGTGTACATTAAATAATAATGTCCTGTACATTATTATTTAATGTACACATGAGTGGGGTCAAGTTAAACATTTTAGTAAATATTTCTTGTAGGATTTCACTGAACATATCAGACAACGAGGGTGCATGCCCCTCATCTGGTGCAGAGAGATGAGTCTGCGCTCTGATCTCCGTCTCCACGCGGGTTCTCCGCATCCATCGCGGCCTGGATCATTTCTCGTGCGCGCTACTTTATTTCCGCATGAAAGTAATGGTCTTTATAACGCGGATCAAGTACAGTCGCGATGAAGTGCAGAGGATCCGAATAATCTCAGTGAAACGTGTGCTGACAGACTCTAAGAGTGTACTTTTCATTGTTTTCACTCCGTGGTCCGTCTCAACCACTTTGCTTAGGAGACGCTTTAGTGCTGCGATTAAAGGAATAACGTCCGCTACAGATGCATCAGAGGAGCTGATCTCGCGGTTTCTGTTTGCGTCATCACAACATTTCGGCCGTATTGTATCGGTGATAAAAGTCTTTCTTTTATCTTATTTTAGAAAATTTTCGGTGGCCGAATATTCGGTGCATCCCTAGTTGTGACTTTATTTGGAATTATTTTACATGATGAAGCAAAAATAGACTAAAATATAAGTTACTCAATATTAGCTTTGTTTATTGAACTGTTGTATAAACATAATATTACACTTGCAATTGCGTTGTTGGTCTGAATAGCAGTGTTGAGAACAGCAACACTCATGCTTGTGTGCAAATGCTTAATCTGTATTATATATTGATTAATATATATATATATATATATATATATATATATATATATATATATATATATATATATATATATATATTAGCCAGCTCTCTCTCAACATAACAGTGTTCACTATTGTCTGTTAAGAAACTTATAACCAGCTCACCTGTTGGTTAAAAGTCATTGTAAAAGTGGTTAGTTAGATCTGAGAAAGGCTTCAGGATCATTTGATTGCAGAAGGAACTAGCTTTGATATTTTGGCAAATGCAGTGACATTTGGACATTTTTAAGTGAGGCTGAAGTACCCAATTCTTGGGCCACTAAATATGTTATTGTATTCTGGGTAAAGAGTCATTTGGATACCTTTTATGTTTACTTTCATGGAAGACTTTCATTAAGAAGCCATTTAATGTATGATCTGTGTGATTAGTTTTCTCTCTCTTTCTGTTTTCAGAGTTCTAGCACCTAAATGTGCAGCATGTAATCAGCCGATCCTGCCCTCTGAGGTAAGACATGTAAATCTCATTTGGATGAAATCACCATTGTGGGCATTTAGATGAGCCATATTCTCAGACTGTGTCATAGAAACATCTTCCCCTGTATTAGAGCCATATGTCAAAGCAAGGCACTGCCAGTGCCAGTTTAGACTCATGATGTGTCATTCCTTGTTATGGGACAATTAACCAAACAGTGCATGGGAACTTTCTACTACTGAATAGACCTTTACAACTACAGTTACATACACCAACCTGGACATCTAGGTCATTATGGAACATTTAAACCCTTCTTTAGGCGTTTTACTGAAGTTAATTCTGTTACCATTGATGAAGGAGTGATTACTACTAATTTAGGGCATGTGTCATTTGTTAAACCCACCCATCTATAATTAGAGATGACCCCTGAGGCATGCTGCACTCCAACACCATCAAGAGAGGCTTCACTTCAGAGCAAGAGCTCAGTTTATCTTGCACCTGCATGAGAAACTCTACAGGAATTTCTTCTCTCTGATCACAGTCGAGAGTAACATTAATACTTTTTGCAGCTGTAATGATTGCTTGACCTAGAAAAGATCAAAAAACAAAAAGGAATATTTCATCCAAAAACTTTTTTGTCATTTACTCATTTTGTTTTAAACCCTTCTGTTGTTATCTTTTTCCATAGGCCACAAAAGACTTTACACGTCTATTTTCCATTCAACAACAGTTCATAGTGACCACAGCTAAATAATGAGAGGATATTCATTTTTGGATAAACTATTCCTTTAATAGCAACAAGCATTAACCAACCCAGCCTCATTGGAAATATGTGTCTCTACCTACATTTCTGCAAAACTGCAAAAACATAATCTTACCTATACATAAATTTCACTTTAATTTCCAGCTGAAATAAACACCCAGATGCAGTAAAATGAACTTTGACATCCCATTCTTAATCCGTAGAGTTTAATATGGAGTTGGCCCACCCTTTGCAGCTATAACAGCTTCAACTCTTCTGGGAAGGCTTTCCACAAGGTTTAGGAGTGTGTTTATGGGAATTTTTGACCATTCTTCTAGAAGCGCATTTGTGAGGTCAGGCAGTGATGTTGGCGAGAAGGCCTGGCTCACAGTCTCCGCTCTAATTCATCCCAAAGGTGTTCTGTCGGGTTGAGGTCAGGACTCTGTGCAGGCCAGTCAAGTTCCTCCACACCAAACTCACTCATCCATGTCTTTATGGACCTTGCTTTGTGCACTGGTGCGCAGTCATGTGGAACAGGAAGGGGCCATCCCCAAACTATTCCCACAAAGTTGGAAGCATGAAATTGTCCAAAATGTCTTGGTATGCTGAAGCATTAAGAGTTCCTTTCACTGAAACTAAGGGTTCAAGCCCAACCCCTGAAAAACAACCCCACACCATAATCCCCCTCCACCAAACTTTACACTTTGCACAATGCAGACAGGCAAGTACCGTTCTTCTGGAAACCGCCAAACCCAGACTCGTCCATTGGATTGCCAGACAGAGAAGCGTGATTGGTCACTCCAGAGAACACGTCTCCACTGCTCTAGAGTCCAGTGGCGGTGTGCTTTACACCACTGCATCCAACACTTTGCATTGCACTTGGTGATGTAAGGCTTGGATGCAGCTGCTTGGCCGTGGAAACACATTCAATGAAGCTCTCTATGCACTGTTCTCCAAACTTCACGAAGTTTGGAGGTCTGTAGCTATTGACTCTGCAGAAAGTTGGCAACTTCTGCGCACTGTGATCCTCAGCATGCGCTGACCCCGCTCTGTGATTTTACGTGGTCTACCACTTCATGACTGCGTTGCTGTTGTTCCCAATTGCTTCCACTTTGTTATGATACCACTAACAGCTGACCGTGGAATATTTAGTAGTGAGGAAATGTCATGAATGGACTCATTGCACAGATGGCAACCTATCACGGTACCACGCTTGAATTCACTGAGCTCCTGAGATCGACCCATTCTTACACAAATGTTTGTAGAAGCAGTCTGCATGCCTAGGTGCTTGATTTTATACACCTGTGACCATGGAAGTGATTGGAACACCTGAATTCAATGATTTGGAGGGGTGTCCCAATACTTTTGGCAATATAGTGTGTGTATAATATAATATATATGTATATGTATATGTACAGCATTGCACTTTTGATGTGAAGCGCTCATGTACGAGTCTCAAGCAAGTTAAAATGGCATGGTTACCTAAGGTAATTTTAAAGTAAAGCATTTTTATCTCATGTTTGCTTTTGTTAACACTATCAGTTAGGTTTAGTGTAGGTGGTACTTTATTTTCAAATGTTATTTTCAAACTGTGGTGATACTTACTACAACCAACATAATAATACATTGCCACAGTCACATGTAACTGTTCTGGTGAAAATTGAAGACGCCATTTAGTGCCACTTACTGGACATTTCACTTTGAAACTGCCATGAAACATTCTACAAGCAATGCGATATCATTTTGCAGAAATTTACCCACAGGTAGGTTTCTGTCATGAGTCTGGGACGTTTAATAAACCCGCACCTGCAATAGAGGAAAAAATATAACGCTTAAAGCGTCACCAACAACCAGCAAATGTACACTGCAAAGCGTATTTCCTGCAGAAATGCAGGCAGTTTTTCCAGTGAGCCTGGGTTGGCTTTAACACAGTGAACAAGGGAAATTATTTGTATTAGTTGTTAGTCAATTGTTGACAGATGATAAAAGAGTTCATGTTTCTGTCTGGCTATTTTGGAGCAGAAAGCAAAGATTTCAGTATGGTCGTCTCATAGTGTGTGTTGTGAAAAGCTGTGTTTTTCCAGATGTGTGTCATCATCTCACTAGTTGTTTGCTCCCATAGGGATCAGATGAAACCATTCGAGTGGTCTCCATGGACAAGGACTACCACGTGGAGTGCTATCACTGTGAGGTGAGTTGAGCTTGGGAGACGACTACAATAACACGGTCAGAACACTACGCAAGTCTGTGCTCTGATTTAGTGTCATTCTCAATGGTCATATGATGCTATTTTAAAAGTTATTTTGTTTATTGGGTGTATTAGAATAGGCTAACATGCTTTAATGTTCAAAAAACTTTATTCTTTACATACTGTACATTATTGTAGCTCCTCTATTCACAGTCTGTCTGAAACACGCCGATTTCTACAAAGCCCCTCCTTCTGAAAAGCTCAGTGTGCTCTAATTGTCCAGCTGACCCACTGCGTTGTGATTGGCCAAAAACCTCAAGAGTGTCTCGGAAATGTAACGTCCCTTACCATAATCGTGAGCTTCAGCTTCTAAGGCTTCTAAAACAACTGTACAGTAAACACACAGTTAAAGGATTAGATCACTTTCAAATGAAAATTAGCAACACATCCGGGGGGTTAATAAAGTCCTTCTGAAGGGAAGCGATGCATTTGTGTAAAAGTAAATATCCAGCTTCAGCCAGACCGCCTTCCGTATTCAAGTTACAAAAAAAAAAAAAACTGGCATCACGTCAGTTAAGCTTTTTCCATATATTTAATAATATATCTCCGATTGTCTTCATCAGAAAGAATACAGTCATATACACCTAGGATGGCTTGAGTGTGGGTAAAGCTTAGGCTAATTGTCATTTGAAAGTGAACTAATCCTTTAATAATGTCGTCAGTTTTAGCAAATCGATTTGAGTCCGAGTAAGATTATAAAAGACCGGAACCAACTTAGCAAGCACAACTTGATCAGGTTTCACAGTGGTAAGTTTTTGGCTTTTTGTACCTTTCTTAACTTTCTTATACAATGTTATAACTAGGGATGTGCCCGAAGCCGGAGAGGCACGCATTTTTTGGAGCTCCTAAAGGGATGTGGTTAGGCTTGCTGTTGTAGTTACAGTACATCAGATTTCACTTCTCACATGAAGATATTAAGGAGAGATGACTGACAGGACGATGTCAGAGATTTGGTGTGCAACAGCATCACTAACAAATATCTTATCTTGTAAAATGTGTGGTCAGTACCTCCGCTCCCTATACACAGAGTATGCGTGATCGAGAAATGGAAAGTAAAAGTAAAAAGCGAGCGCACATTCAAAAGCTTGTTCAATACCCCGCATATTGATAGCACCTCCCTAATGCGTGCAAATAATGTACAATATAATTACCCAACTATATAAAGCAATGAAATATATATTTTCCTCCCATCTCATCACTATACGGAGCCTCTAAAGGGACATAATGCGTCATTTCCTTTCCGAACATAGCATTCGGCTTCAGGCATGTCCCGAGTTATAACAATTTAATTTGTCTTCTTCACTGTAACAACTTTATGTCCTGATGAGACAAATTAAAATATAGTTTAAAAAACATACTGAAGTGTATATTTCTGATTTATTTACGTGCGTATTGCTGGCGTTGTACTCTCCCAGATTCAGGATCTGTCCTTTTATAAAATGCGCTGTACACAAGCTAACTTTTGTCTTGTACTGCATTATAAATGAATCTTAACCACTGATAACTAATTCATCCATTTTCTGAAATAAACACACAGCATCTTTATGACATGGTGACAACACTACATTTCACTGAAACCTCAGCTTCTCTCTTTGCGTTTGTAACATCTGGACTTCAGTCGAGGTGTTTTAGGCAGGTCTGTACCTTTGCAGATCATATACATGCACTAATAAATGCATTAAACACTAAAGAAAAGGAAACCTTTAAAAAGCATCATATGACCCCTTTAATGCAAGTAAAGAAGCCTTTGTTGTTGGAAATAAATCACCACTTCTCCTGAGGCCTCCATGCCTTGTCATGTGATATTAACAAAGATCTTCTAATGTCTTAAAACAGAAGAGCATGAACTTGAACGGTCACTCTTTTCCCCAGGACTGTCACATGGAGTTGAATGACGAGGAGGGTCACCGCTGCTATCCTCTGGACGGACACCTGCTCTGTCACGCATGTCACCTCAAACACATCGACCCCGCCGCCCCTCTGTCTGCAGCAAACAGCTACCACAGTCAGTTTTAAGGATCTGCCACCCCCTTGTGGGTGTTCAGAGACATCATCAACATTTGCCAAAGATGCTCAGCTATAACATGCCAAAAATCACAGCTGAGATTGAGATTACAAAAAGAAAGTAATTTAGCCTTGCTTGTATAATACAAATGCTGTAAACAATGAGCCATTGGCTTATGCAAAATGCTACAGATTTTTGTAAATAGGGCACCCATTACATGCTGTATGTTATTACTAAACTTTGCAAACCTTTTTCTGAATTTCTTCAATGGCATCTAATAGTATATAAACATTTATTTAAGTCTTTTTTAAAAGTTGTGCACAGTAATTGTTTTACTCTCTTGTGCTGGTTGATATTCTTCAAGTTATACAGATACTAAACAAAGTAGACGCAGCATCATAATAAATCTATTTTGTTTTTTGTTTTTTTTCTAAAGCTTATTTGGATGCTTGTTCATGTGTAAACACATCAAGCATAAACCAACCAAATAAAAATCACACTTTTCTACAGTCATGTAGAACATCTATTATTCTGAATACCTTTGAAGTGATTTTGATCAGGTCACTGCACAGAATTCAGCAGTACACCACAACTCTTAAACTTGGCAGGTCAAACCCACACCTTGACACCAATTACTCTCAATTCGAAACCATTCTATCAGACCTGGAGGTTGACATGTTTTTTCTGTTAATGATCTTGATTGTTTGCACATTTTGTTGATTGAAGATGTAGCACAATATAATGTCGGGTTGTTTGCCAAGTTTGGTGAATCGGATCACAAAAGCTATTCTTGCAGAAATTCAGATAATTTAAATGGGTTCCCAAACTTGTTTCCCAAAACTCCAGATTAAAATTAAATGATCTTGAGGCAAAAAGTAACTGCAGTGTAGCTCACCTGCTTATTTATAAATAACCATGGGAAAGACTTAGTAAATCATTTATATGCCTGTTGTTTCGATCATTTTCATTAGTTAAGCAGTTGATTGTGTTCTCAGTGTTACTTATTTATCCATCTGCTCCTATTAAAACGTAGGATTTGATGTGTTATGCTTATGATTTTGAAAAAAATAAAAGATTTTATGATTTATCAAGATTTTTTTTTTCTCCACTTCTATGCTAAAAGTTTAAAGCTCACCCAAATATGTAAGTGCTGTTATTATATACACACCCTCACATAGTTTTGGAATGCCTTTCTTTCTTCTGTGGAGCATAAAAAAATATTGTTTATCAACATTATTCCACAGAAGAAACAAACGCATACATGATTGGAACTACATTTTTGGGTGAACTATCCCTTTAACACATTTTCCTAAACCATAACACACTCATATCTCAGAACCAGTGTAAACACTGCACAGATATCAGCTGAACCCGGGATACCTCAAGGATCAGTGCTTGGCCCAATCCTCTTTTATAAAAGTATTTTTTAATAAATTGCTTTTTATTGATGTTTTCACTGCCTATGTCTGTTCTTTCTAAAACTGAGTAATACTAGTAGATCCACAACTAATCAAGCGTTAGTTCTGGCAGGTCACATCAATCAAGTTCACATCAGCTGACTCTCAGCTTATCCACATCTACCAATAGGAATACAACTCCTATCACAGCATCCCTATATAAGGTCCATTTAGTATTATCAGCAGCTTTATCACATTGCTCAGGAGCTACCCTCTTCCATTCCCAGCTCCTCCTCTCGTCAGGACTTGGCCTTATGATATACATCTTCAAATCAGACTGTTGCTGCTTTTCCTGCTCTTATCCATGCTAGGCTACAATGGATGGGTAGGGAGTTCTTGCCCAGAACAGGACCATACCACCAATTTAAACTGCATGCTAACTGTCAGTTGACGATAGTGCTCCTGACAAAACGATATTCTACTACTATCAAAAGTATTTGGAAATACAATATAGTATAGTATCCAAGGTTACTTTTTAGGGTTCCCAACAATAGTTATTGATTCATTGCATGGCTTTAACTACAAATTTAGGATTGGGGGAAGTAGTTTACAAATTCACCATTGAAAAACCTTTATGACCACTAATAAGTTGTTTAGCAGTAAGCAGTTTCTTTTCAAATGAAAAATAACAAAAATGGTGCAGTTTTCTTAGAAGGATGCACATTTATTCCATGTCTAATCACCCTCTCACCACATAAACTATTACAAATAATGCTAATGTTTACCTAAAGTAGACCAAGAACAAGTCTGCACCATGCAGGTGTTATAAATGACCCGGATTGCTGATTATTTCTAGTAATTTACTACATGCTTGAAAGAATTAACAAATGGACAGTTTGCATCCAAATGGTGATGCAGAGACAGAAAACATACACACACATAAACAAATAATGACAGAAGTAAACCCTGCGTCAAAAAGAACATTATTACTAAGATTTTAATACAGCCTAATCCTAATAGTGATTAAGACAGATTTAATTTCGCTTTGTCTGGGTGAGAAGGCCTGGGTCACAATCTCCGTTCCAGTTCATCCCAAAGGTGTATGATGGGGTTGAGGTCAGGGATCTGTGCGGGCCAGTCAAGTTCTTCCGCACTAAACTCATCCAACCATGTCTTCATGGACCTTGCTTTGTGCACTGGGGCACAGTCATGCTGGAAAGGAAAAGGGCCATCCCCAAACTGTTCCCACAATGTTGAAAGCATAGCATTAGCCAAATTGCTATGGTATGCTGAAGCATTAAGATTTCCCTTCAGTAGAAATAAGGGGCCTACTCCAACCACTGAAAAACAGCCCCATACCAATATACCTCCTCAACCAAACTTCACAGTTGGCACAATGCAGTCAGGCAGGTGACGTTCTCCTGGCATCCACCAAACCCAGACTTACCCATCAGACTGCCAAACGTGATTCATCTGTCCACAGAACAGGTTTCCACTGCTCCAGAGTCCAGTGTTGATGTTCTTTACAGCACTCCATCTGACTCTTGGCATTGCACTTGGCGAAGTGAAGCTTGCATGCAGCTGCTTGACCATGGAAACCCACTCCACAAAGCTCCCGCTGCACAGTGCTTTTGTGCTTATATTAATGCCAAAGTATCACTTTTACGCAACCTGCACCTCAGCACTTGGTGACCCTAGTCTGCATGACTTTACACAGTCTTGCTGCTTTTCCGAAACACTTCCACTTTTCAATAATACCAGTTGACAGTTAAATACAGTTGACCGTGGAATTTCTAGCTGGGTGAAATTTCACGAATGGACTTATTGCAAATGTGGCATCCTATCGCAGTACCACACTTGAATTCACTGAGCTCTTTAGAATGACCCATTTTTTCACAAATGTCTGTAAATGCAGACTGCATGGCTAGGTGCTTGGGTTTTATACACCTGTGGCCATGTGTCTGATTGAAACACCTGAATTCAATAAGAGATGTGTCCCAATACTTTTGTCCATATAGTGTGTGCATGTATGTATACTGTATACATACACACACCGATCAGGAAGAACATTATGACCTCCTTCCTAATATTGTGTTGGTCCATCTTTTGCTGCCAAAACAGCCCTGACCCGTCGAGGCATGGACTCCTCTAGACCCCTGAAGGTGTGCTGTGGTATCTGACACCAAGATGTTAGCAGCAGATCCTTTAAGTCCTGTAAGTTGTGAGGTGGAGCCTCCATGGATCGGACTTGTTTGTTCAGCACATCCCAGAGATGCTCGATTGGATTGAGATCTTGGGAATTTGGAGGCCACCACTGAACACAAAACCAAGCTTCTGCCATGACCATCCCAGTCCCCTGACCTGAACCCTATAGAAAATGAGTGGAGTGAACTGAAGAGAAGAAGCACCAGCATGGAGCTGGAATCTGAAGGATCTGGAGAGATTCTGCATGAAGGAATGATCTCTGATCTCTTGTCAGGTGATCTCCAAACTCATCAGGCATTATAAGAGAAGACTCAGAGCTGTTCTCTTGGCAAAAGGAGGTTGCAAAAAGTATTGAATAAAAGGGTATGATTAATTGTGAGCAGTGTGTATTAGAGAAAAACATTTCTCTCATAATGAGATTTTCCCCCCATTTAAAATTATTATTCTCCAATGAAAGGTTGGATTTTTGTAGATTTTTTAAATAAAAGATCAAAAGTGTTAACGATGCAGATTTATTTTCACAGCCTTCTTTAGTCATATTTACTAAGGGTATGAATAATTTTGAGCACGACTGTATATATATATATACACACACACACAACATTACATTTATTTTATTTCTGAGGCTTTATTTAGGCTCCTCCACAGTTATACTGAGCTTCACAGGTAAGATTCTGAGTGGGAAATCTGTACAGCTGCTATAGAGAAATGGAAAGATTTTTTCTGTAAATGTGCTGATGAACGTGCACAGATGTGTGTTAGTAAGCGGATCAGAGAATGAAACCGTTCCTCCGTCCCAGTCCAGCTTCACTCTAATCACCTTCAGTCTCTCTTCAACGGCTAAATGCGTGCGAGTCATCAGCGGTGACTGTGACGTATACTGGCCAGCCATATAGCGCACACGCCACGCTCCAGTGTCAAAGAACACGTTTCCTTTTCTCTGGTTAGATGCTGTTGTTACTCCAACAGACCAGCACGTGTTGTTTTCGACCTCCACATCCCAGCAGTGCTGTCCAGAGTTAAAGCCCTCAGAACCCAGCACACAGTGGTAATAGTCAAATCTCTCCGGATTTTCTGGATACTGTTGTCCATCAGCGCTGGATTTTACATGGGTCAGATCATCAGACAGGAACAGCAGAGGATATGCAGTGTTGGGGTCCAGTGTGACAGGAGCTGCTGAGAAAATACAATACTCAGAATACGAAACACATGTACTGACCATCGCAGGCATGATTTTTCTGGTGAGTTTAAATGCATTGTGTAATTATTGTCTGTGACACTGTCATTCAAACCAAAACCCACTGATTGTAACAATCTCCTGCATCTTCTCCCAGACTTTGAACCTCAGGTTCCCCAGGTGTTCTGGCACATTCATCAATGCTCCAGTAGGAATCTCTGGATCCTGCAGTGTGATCTGGGCTCTGCGATTACATTCAGGAGTTAGAAAGAAAGAAGGACTGCACTGCAGAGGAAAGAGCAAGATAACGGCTCACTTACCTTTCCTCCGAGAACATGAAGTTCTGCAAAACACAAAAGGAGGAAATAGGCTGCATGATCAAATGTCTTATTTAACCCTCAACTAGGGTTTTTTTTTCATGCCAATTCCGATATCTTAAAGCAGGTGGTTGATGGCCGATATAAAGCAGTTGGTGGATATAAAGTACTGTACAAAAGTCTTAGTATTTTCACCTTTTGTTGGCAGAGGTTATTTACACTAACTCTGCCCACCACTGTGTGATTGAGCCAGACAAAATTACAAAAGAAACCTGTCTGATAACAGGATCAGTGCTGAGGAGAGTAAGGGGCCGTTCACACAGAACACGTTTTTGTATTCCACTGTGCTACTTTTCCATTGTAAACACGTGCTAGATTGCGCTCACGTCTTGTGTGTTTTGTTGGTTTCGTGTTTTAGCTATATTGTGTATGTCTCCGGCTAACTCATGTTATCACTGTCTTACTGATATACTTCTGCTAATCAGCTGCGGGCCGCTATTACCTAAAACTGTGTCTATTATTGCAGATTGTCTGTCATTACTACTACTCTGAGTAATGATAAGCAATAGCAAGATTTGTTTTACAAACTTTAATGTTTTATCAGTCATTCATGTTAGTGCTCAGCTAACGTATGCGCTATTATTGACACAGTTAATGATACAGTTCCCGCATGTGCACCGCAATAAACTAGAAATATACACATCAGTTTGATGATGGACACACACTTATTAATGGTGATGGTGAGGAATTACAGTTCCAACATCTCATGATGAACGTCAAACTGAGTAGCGTATATCACTGAGAAACGTTCTGCTCAAGTCGTCCTTGCGATGGATGATCAGGTTGAATAACTAGTTCTTCTAATATTTCATCATCGGAGTGAATCAGTAATGGTAATGGGAGTTTGTTTTTGCATACAGTGTAAGCAGTAGACCAATCACAACAGACTGGGCTGTCTGACCAATCAGAGCAGAGCAGGCTTACGGAAAAGAGGGATTTTGAGAAAATGAAGCATCGGACAAGTCGTTTGAGAATCATTGAAAAATGTGGTGAAGTGCAATGTTTATTATGAGAAAATGCAAGTGTTTTTTTGACCTTTGATGCATGTTTTATGAGACCTCCAAAACAAAATTAGGAACCTTTAAAATAGCATAATTGGGGCACTTTAAGATTAAAAAAAAAAAAAAAGTGTCTCCTTGCAGGGGGTTGCTCCACTGACCTGTGTCTCATGTTTTTAGTGAACTTCACAACGTAATTTCGGGAGGAGTGAACCCATCTAATCTTTCAATTAGTGAAACTCAAACATAATCTCAAGAGGAGGGAACCCTAATCTTTCAATTACATCCAGAGCATATAAGCAGCTACTCACCCTGCTCTGGCATCAGTTGTTTCGATATCCCTCCACCTCCCCAACTCCACCACATCATTTAGGCATCTCATCTATCGTACTCCTCTTCCATGCACTAGTAGTCCCTGGGGGGTATATCCAAGCTCGAGTTGAAGCTGCTTCCTCAAGCCCCTCCACAGTGGACAGCAAACCAAATATGCTTAACCTAATTAGCTTAAAGATTTTATGAGGAAACGAACTCGTGAAACACAGCAAAAATGCATTCTTGTGTGAAAAACGCATTCTTCGAAAATGCGCCACAGCAAAAGCGTGTTTTGTGTGAACTGGCCTTATGACCAGAGGTGCTGGCTTTTGACGTGACTGACCGGAGTTCAAATCTGCCTTCTTACGAATTCATTCTTCTCCTTTTCCCATCACTTATCAACTCAGAGAGGCATTTATTTTAAATAAAATAAAATATTTGAAAAGTGGAAATATAGTGCCTAACAGGTATTTAATAGTAGGAATAAAGTGTTTAAGGGGTAGGTCTAGGGGAGAGCTTTAGGGACAGAGATGTCTCAATAATGCAGCATCCATTTTAATAATTATAATCATATACACTGAATATGTTATTACTGCATACTGTTTTATAATATACTACAGTACAAAATAGTTCAAATAGTATCTGCTGTAGTTGCAAAGTTACTGGATGTCTGTTGAGGAGCATCAAAATAAAGTGTTAGCAGATATTATGCAGACAGTCTTCTATTTTCACTTAAATAGCTTACTCTCTAATAATTTATTAGACAGAACTGTTAAACAGAGAAGACAGAGATAAACTAATGAAGATGGAGAATGGGAGCTCTGATGATCAGGCACTGGTGCCTGATCATAAAAATCCTGCTTCTACACATCGGCCAAACAGAAAAACTTACGGCCAAATATCGGCTGATATACCAGTCGACCCTTAACCTTCATGAGAGTCACTTTAATGTCTTTATGTGTGTTGATAAATACAATAAAACATTCAATTGAAAATACAGGTTAGTTCTTACTTGCAGAAAGGGCATGTTGGCAGCGTCTAAATCATCTTTAATAGCTCTGATGTTGTTTGAAAGAGATTCAATTTCTCTGTCTATTTGTTCAATCCTCTCGTTCATCATCTGACTCTTCTGATTCTCTTCCTCTATCAGTGCAGATATTCTGAGCATCTCTTCATCTCGCAGAAACTGATGAAGACGCTCAAACTCCTCCTGCAAGCATCTCACCGTCTGCTGAGCCTGAGTCTGTGGTAAAATACGAAGCATCATTTCTTTTGCACCATTTCTTCTACATGAATCGTTCTAAAAAATGAATCTAGAACATTTCACTGTATGTTTCTCACCTTAATGTGTTGTGCTGCATCATCAAATGATTGTTTAATTTCTTTAAAGCTCTCGAGTTTTTCCTGTAAATGTTTTAATGCAGTCTTCAATTCCTCCTGAAATTAAATAAAATTGGTGTTTGTTAATCAATCAATCAATGGAAAGTCATTAATATTAATGTTATGCAAAAGAGTAGGCCTATATAATTTAAAGTAGTGATTCTCAAAGTTCCCCGTCTTGGCTAAAATATTTCTTCTAGAATTTCTAATTATGACAATGCTGCTTGTTTTTCAGTTTGTTTTTTTAACAAAAATGTTTGATATATAATTAATTAATTAATCAATTCATTTTATCATCCTATAAGATTCAAGATTCTGCATTTTTTAAATTTAATCATAGTGTGGCCCCCTGGTGGAAAACCACTGATTTAAAGGCAGCATATCATGAGTAATCAATTCTTTCTTCGATTTTTAACACTTCAGTGTACTATTGTCATGAAATGGTGTGGTTTTACAATACACACGGCGCAGTAGACTCAAAGGAACAACATTTTATTATTCAGAAATATACAGAAGAATAAACAAGGATGCTACACGTTAACATTGACGAGACCGAACGGTGAAAAGAAAAAAGTCGGGGCTTAAATACACAGAGAGGGTAATCAACTGAACGGAAACAGGTGCGTGGAACTAATTAACAACCAAGGAAACTAACTAGGGAACACAGGCAAGCAAAACTGGGACAGAGCACAGTGAAAACAAACCAAACCAAAACTGAACATGTTACAACTATGAAATAAACTCTAACTTCAGAACCCAAAAGTTCCTTCTCAGTCCAAAAAAAAAAACCATTTAGTGAAACTAAGTGTCAAAAAACACTTATTCTGGAAACATTCTGGAAGCAGCAGTGCATCGCCGCCCATATTTACTCATCACTAACAGCTGGGCATTTTGTGATACTGCAATGAAACATGCCAAATTGTGCAGACATCATTTTTGGCCAGGCTGTCATACAAAGAAATTATGAACACATGCAATGAAATTTTAATAACTGATTATGTTGTAGTCAGTGTTAGATTTTTCCTGTCAGCTTTTTGCTTTAATATGCATTTTTTAATGAACCTAATGAACCATAAAACTCGTAGCTGTAGTTTGCCCTTTTTGCCAAATAATTTTGTCAGATAAATACCATAACCAAATTTATAGTGTTTTGTTCTTCCTTCATGTTTAAAAAAATCTAAAATATTTTCCTAATATTTTGATGGTTTAATCCCCTCTGGACCACACTTTTGGCCACTAGTAAAATTATTTACTCCAATTATTTATGATTTGGCCCCTTTTAAAGAAACGTTCAAAAGAAGCAGATTTTGTGAGCATCTTCTCTTTAACGGGGACCTATAATGCCCCTTTCACAAGATGTAATATAAGTCTCTGGTGTCTCCAGAATGTGTCTGTTAAGTTTCAGCTCAAAATACCCCACAGATCATTTATTATAGATTGTCAAATTTGCCCCTATTTGGGTGTGAGCAAAAACACGCCGTTTTTGTGTGTGTCCCTTTAAATGCAAATGAGCTGCTGCTCCCGGCCCCCTTTCCAGAAGAGGGCGGAGCTTTAGCAGCTCAACAACAACAAACCTGGAGAATCTCATACAGCCAAAATGAGGATTGTCAGAAACGGTGTTCAGCCTTACATTCTTCAAACCGGAGTTGACACTGATTGAGAGACTCAGGAAGAAGTTACAACTTTTAGAATGAAACTGGATGTAAGTGTCATCGAAAGGATTCATGTATAAAGATGTTTATTTTTGTTCAGAAAAAAGGGGAATATTTTTGTTGAATATTATTATTACTCGTGCTGATAAAATGTGTCTTTATTTTCCTTAAGATGCAATATGTTTCATTATACAGTTACACCAGTAATTGTCTTTTGGTTTGGTACCGCTAGTATTGCGAGATTTAACGAGAGCTTGAGAGACTATAGGACCACAGGTACAATAGACACGCCCTCACATGCTCGGGAATTTCAGAGTGAGAGCCACGCTTAAGGCAGCTCCCAAAGCCTAGCTAACTAGCTGCATAAGGTACTTGTTTTGTACATGTATAATAACAGTAATTGTGAAGTTGTGTTGTGCTGATTATACTGTTCAATGTATACAGCTAGAAAACGCATAAATTGATTGAATATTCGCCTAAAGACCTCCGAAGTGACAGGCGGCCATGAGGTAGCTATTTTTATTTTACACTTGTGTGTTTAGCAAGCCAAAGTGGAGTGTCTAATTGCACTGTTTACTCTGTCCTGTAGTTTTCACAGCGTTTCATGGCATTTGAGAAGGCTAATAAATGCGCCCGTACTCGAGAAACCGTGTGCAGTGTTGTCATTGAGGAGCTACAGTGAAAACTCGCCCAGCCCAGCGCCGGTGAGAAGCTCGAGTTGAAGACGGCAACTACAGTGGGTCGCGGTACCGAGGTACACCACAAGGTGGCGCCATTACACCAGCTCACCGCTCCCCAGCAACAGAGCTCCGTCAATGAAAGTCAATCAAAATGAAGTAAAGTAGAAAATAAGTAAAAGACTGTGCTCTACGGAAATAAGAGTGGTTTAAGCCAAGTTAAACTTAACTAAAGTTATCTACCGCACTTTATGGTTATCTTTTGTTTTCATCACTGAAGTTTTTGTGCATTTGTTTGAAGTTACTATTGAAAGTTCATTCAAGCTATAAGTTAACATAGCCTGCCGATTAAGAAGTTCATTATCAAAGGTTTACACAAAACAATAGTAATCTTAATGCAATATTTAAGGCACATATGCACTAATCTACATACCACTGCATATTTAAACTTACACTGAGTTAAAACAATAACATCTGACTAGACATAAAAAATGATTGATGAACCCAATGAAAAGAACTGCTCTGAACCAACTACTCAACCTGATGCAAGGACTCGCAAGAGCGAAAGAACAAGAACATTAACCGAAAAAGGAAAAGAGCTTCAAGAAGACAAGCTCAAAGCTCTCAAGCGCAGATACAAGGTTGTTTATGAAAAATGGAGATATGAGGCAAGATTAAGTAAAGTAATATTGACTGATACAGCCATTGAGAGTGAGTTAACTGAGTTGATAGATAATGTGAATATTGCTTGCCGGAATGTACAAGCCATATACAATGAGATCCGTCAGATACAAGCTCCTGATCCAGATATGAGATGCAAAGTAGATGCGTGTACATCCCTTTCAGATTTCATTGTAAAAAGGGCTGAAAAATGGCTAGAGGGACATGCTGAAGAAGACAAAGAGCCATGGCCAGATGTTGGATCATGCTTGGAGTCAGAAGGATCCAAATCAAGGTCAAAGTCACAAGGGTCAAATTGTAACTCAGTTCTCTCAAGCGCGCAGTCAGTTAAAAGAGTAGAAGCAGCAGCCGATGCAGCGGCATCTCAAGAAATATTGGCTGTTATGGAGGAACAAGAGAGACAAGCAAGTGCACTACAAAAATTAGAAGTTGAAACCAAACAATGTGAACTTGAAAATTTGATAAGACAGCAAGCAATGGAAGAGCAGCGCAGGAAACTTGAACGTTTGGAAGAAATCAAAAGGTTGAACGCTGCCAAGGCCAGAGTAAAAATCTACAATGAAGCTGAAAACAACTATGAGAGCCGCAGCTTGCCGTACAGCAATAAACTGGTGAGTGAATGTCATGCATTTCCTATCACACCACTCGCACTCTTCCAAGCACCAAATGCCACAAGTTTTGCATTTACCCCACTCGCTAATACAGAAATCACAAGTCAAGCTCTCAAAGCCTCAAGTCCACCATTCATTCCTCAAGCAACACCAGTACCAACAGCTGTCACACAACTTCAGCAAAACTCAGATTTGGTCAGCATATTGGCAGAAGTTATAAGTGCTAATCATCTTCCAACTCCAGAACCTGTAATGTTCACCGGAGACCCCTTAAAGTTTAAAGACTGGCAGTTGTCATTCGAAACCTTAATCGAAAGGAAAAACATTCCCAAAAAAGAGAGACTCTACTACCTCAGAAAGTACCTTGGTGGGTCTGCAAAAAAGGCAGTTTAAGGATTTCTCCTAGTAGGTACAGATGAAGCATATGATTCAGCTTGGCAATTGTTGGAAAAGAGATTTGGTGATCCCTTCACCATCGGAAAGTGTTTCAGAGACAAGCTCCATAGTTGGCCTAAAATAAGCTGCAAAGACGGATGTGAGTTGAGAGAATTTGCAGACTTCCTTAAAAGTTGTGAAGCCGCAATGCCACGTATCAAGACGCTGGAAGTTCTCAATGATTGTATGGAGAGCCAAAGGATCTTGCTGAAACTACCAGATTGGCTTGTGTCTAGATGGAACCGCAAAGCAAAGGAGATGAGACAAACTAATGGAGATTACCCAGCTTTCCAGACATTTGTGGAATTCATGTCAACAGAAGCAGACTTAGCTTGTGACCCCATAACATCAATACAGGCGCTCAAAGGTTTGGAAGCGGATAAACCCAAACACTCAAGAAACCAAGTCACTCAAGCCAAAATTCTAACAACAAACTCAAGTAACTCAAGTCACAATGTTGCTACATGCATATTTTGCAAGAAAACTGGTCACTCTCTCGACAAATGTTGCAAGTTTGCAGAAAAGGCTGTTCAAGATCGCGTCAAGTTTGTACAAACAGAAAAGCTTTGTTTTGGATGTTTAAGGACAGGACATCACTCAAAGAAGTGCGACAAGAGAAGCACATGTGACAAGTGTCAAAAGAGACATCCAACATGCCTGCACAATGACAAATTCACGGAACGTAAAGCAACAGCCCCTGTGAAACAGATGAGTCTCAAGACAGGCACTCAAGTAAAGGTCGATCCTAAAGACAAAGATGTACCTGCAATTACAACAACCAATAGAGTTGCTCAAGAAAGCCCAAGCACTTTGACATCATCTATATTACCTGTCTGGGTTTCATCCACAAAGAATCCAGGTCAAGAAGTACTGGTGTATGCACTCCTCGACTCACAGAGCGATACATCTTTCATCTTGGATGAAGTAGCCCAAGACCTTGACACAGACAAAAGCAAAGCCAGTTTACGGCTATCGACGATGTCCGCCAAGTTAACAGTTATACCATGTGAAAAGCTGTTAAACCTACAAGTAAGAGGATTCCACAGCAAGCAGAGGATTGCATTGCCACCAGTCTTCACAAGAGAGTTCATCCCAGCGAATAAGTCACACATTCCAACGTTTGAGACGGCCTTGAAGTGGCCTCACCTTGAAAGGCTGGCAGATAAGTTACCTCCACTGCTGGAATGTGAAGTTGGCCTACTTATCGGCTACAACTGCCAACAAGCCCTTTTACCAAGAGAAGTTCTGGCTGGCACAGAAAATCAACCCTATGCGCAACTAACGGATCTTGGCTGGAGCATCGTTGGTTGCTCTTATCAAGTACACAATCAAAGTGATGTTATTGGCACCAGTCACAGAGTCATTGTGCGTGAAGTAACCCCCACAGTGCAACAATTGGTTGAGCTCAGGCAAGAAGTGCACTTTGTATGCAGAACCCAAGTGAAAGAAGTCACTCCACTGGATGTGATAAAGGCTCTGGAAGCAGATTTCGCTGAGCACACAATAGATGACAATCCAGTCTCCCAGGAAGACATACTGTTCATGTCAAAGGTGAACAAAGGCATTAGGCAGAAGGATAATGGTCATTACGAACTCCCACTTCCATTCAAAACAGACAATCCAAATCTCCCAAACAACAAACAGTATGCAGAACGCAGATTGTCTTCACTGGAACGTCATCTCAGGAAAGATGAGAAGTACTATAAGGATTACGTCAAGTTCATGGATGATATCATTTCTCGTGGAGATGCAGAAAGGGTCCCAGAGCAAGAGCTGGACAACGATGCAGCCTGGTACATCCCACACCATGGGGTGTACCACCCCCACAAGCCCGACAAGATCCGCATAGTTTTTGATTGTTCAGCTCGTTTTCAGGAAACCTCTCTCAACGATCACCTTCTGACCGGACCAGATCTTACCAACGCGCTGGTCAGAGTGTTATGCCGATTCAGAAAGGGTCCCATAGCCATAATGTGTGACGTCGAGAGAATGTTCCATCAATTCCATGTCATCAAGGAACATCAAAACTACTTAAGATTTCTCTGGTGGGACAAAGGTAGTCTGAACTCCAAACCATCAGTGTACAGGATGAAGGTCCACCTCTTCGGGGCAGCTTCGTCCCCTGGATGCTGCAACTTCGGACTCAAACATCTCGCAGAACAAGGCCGAGAGAAGTTCAGCAAAGAGACCATCCAGTTCCTTCAAAGAGGTTTTTATGTCGACGATGGACTTGCTAGCGTAACATCAACTGCTGAAGCCATACAGCTAGTCGAAGAGTCAAGAGCCCTCTGTAAGACAGGCAATCTCCGTCTGCATAAGTTTGTGTCAAACTGTCAAGAAGTGCTTGCAGCAATACCTCAAGTAGAACAAGCTCAAGCTAAGGATCAAGACATGGCTCTAGGAGAAACCCACATTGAACGCGCACTGGGAGTACAATGGTGTATTGAGTCTTAGTCAAAGAAAACGCGCTAACAAGGAGAGGGGTGCTTTCGACAGTTGCATCAGTCTATGACCCTTTTGGATTTGTTGCACCGTTTATACTGATTGGAAAGCAAATACTCCAGGCGTTGTGCAAAGACAAAGTCAGTTGGGATGATAATCTCCCTGAACGCATCCTGCCACAATGGGAATCGTGGCTCCGAGACCTGCCCAAATTAGCAGCTCTAAAAATCCCACAAAGCTACTCACAGAACATTGATGTTGCACAATACGAACTACACAACTTTTCAGATGCAAGTCTTAACGGTTATGGTGCCTGCTCATACCTCAGAGCAATAAGCAGAGAAGGACAGATCACCTGCTCACTCGTCATGGGTAAAGCAAGAGTTACACCCACTAAACAAACAACCATCCCAAGGCTTGAGCTGTCTTCCGCCGTGACTTCAGTCCGCAACACAGATGTAATCAAGCAAGAACTTGAAATCGAAAATCTCCAACAGTTTTATTGGACTGACTCACAAGTTGTACTAGCCTATATAAACAATGACGCCAAAAGATTCCACACATTCGTTGCAAATCGTATCCAACGAATAAGACAAAGCACAAGTCCCGACCAATGGCAACATGTCATCTCCGAAAGCAACCCGGCTGATCACGCTTCGAGAGGCTTAAATGCAACTTGGCTTAAGGACTCGAACTGGTTACAAGGTCCCGCGTTCCTTTGGCAACAATATTTTCTAGACAGGGAAGAAACGGTGGGAGAAATACTCAAAGCAGATCCTGAGCTTCGTAAAGATCACACACACACCATTCAGAAAAAAGAAGCAAACACCTTGCTGGAACGTATAAAGAAGTTCTCAGACTGGTCAAGAGCAGTAAGAGCCATTGCTCGACTCAAAAGATTCATCAAAGAGTTCAAAGGCTCACAACAAAGAACAAACAAAGCTTCTGATCTCGAAGAGAGAAAGGATACTGAAATCTTCATTATCAAGCAAGCGCAAAGAGAAGCCTTTGCTGAAGAAATAAAGAAAATAAGATCACAAAGAGAAAGTTCTCTACACAGGCGCAACAGACTAAAACAGTTGAACGCTTTCCTGGACAAAGCAGATGTTCTCAGGGTGGGAGGACGGCTATCCCAATCAGCCTTACACCATGAAGTCAAACACCCCGCAATTCTTCCCAAAGAATCTCACGTGTCGGCCCTACTCGTCAAACACCACCACGAACGTGTACACCACCAAGGAAGAGGCATGACTCTAAATGAATTGCGTGCAAATGGTATATGGATTCTGGGATGTGGAAATGTGGTGTCTTCGCACATCTATCACTGCGTGAAGTGTAGAAGATACAGAAGAGCTACAGACGTCCAACAGATGGCAGATTTGCCAGAAGTGAGAACAGAAACAGCCCCTCCGTTTACTTATTGTGGCGTTGACTGTTTCGGCCCTTTCATAGTAAAGGAAGGAAGAAAGGAAGTCAAAAGATATGGACTACTGTTCACATGCTTATGTTCACGAGCTGTGCATATTGAAACTCTAGACGTTCTAACAACAGATGCCTTTATTAATGCCCTTCGAACTCTCATAGCAATAAGAGGCCCCGTCCGGCAACTAAGATGCGACCAAGGGACAAACTTTGTGGGCGCCAGGAGAGAGTTTACGGAGTTAATGAAAGGAATGGATCAAGAACGCCAACGAATCATTGGATGCGAGTTCGTGATGAATGTCCCAGCAGCAAGCCATATAGGAGGCGTCTGGGAATGTCAAATTCGAACAGTGCGAAGCATACTAACAGCAATGCTACACAAGTCCTCAAACAGACTCGACACAACGAGTTTAAGAACATTTCTTTATGAGACAATGGCAATCATCAATAGCAGACCACTAAGTGTTGAACATCTCAACAATCCCGCCGGTCCAGAACCACTTACGCCAAATCACATATTAACAATGAAGTCATCAGTTATTCTCCCTCCTCCCGGACAGTTCTCCAAAGAAGATTTGTATTTGAACAAAAGATGGAGAAGAGTACAGTTTCTTGCAAATGAGTTCTGGCAGAGATGGAAGCGAGAATACCTGTTAAATCTCCAACAGCGACAAAAATGGCAGAAAGCATCACGTAACCTACAAGTAAACGACATAGTGATTCTGCAGGACGACAATGCACCAAGATGTAAATGTAAACTTGCTCATGTGATAGAGACATTCCAAAGTACAGATGGAAAAGTTAGAAAGGTGAAGCTGAAGACCAGTGACACTACTTTTGACAAAGGAAAACCACAGACGAGACTAATACACATAGAAAGACCTATTCACAAGATTGTGACTTTAATCGAGGCTGATAAAGTTCATACACATAGTCAAGACTCAGACACTTCTTAGAAAATCACATTGAAAGTTTGGTGATTTTGTTGGGAGTGTAAGTGTCATTGAAAGGATTCATGTATAAAGATGTTTATTTTTGTTCAGAAAAAAGGGGAATATTTTTGTTGAATATTATTATTACTCGCGCTGATAAAATGTGTCTTTATTTTCCTTAAGATGCAATATGTTTCATTATAAGGTTACACCAGTAATTGTCTTTTGGTTTGGTACCGCTAGTATTGCGAGATTTAACGAGAGCTTGAGAGACTATCGGACCACAGGTACAATAGACACGCCCTCACATTCTCGGGAATTTCAGAGCGAGAGCCACGCTTAAGGCAGCTCCCAAAGCCTAGCTAACTAGCTGCATAAGGTACTTGTTTTGTACATGTATAATAACAGTAATTGTGAAGTTGTGTTGTGCTGATTATTCTGTTCAATGTATACAGCTAGAAAATGCATAAATTGAATATTCGCCTAAAGACCTCCGAAGTGACAGGCGGCCACGAGGTAGCTATTTTTATTTTACACTTGTGTGTTTAGCAAGCCAAAGTGGAGTGTCTAATTGCACTGTTTACTCTGCCCTGTAGTTTTCACGGCGTTTCATGACATTTGAGAAGGCTAATAAATGCGCCCGTACTCGAGAAACCGTGTGCAGTGTTGTCATTGAGGAGCTACACTGGACGTTTCTGAATGGTTAGTGGATAAATTTATGTAGTTGCTGTGGAGTTGATTCAACTCATCCACTAGCATGTGCCGTCATGTTCATCTTTTGTGCAAATCCAGTGTTGACCCTCGTTTGTGAAGCAGTCCAGTGTAAAATGACGGCATGACAACAACACTCTACTACAACAACTCTTCCTCTTCTCTAAAGCAGCCCAACATGGCCCCACCCCCTTTGTTGTGTGTTCTCGGGGGCGGGGTTTATGTAAATTTTAGGGTTAGTAATGTCATCAACCCGGGAAGAAGCTCATTGTAGTCCCTACCAGCCGTTTGTTGTAGTCCATAAAAAATGATTTCTGTAAAAGAAAATATCTCTCTTTGCATTGAACTTTGAGTGTCATAACTTTGCAGATGTTGTTTATGCTCAAACAGCAACATTACACACTAACTAAAGTTAAAAAATTGAAATCATAATCAACCACCCTATTAAAAGGCCTGAACTACAAGACAAGCATGTTGCACTGCAATAGAAACATAATGCAAAAATTTGTTTTTACCTTCAGAAGTGGTGCGACTTCATCAATGGGCCTGAATGTGTGATTACGGTGTTTCTCTGAATCTCTGCACACCAAACACACGGGATGTTTATCGTCCAGACAGAAGAGTCTGAGTTTCTCTCTGTGCTCATCGCAGAGCACATTTCTCTTCTGTAGGAATGACTCGCACACGTTCCGCAATGCAAGATTATTCGGTGGATGACATCCTGTGAATCTTTTCCTGCAAATTGGACATTCGTGAAATCCTCTGGTGCTGCACAACTGCTGATAACACGCTCTACAGAGACTGTGACTACATAACAGAAGCACAGGATCAGTGAAGATGTCGTAGCACACGGGACACTGCAGATCCTCCTCTGAGATTTCACTCATTTTCCACCACTGTTTCTCCAGTTATGCTGCAAACACTGTAAAACTATAGAAGCTTTTCATATCTGCTATCCCGGATATCCTTGTTCCATTCTGAGTATCAATCTCTATAGCATGTTTGTTTTGTGATCATGTGATCATCATTATCACATTAGAGGTTAATGATTACTTCAGAGGACGCTTGCAAAGGCACTTCAGATGTTCGTTTGAGCTGTCTGTCTGTCAATATGGTTTCCCAATACTGGGTTAAAAACAACCCAAGGGCTGGGTAAATATAGGACAGAACACATGTTGGGTTAATTTTACCCAGCAAACTGGGTTGATTAATTTTTACTATAATAGGCCTACGAGCCTTTTTTTTTTTTTTTTTCATGATAATTCTTTTATTTTCGATCATATTTCATTGTATAGCATGTTTTATATCATTTTTAATACATTTTGCCTACATTTAAGCTCGTTTAACAAATATTAGAAGTAAAAATTAAACATTTAGTAGTAATTCAAGTGTAATCGATCAGTCTCTGTTGTCCTGTTTCCACCGTAACGGCGCTGGATCTCATGCCGGAGATGGCTCGCGTTCAGCGGGGGAACTGATAACTTCAGACCGCCGCCTGCATTTCACTCGTAGCCGAAAAATGTTGTGACTGTCCTGTCCATAAATAATCAGTGTACAATATATCTGAGAACATATTTTAACACCCTAAGTATTTATATTCTGTATCTTTTTGAATAAAATCATATAAAATTTTATGCAAGGCAGGCGTTTCCAGCACGCGAAAAGACCGACGCGACACTCGCGACTCACATAGCACCCCTGCATGTTGCTTTGCATAAAATTAAATGATATACAGAACAATAATGCATTTTTAGATAAGAGACATGCACCAATTTGACGAAGCTGCACTGCTCTCTCCTGAAGAGGGCGCAAAAAGCCTGCAATAAATAACTCAACACCTGGGTTACGTCTGACTCAGGAGCATGGGTAACGTAAAAACTACCCAATAACACAAAAATGAAAAATAACACAAAAATGACCCAAAAGGCTCAACCCTGGACTTGGGTAGAAAAAATAAACCAAGATTTTTTTGTGTTCATTGTGTGAAGAAAAAAATCAGGCCTTAAGCAAAACTTCACTGACTGTGAGTCTTTTTTTATTGCTCTCTTCTCAATTAATTTCATCGCATGAAGAATTAACTGAAAGAGAGAATTCTGATTTCTAGCAGTACAATACAATGCAATAAAGTGCACTATAAAGTACGTGTTTGAAGTATGCTCTTCTGCTCACCAAAACTGCATTTATTTAATTAAAAATACAGTAAAACAGTAATATTGTGAAATACTGGTACCATTTAAAAGAAATGTTTTCTATGTGAATTTGTAGTAAAGTGTAATTTATTCCTGTGATCAAAGCTGAATTTTCAGCATCATTACTCCAGTCTTCAGTGTCACGTGATCCTTCAGAAATCATTCTAATATGATGATTTGCTGCTCAAGAAACATTTCTAATCATTATCAATGTTGAGAACAGTTGCTGCTTCATATTTTTCAGGATTCTTTGATGAATAGAAAGTTCAAAAGAACAGCATTTATTTGAAATAGAATCTTTTGTAACACTATAAATGTCTTTACTGTCACTTTTAAACAAATTAATGCATCCTTGCTGAATAAAAGTATTAATTTCTTTCAACTTACTCATGCAAAACTTAACTTTTGAGCTGTAGTATATGATGAATGAAAATGTCAAATATGAATGTTATATTCAATCTGTAAAAAGTACACAGGGTGTATTTAAGTTGAAGTATACTATTTAGCCAAATCATACTTGAAAAAGGTGCCACAATTAACTGTAGTAAAGGTTTATTTCTTAGGTTTTGTAAAGCAATTTCCAATTCTTGGCTCAGTAAGATGTAAATATGTCTTATCACTTGTAAAATGTATGATTTATGCCTTGGAAATCTGAGTACAATTATTCTTTTTCAACAGTCCTAAAGTACAAACTACAAAGTATGAAGTACAGTTACTCAAGTGCGTCACACCCTTGTGTGCAATATTTATGACTAAACTCGTAAACACTGATTTTTGCTTGCTTTACAGAAGCAGATGGTGTGGTGCCAAAATCTGATTATGAGAGGGTATTGTTACAAAGAGTGCTTTATAAATCTATTGTAAAGCATTCAGTATGGAAACGTTGAGGCTACAGATTTCATTTTAATGTTGAGCTACTACTGTATGAACACAGTCATACCCTCAAAATAGCAGCACACTAAAATAGAATGTTGACTACATAGTAAATGACTGGCAAATGTGTCACATTTTTCTGTAACACATGTAAACAGCTGGAGAACTTCTGTTTGAATCGCTCATGTTGCTGAGAAGACAGTCGCAGTTATAGACTGTATGTTTATTCCCTCCAGCTGACTTATCTTATCTGTCAATTTATTGGACTGAACGTCTCATGCAGGATAACGGCACTCAGAACAGAGTCACTCAGAACAGAGTCATTCAGTCAATCTCACTATGGCATGTGTTTGGAGAATTCTTCTTCTCAACATTTTCATTGTCTCTGGTATTAGTAGTAACGTGTTGACAGGTATGTCTTCTATTGTCTTGAGGAGCTGGTTTGGCTTAGATATAACTTTAAAAACACCTGCACATATTTTAATTAACATGTTGTTTATTGACAGTGTTTTACCATTATGAATTTATTAGAGCATGGGATTATGTGTTGTTTTTAACATGGAAGACATAAAGCTGATATTAAGGCAGTGTGATGTTTAATGAACACATAAACTTACACAACAACTGCTAGACTGCAATACTCAGTTCAGAGGTATTTATTATTATTATTATGAAAAATGGTTGCAAAAATGTTTTTTTTTTTTTTTTAAACCTATAGGCCCAGTTTCACAGACAGGGCTTAGCCTAAACCAGGATTAGTTCAATTAGGGCATTTAAGTAGCTTTTATAAACATACCCTAGAAAAAATATTACTGGTGCGCATCTTGAGACACAACAATGGCACTGACATATTTTAAGAAATGTCAGTACAAGTTACTTTAAGTTAAAACAGCTCAAAAATGCTTTTTAGTCCAGGACTAGCTTAAGCCTTTTCTGTGAAACCGGGGGTTTGTGTCCAAAAGTGATGTCTGGCCTAGGAAAATTGACATCTTCACCCTTTATTCTAATATTATTAAGGACACCCTTTGCTGAAAATCAAGTTTTTAATGTTGTTCATATGTCTATCTGGTGTTTCTAATCTGCTTTAAATAAACCATGTGCAAATTCTTAAGTCAACACCGTTGCTGAGTATTTTCCCGATAAAACTGCAGTGAAAAAAAGACACGGTTTGAAATCGCTGGTGTTTGTGATGTCACAAATTACCTTGTAACCAATCATGTCAGTGTGCCGGCGGGCTTTAGCATATCATTAACCATGAGCGCTCTGAAGCAGGAGAGTCTCAAGAGAAGGTTTTCCCGGGATATTTTTCTGTTGATATGAAAAATCGTGTAGATTTAGCAATATGGCGGGTGTATGATGTATATTACGAAGTTATGATGAACTATATGCCTTTCTCCACTGACGTTCTGAGTTGTTAAAGCGTTTGTAAGGATACTGATTGTTAGAAGGCAGCTGTCTGACTCTGAGATGGCAAAAAGGAACATGGTTTGTGTAACATTATTAGCTTGATAACATAGTCAAGCAAAATACTAATCATATTAATTACTGTTATGTGTCGAACGTTGTAAAAAGCAACACATAAAATGCATGACCATTCTGATACATCGACTTGTAGACGAACCTGTGCATTTCACTCTTCCTTTTCTTCTTCTGAATCATTTTCTGGTTCAAACATTCCTGAATTAAATCAGTATTTCCACTTGCCATTGAGTAACTTTACTACAGTAAAATTGACAGAGTGGATCTCTGAGCTGGTGTGAGTGAGTGGAGGCGGGGCTAATTTGCATATTCATAGATCCACGTCTACTAAATGAAGCAAGTGTGTAGAGTTACATCCAAGCTATTTTAAGGCATGAATAAAAAATGTTTTTCACAGGAAAAAAAAATGCTTAAATATGTCATTTTGGTAATCAAAGATGATAAAATTATTGACTACAGGGGGATTTTAAAAATGTGATTTTTAAAGATTTTGTAAGCATATTGTGGCTTGGAGACAATTGTTTTATTTGTGGAATGAAACTCAAATTGTCCCAACATAATTTCTGGCCAGGCAAAGAAATTTTAAACGCATGCAAAAACAAGAGAGAACCAACCAAATATTAATAACTCATTATGTTGTCTTTTCCTGTCAGCTATGTGATTTTCTATACATATCAAGTGCAGTTTTCCAGCAGTTCTCTAGAGGATTTACAAGACATTGAAGCCTAAATTAGGAAAACAGACATCTTAACAAATGGACTACATACATTTAAACCTAACCCCCCAGTCACTCCCCGGGTGCTGTAGCAAAATGGCTGCCGACCGCTCCGGGTGTGTGTGTGTCACGGTTTGCAGTGTGTGTGTGTGTGTGCACTACTCTGGATGGGTTAAATGCAGAGGACAAATTCAGAGCATATGTTACCATACTTGGCCTTCACATCTCATCACTTTCACTTTCACAGGTTATTTTTGGCACATCTCAGACCTCCATTGGGATCCTTCTTATGATGTTGGGAGTAGCTCGGCATCAAAATGTGCTTCTAGTGGAGGCCGTCCGACTCCAAACGCAGGCAAATTTGGAGATTATTCTTGTGACTCACCATGGACTCTGATAAACTCATCAGTGAACGCCATGAGAGAGATCCTGCCTGACCCTGACTTCATCGTTTGGACGGGGTATGTGCCAAAAACCCATTCAAAAAACCCACTGACTTCTGGACGATGGAAGCAGAAGCGCTAAAATGCAACTTGTTTCTGGTCTACAAATTCATCCCTGCAAAATTATATTCAGTTTTTAATTATTTTAAATGAGCACAATGGTCAAAAATGACAAAAAAGAAATTTTCAGTCTTTGAAATGCTTGATATTAGTTTTGTAAGCAAATATAAAATATGTATGCATGTAAAATTAGTCAGAGAAAATCAGTGTTCAGTACACACAAATTATAGTATATGATATACTCCCCATACTTCACAATATTATAATGGGGGAAATAGCAATAATAAAGAATGAGACATTTGACTTGTACTGTAGGTGGGCAGGCTGTCTGACTTTTCTCTTGACTGAACTCTTTTTGACAGAGATGATACGCCTCATGTGCCCAATGAGCAGCTGGGAGAAGAACCCGTCCTGAGAATAATCGGCAACCTCACCCACATCATAAAATCTGTCTTTCCCAGTATGTGTTTCATTTGGCCTACTAAATGCTTGTTTTTATTTCTGTTTGTTCATGAAATTCATTGTCCATCTGTATTTCTTGAGACACCAAGGTGTATTCTGCAATGGGAAATCATGACTACCATCCAAAGAACCAAATGCCTCCAGAAAAGAACAACATTTATGAGCAAACAGCAAACCTGTGGCATGACTGGCTCCACACGGCCTCAAAAGAAACCTTTAAAACAGGTATAAACTAAATACACTATATACACGGACACAAAGACAAACACAAGCTTGGTTGAAGAAGGATATATTTTATTATAAGTTTTAAGGGAGCATGCAATTGGCATGCTGACTGCAGGAATGTCCACCAGAGCAGTTGCCAGTGAATTTAATGTTCATTTCTCTACCATAAGCCGTCTCAAGGAGTTTCAGAGAATTTGGCAGTACATCCATCCGACCACACAACCGCTGACCACGTGTAACCACACCAGCCCAGGACCTCCACATCCAGCATCTTCACCTCCAAGATCGTCTGAGACCAGACACCCCGACAGCTGCTGCAACAATCGGTTTGCATAACCAAAGAATTTCTGCACAAACTGTCAGAAACTGTCTCAGGGAAGCTCTTCTGCATGCTCGTCATCCTCATCGGGGTCTCGACCTGACTTGAGTGGGCACATGCTCACATTCGATGGTGTCTGGCACTTTGGAGAGGTGTTCTCTTCATGGATGAATCCCAGTTTTCACTGCACAGGGCAGATGGCAGACAGCGTGTATGGCGTCTTGTGGGTGAGCGGTTTGCTGATGTCGACGTTGTGGATCGAGTGGCCCATGGTGGCGGTGGGGTTATGGTATGGGCAGGCGTATGTTATGGACAACAAACAAAGGTGCATTTTATTGATGGCGTTTTGAATGCACAGAGATACGGTGACAAGAGCTTGAGGCCCATTTTTGTGCCATTCATCCACGACCATCACCTCATGTTGCAACATGATAATGCACGGCCCCATGTTGCAAGGATCTGTACACAATTCCTGGAAGCTGGAAACTTCCCAGTTCTTGCATGGCCAACATACTCACCGGACATGTCACCCACTGAGCATGTTTGGGATGCTCTGGATCAGCGTATTTGACAGCGTGTTCCAGTTCCTGCCAATATCCAGCAACTTCACACAGCCATTGAAGAGGAGTGGACCAACATCCCACAGGCCACAATCAACAACCTGATCAACTCTATGTGAAGGAGATGTGTCGCATTGCGTGAGGCAAATGGTGGTCACACCATATACTGACTGGTCCCCCCCCCCCAGTACAGTAAAACTGCACATTTTCAGTGGTCTTTTATTGTGGCGAGCCTAAGGCACACCTGTGCAATAATCATGCTGTCTAATCAGCATCTTGATATGCCACACCTGTGAGGTGGATTGATTATCTCAGCAAAGGAGAAGTGCTCAATAACACAGATTTAGACAGATTTGTGAACAATATTTGAGAGAAATAGGCCTTTTGTGTACATAGAAAAAGTCTTAGATCTTTGAGTTCAGCTCATGAAAAATGGGGGCAAAAACAAAAGTGTTGCGTTTATAATTTTGTTCAGTGTAATTATATATATATTATATAAGTTTAAAGAATGTCATATAACTGTGCTTGTTCATTTTCTGTCATTTGCAGGTGGATATTACACAGAAAAGTTGCTGAATCAAACTGGCTTCAGAGTCGTGGTGCTCAATACGAATCTCTATTACAATCAGAACAGTCTCACAGAAAACATCAAAGACCCTGCAGACCAGTTCAGTTGGGCTGAAAAAGTGCTTCAGGACGCAGCCAAAAATAACGAGAAGGTTACTATATATAAAAGAAAGCTAAACTTCCAATTTGGTCCTTTATCCATGTATTGTGTCATTATTGCATATAAAGATTGTTTGTTCTGTTTCTCCAGGTTTACATTATCGGCCACGTCCCTCCAGGGATGTTTGAGAAGAAGCGAGATAAGGCCTGGTTCAGAAAAGAGTTTAATAAGCGCTATATCGACCTCATTCAGAAGCACAGCGCTGTTATTCAGGGCCAGTTCTTCGGTCATCACCACACCGACAGCTTCCGCATGTTCTACAGTTCAAAGGGTACTGCAAATTCTGCTACATTTTCTGCATGTTTTTGAACAATTGGCCATGAAATGCATTTCTCAAAGCATTCCCAATCCCACCACAAGTCTCATAGTTCTCATTATCACCACATAACACATTAAAACCTGAATATATTATATAGCAAATTCCAACTGCTTGATTGATATATTGTCAAAAAACTAGATATCACCTAGCAATGTATTAAAAGTTGGATATATAGTACATCCTACTTTTACCTAGTATACTCATGTAAAGCAATATATACTATACAGCAAATCTCAACTGCTTGAATGCTTGTATCATCACAAAATGTAACCATATTATCGCCCAGCTCTGATCTGCTAAATGTGACTATAAGCCATGAAGACAAGAAATTATAAACATTAACTTCATGACTTTCTGTAAAGCTGCTTTGTAACAATATGCATTATACAAATACAGGGGTTGGACAATGAAACTGGAACACCTGGTTTTAGGACCACAATAATTATTTATTAGTATGGTGTAGGGCTTCCTTTTGTGGTCAATACAGCATTGACTCATCTTGGGAATGGCAGATACAAGTCCTTCACAGTGGCAGAGGGATTTTGAGCCGTTCCTCTTCCAGAACAGTGTCCAGGTCACTATGTGATGCTGGTGGAGGAAAATGTTTTATGACTCGCTCCTCCAAAAAACCCCAAAGTGGCTTAATAATATTCAGACATTGTGACTGTGCAGATCATGTGAGATGTTCAACTTCACTTGCATCTTCATCAAACAATTCTGTCACCAGTCTTGCTGTGTGTATTTGTGCATTATCATGCTGATACATGACCCCACCTTAAAGGATTAGTTCACTTTCAAATGAAAATTAGCCCAAGCTTTACTCACCCTGACTTTCTTCTTTCTGATGAACACAATCAGAGAAATATTAATAAATATCCTGACGCATCATATGAGCTGAAGAAAGTGTCTCCATCCACATCCATCCATCATAAATGTACTCCACACGGCTCCGGGGGTTAATAAAGGCCTTCTGAAGCGACGCAATGCATTTGTGTAAAAAAAAAAATCCATATTTAACAAGTAAAATATCTAGGTTCCGCCAGACCGCCTTCCGTATTTTACTTAGAAGAAAGTGTAACTGACACGATGTGCAGTTTTTCTTCGACTACCTTGTGAATCGATGCCCCCAGGGCACAGTTGCCACCTTTGTGGATAAACTAATTACTGCATGCACGGTTACAAAAATCTGGTCGTGCACGTACTCTTCTGATGATGAAATTTGCGTCACGTGCACTGTACGCTGATCCTCCCGTACGCATAAAAAGTGAAGTATACTTTGGGCTTTAGGTGCACAAGGTCCTCCAGAATGGTTCGGTAGTGCTTGGCATTGACGCGCCCATCAATCAAAGGAAATGCCATGATATTGCAGCCCAAACCATCACTGATCCACCATGCTTCACCCTGGGCAGCAACAGTCGGGTGTTGAGCCTCTTTGGGGCTTCTCCACACCGTAACTCAGTGAAGGTGGACTCCTCAGACAACAATGTTTCACATTGTCCAGAGCCCGAGATTGCACTGCTGGCACCAATGAAACATTTGGCATTGGCATGGGTGGCATGTTTGACTATGGCAGCCCAACCATGAATAATGACTCTGGAGCTTCTGATGAACAATTTTGGTGGAAACATGAGAATCGAGTGAGTTGGGCAGCTGTAGTTTTATGTTTTTTGGATACAGTACCTGGATATCCCTTTCAGACAGCTTCCTCTTGCATCGTCAATCACTCCTGTTGGATGTGGTTCGTCCTTCATGGTGGTTCGCCGACATTACCCTTCATGGTAAAAAAGAGCCAGCCATTTAGTAATTCTTAAACAACAGTTGAGTTAAATAAAAGCATGTTGGGCAAACATTTAACTCAACTGCTGGGTTTGTCCATTTTCAACCCAACTTGGGTTGTTTTTAACCCATCATTTTTTAAAGTGTGGATACCATAGCTCTCCATACACCACAAAGACTTGCTGTCCTGGTCACAGACAAGCCAGAAAGATGCACACCAACAATTTGTCCTCTTTTGAACTCTGAAATGTTTCCTATTATGTTGTTTAAATTGTAATATTTCATGTACAGCTGTGCTCCTACTGATGGACTGTAAAATCAGTGAAGATTGGCCACCAGCCATGCATATATTGGCATGAAACCTCCAACACTATATTGGCCAGTGTTTCAGTTTCATTGTCCAACCCCTGTAAATCTGACTTCAGGCTACTTTACAACAAGATACCTAACTTGTTAAAGGATTAGTTCACTTTCAAATAGATTTTTCCTGATAATTTACTCACCCCCATGTCATCCAAGATGTTCATGTCTTTTTTTCTTGAGTCAAAAATAAATTAAGGTTTGATGAAAACATTCCAGGATTATTCTTCTTATAGTGGACTTCAGTGGCCTCCAGACTGTTGAAGGTCAAAATTACAGTTTCAGTGCAGCTTCAAAGAGCTTTAAATGATACCAGACGAGGAATAAGAGTCTTATCTAGCGAAACGATCGGTCATTTTCGAACAAAAATGTAGATGTATATGCTTTATATAAACAAATGATCACCTTAAGTGGTTCCGCCAAAACCGCGCTTTCTGCACTTTTTCTATTCTTCAAAAAAGCTTACGCTGTCCTACGCCTTCCATACTCTACTTACGGAAAAAATGGAACTGGCGCCGCATTCGTTCCGTAAGTAGAATAGGGAAGGCGTAGGATGTACAGCGTATCCAGCTAATCCTTTAACATCCCTTTACACAGGATCTCCAATAAGTGCGATGTTCCTGACACCAGGAGTTACGCCCTGGATAACAACACTACCTGGTGTGAAAGATGGCGGAAATAATCCGGGGATTCGCATCTTTGAGTATGACACCAAAACACTTTTGATCAAGGTTAGATGCACCCACATGAAAATAAAATCTGTATTTATATTACAAACTTTAAACATATTCACACTTATTTTCTTGTTTTTTTGTGCTCCTAAAGGATATAGTTACCTACTATCTGAACCTGACATATGCAAACATGGCCCGGGCGCGCTGGGAGAAGGAGTACCGTCTGACGGAGGCGTTTCACGTGTCGGACGCCTCTCCTGCCTCCATGCACCGCGTGATGGAGCGGATAACCAGCGACAAGTGTTATCTGCAGAAGTACTTTGAGTTCAACTCGGTGGGTTATGACCTGACGGAGTGCCACGCTGACTGCCGCGTCGATCACGTGTGCGCGGTGAGGGAGGTTGACTTTGAGGCGTATGAGCGCTGCGTGCTGAAGGAGGGAGGATCGTCTGCTGGACCAGCGCTGTTTACTCTGCTGCTGTCACTGATGCTGAGCCTGCTGCGTCTCAACTGATCACAGAACAGCAGTGTTCCCTGAATATTGTCAGCCAGACCGGTGTGTGAATGACATGTCCTCACCAGTATTTAAAGTAGCTTTTCTTACTATTTATATACTTGATCTATTATGATTTGTTTATATTTATTGAACTCTCT
The DNA here is from genome assembly GCA_036281575.1 of Ancherythroculter nigrocauda. Classification (NCBI taxonomy): domain Eukaryota; kingdom Metazoa; phylum Chordata; class Actinopteri; order Cypriniformes; family Xenocyprididae; genus Ancherythroculter; species Ancherythroculter nigrocauda. Next base: position 115,178 of record VTFQ01000849.1, read on the forward strand.
CTTAAAGGGTTAGTTCACCCAAAAATGAAGATTCTGTCATTTATTACTCACCCTCATGTCATTCCACACCCGTAAGATCTTCGTTAATCTTCAGAACACAAATTAAGATATTTTTGATGAAATCCGATGGCTCTGTGAGGGCTTCATAGGGAGCAATGACATTTCCTCTCTCAAGATCCATTAATGTACTAAAAACATATTTAATCAGTTCATGTGAGTACAGTGGTTCAATATTAATATTATAAAGCGACGAGAATATTTTTGGTGTGCCAAAAAAAACTAAATAATGACTTATTTAGTGATGGCCGATTTCAAAACACTGCTTCAGGAAGCATCGGAGCGTTATGAATCTTTTGTGTCGAATCATGATTCGGATCGCGTCAAACCGCCAAACGGCTGAAATCATGTGACTTTGGTGCTGCGAACCGCTGATTCAACACGCTGATTCGTAACGCTCCGAAGCTTCCTGAAGCAGTGTTTTGAAATCGTCCATCACTAAATAAGTCGTTATTTTGTTTTTTTGGTGCACCAAAAATATTCTCGTGGCTTTATAATATTAATATTGAACCACTGTACTCACATGAACTGATTTAAATATGTTTTTAGTACATTAATGGATCTTGAGAGAGGAAATGTCATTGCTCCCTATGGAGGCCTCAAGGAGCCATCGGATTTCATCAAAAATATCTTAATTTGTGTTCTGAAGATTAATGAAGGTCTTACGGGTGTGGAACGACATGAGGGTGAGTAATAAGTGACAGAATTTTCATTTTTGGGTGAACTAACCCTTTAAAGGGATAGTTCACCCAAAAAAGTTTCTTTCTTCCGTTGAACACAAAAGAAGATATTTTAAATACTATTGGTAACCAGACAGTTGATTGTAACCATTGACCTCCATAGTATTTACTAAAGGGAGCGTTTACCCCAAAATCATCAAAGAAGATATTTTTGAAAAATGCCTTTTTTTTGACCCCAACATATATTCTTTTGTTTTCCACAGACATTTGGAGTGACATGAGAGTAAATAAATGACAGAATTTAAATTATTGGGTGAACTATCCCTTTAAAGTCAGCATGAAATGGACGTTCTGATAGTCTTTTCTTCCCTAAATAGTGCTGTAGTGATGACATAATTTTTGTAGTCCAAAACCCAGAAATGAGTTGCATTTCAGCACTTCAATCAATGAGTTCAATCAATGAGTTTTTGAATGGGATTTTGTTTAAAAGCCTGAAATAAGGTTTGTGATAAACACAAGCTCAAGATATTCTCAAGTTTCATTCTATGAAATAAAATACACCAGTAACACCTAAAGGGTTAGTTCACCCCAAAATTAAATTTCTGTTATTGATTACTCACCCTCATGTCATTTCAAACCTGTAAGACCTTTGTTCATCTTCAGAACATGAATTAAGATATTTTTGATCAAATCCGAGAGGTACCTAAACCACACAGGCAGCAGCATCATTGCACCTTTCAAGACCCAGAAAGGTCAGTTTTCACACTGCGTCTACAATGTAAACAGCACAGGAGAATGACAGGGAAGAGAAGAAATTGTTAAAGTTATTTTTGTTGTTTTTGCACACAAAAAGTATTCTCGTTGCTTCATAACATTAAGGTTGAACCACTGCAGTCACGTCGACTATTTTAATGATGTATTTACTACTTTTCTGGGCCTTGAAAGGTGCAATGACGTAGCTGCCTATGTGTGGTTCAGAAATAATATTAATGATTATAATAATATTAACTATTCTCGCAAACTATTCTAACTCAAATTTTTAGGGATGATGTTTTTTTAATAAAGACTGAAAGAGTTGGTCATGTGACCATGGTGGTGAGTTCATTTATAGGTTAGCTTTTTATTTCTGCTGATTGTATTTAGGCTTCAAAATTCATAAAAGTTGTTCATTTTTGAAAATGATCTTAATGGATAAAACATGGAAATTATCATAAACTTTTGTTGATCACAGAGTGTTTTTTTGTTGTTGTTGCAATAATTCAAAAGCTGGAACAAGAAACAGAAAAAAAAATGTGGGCGGGGCTTGATTTTGACTGAATAGAATTGATTGGATGGTTGTGGTTTGCTATTGGTGGATCTCATGTGAGTGACAGGTTGCCCCGCCCTCATCATCAGAGAAGAGAAGAGATGCTGCAAGAGGGAGAGGAAGTTATTCTGATTCAAGATTACGACGAACATGAATAATAAATACTGTAATATTACATTAAAAAATGTTAACTTTTTTTGTATAAAAATACATGGATGGAAACGGTCACTCCAGCGATAAAATCGCTTTCAATGTGAACAGGACACTGGTGTTAAAAAAACAAACTGTTTAATGTCAATAAAAGCCACAGGGAATGATCAGTTTTAGCAAACGCTTTATTTATTAACAGTCACAGTGTGTTTGTTACTGTTGTACTAATTAATATTATAAAAAAAATGTCTCTATTTCATTGTCAGTCTATTACAGGGCTTTTATTAATGGCATGAGTGTGTATTTTTAACATTGAACCCCCATATGAGGATTTACATGTTTGAGTCCATGTGACAAAGCAACAATCACCTGACAAGATGCTCAAGATGAAAAAAACAGTCAGTCTTTGTCAGTCTGGTTATCTGTGTGTGGTCACTGTAAAAGCAGACTGACGTCTGACATACTGATAATCCTTATGATGCTCATAAACACTAAGTATACAATAAATATAAATGCATTCAAAGACAATGCCAAAACCCTGTTGTGAAGCTGATAAAGCTCACTGGACTTTGATGTCACATTTATTGAATGTGTGTTTGGGGTTGAATTAATGAAGAGGTAAACGCATTGAGAAAGTGGGATCACATGACAAAAACTTGTTTGGTGGACACATATGGCTTCATGGCACTCTCCAGGGCTTTTCGGAAGTCTTGAAGCCTCACTTCAGTGCAAGCCGGAGCTGACAGCTTCCCCGCACGGATAAGGATGCAGAGTTCATCCAGCATGTTTCGTAAGGCGTCTTCATCTATCACAAGAGGCCAAAGGTGTCAATGAGTGTTTCAGGTGAAACTCCTCACACAAAAACACGAGTCTGTTCGACTTTTTCTGAGGAAACTTACCGTGTTTGTTGTCTCTCTTCCATTGGGTCACCCAAAAACCTCTTATTTTCACATCTTTAAAGATCAGTGCACTCTAAGAAAAATAATACTTATATAACTGCAATGTACACCACATGATAGGAACATGACTATATAAATCTTCTATTATAATTATATGAAGTCAGATATCAAGGTTCAGCTCAGTCAAACTCACCACAGGAACAGTGACTGGTTGTTTGGCCATCCCACCGTAGGTCACCATACTCCCTCCGCTCCTGAGGAACACAGACACCTTATTCATGCATTTATAGACTGAATACATAGTGCTTATCAAGAATCCTATTTGATCCATTATGTAGTAAAACATTTATGTCCTATGATGCTTTTTTCCATGTTCATCTGTCTTTAGTGTGTAATGTTGCTGTTTGAACATGAAAAACTCTGCACAGTTCCAGTTCTTCTCTATATCAGTGTCAGTGTTTCTGAACTCCCTGAAACGCCTCCATTGTGTTTTCTTCACAATATTCCTCATTTAAATATTCATACGCATAATAAAGGGGCGGGGCCTGTTTGAGTTAATTAGTAGTGTGTTGAAACTGGTGGTTATTGTAAGGGGCGGGACATTTCCCAAACACACTCAAAGCGCTTGACCAATCACAACACACTGCTCCAGCCATCCAATCAGAGCACATTGTGCTTTTCAGAAGGAGGGGCTTCATAGAGACAGGAACTAAACGGAGTGTTACTGACAGACTGGGAAGAGAGGAGCTACAACAATGGAGAATATGAGGAAAATAATCAACATTCAAGCATGAAAACCTGTCCTAGTAGAGCACAAAAACAACATTGAGAAAAAGGGCATAATAGGTCTTCTTTAAAAACACACAATAGATTGGTAGGGCTTCAGAAGTAAAATCAGCTAAATTTATTTGAAGCCCTTATGCATTATAGTATTTTAATGCATTAAATGTGCCTTATAATGCATTATATGATCTCATTAACAATTGTAACTACAATTATAATACATTATAACACTTAACTATTCATTGTTACGCCTTTAGAAAGTATAATGCATTAAAACACATGACAAACAACCAATTTCATAAAAAGGAATCTGCAAAAATTATAATGCATTTTAAGTTTAGTTAACTTTGTTAATTCACAGTTATATATTTTTAATACATTGTTAATATATTAATAGTCTTTATACAAATAGTGAGTTCTTCTGGATCATCTGGATCAACATGCACATTCCCAAATTTCTATATATCCTAATTATTGTTAATGTAATTCATTTTTTCCAGGAGCTCATTGCTTCTACCTTCAGTTAAACTGCTAACAGTGATTGTAAATTAATTGCCTAAATTATTACATTATTTGCTAACTGCATTCTTTAAATTGTGATGTTGACATGCATTCTCTGTAAAGCTGCTTTGAAACGATATGTATCGTGAAAAGCGCTATACAAATAAATGTGAATTGAATTGAATTCTTCATTTGTCACTGTAATTATCACAATTATTATTGTTGTTTAATTAGCTCATATGTAAAGAGTTTGATAATGTTTTTTATGCTTTGTTAGGTCACGGAAAATGGGAAAATGTCCATTTTCCATATATAAAATATATATACAGTACAGTCCAAAAGACTGGAACTGTAAGATTTGTAGAACTGTAAGACTGGAACCACTACGATTTTTAATGTTTTTAAAAGAAGTTTCGTCTGCTCACCAAGCCTACATTTATTTAATTAAAAATACAGTAAATACAGTTATATTGTGAAATATTATTACAATTTAAAATAACTGTGTACTATTTAAATATATTTGACAAAGTAATTTATTCCTGTGATGCAAAGCTGAATTTTCAGCATCATTACTCCAGTCTTCAGTGTCACATGATCCTTCAGAAATCATTCTAATATGCTGATTTGCTGCTCAATAAACATTTATGATTATTTTCAATGTTGAAAACAGTTGTGTACTTTTTTTTTCAGGATTCCTTGATGAATAGAAAGTTCAAAAGAACAGCATTTATCTGAAATACAAAGCTTCTGTAGCATTATACACTACCGTTCAAAAGTTTGGGGTCAGTAAGAATTTTTATTTTTATTTTTTTGAAAAGAAATTAAAGAAATGAATACTTTTATTCAGCAAGGATGCATTAAATCAATCAAAAGTGGCAGTAAAGACATTTATAATGTTACAAAAGATTAGATTTCAGATAAACACTGTTCTTTTGAACTTTCTATTCATCAAAGAATCCTGAAAAAAAATATTGTACACAAATATTTTGTACAATTGTACACATTAAATGTTTCTTGAGCAGCAGATCAGCATATTAGAATGATTTCTGAAGGATCATGTGACACTGAAGACTGGAGTAATGATGCTGAAAATTCAGCTTTGATCACAGGAATAAATTACTTTGTGAAATATATTTAAATAGAAAACAGTTATTTTAAATTGTAATAATATTTCACAATATTACTGTTTTTACTGTATTTTTAATTAAATAAATGTAGCCTTGGTGAGCAGACGAAACTTCTTTTAAAAACATTAAAAATCTTAGTGGTTCCAAACTTTTGGACTGTACTTTATATTTTATATTCCGTATATAAAATATATATATATTAATGCTGGGCAATCGATTAATCACAATTAATCGAATCCAAAATAAAAGTTTTCGTTTACATAATATATGTGTGTGTGCTGTGTATAATTATTATGTACATATAAATAAATACACACACATACATGTACTATATATATTTAAGAAATATTTGCATGTAAATACTGTACATATATGTAAATAATTTATATTATATATAAATATAAATATTTTATATATAAATATAACACATTTTTCTTAAATATATATATGCATGTTTTAATGCTGAAGCATTACAATCAATGTGTACAGTGTTGTTCAACCTTTTTGACTCTATTGTCCAACACGATATTCAAGGATCCTCCATCATATGGGTGAATGTATTTCCTATAGTATTTCTGCTGTAATTAATTATGACAACCTGCTTGTATGAATGTTTTTAACAGTAACTGGGAGTGTTGCTATATTTAATTAATCCTGATTAATTCATTTTTCAATTTGTGAAGTTTCAAGAACTGTATGTTCTTCAATTAAAACAATTATTGAGGGGGGAAATGATTTCATCTTGATTTTCGGTATTTTTTTAGTATTTAAATTTAGACCTTTTAAGCATAATATAATATAATATAATATAATATAATATAATATAATATAATATAATATAATATAATATAATATAATATAATATAATATAATATAATATAATATAATATAATATAATATCCTGTGGCCCCTTGTAAGTCTGCTGAGGACCTCTCTTATAGAAAATGACTGAGAAAAGCAAGCATATGAAGGCTGCTGAAGAAGCAGGTGGACACTGTTACAGATTTTGATTTTTGTGTTTAGATAACATATCCACACTTACTGTAAATGACGTAACAGCTCTGTGGCGCTCTTTCCTCCAACTCCATTTAGTGCTAGTTTAGGTCGAGGACACGACTGTTAAAAGCAAACGCCGAAAACTGTCATGATACAGAGTCTCTTTCAAGCTACACAATGTCTTTGCATGTGGCTTCTATAACACAGAATTCAGAGCAAATACTAGAACTAGTTTCAGACTGACCCTGAAAAGCTCCTTCATTTCTGGACGTCTCAGCGTCTCCTCTGTAATGACGTGAGTGGCGCCCAGCGCTGTCAGTCTGTCAGAGAGCTGCTGCAGGTCCGGCCTAAAATGGCAAACAAGTGGCTTTAACTCAATGACAAAATCTGCATTGTAGAGAAAGGCGAGCTGATTAAGATTAGTTTAATCACTTTAAATGCTTTAGACATGTAAAACATCTGCGTCTGTATTGAGTGCTATGCAAAACTTAATTGTAAGAAACTTATACAAGATATTATTAATAGTTTTGACGTACATGATTGCTAAATGACACTGATAACAAGAAACACACTTATTATTGTTTTTGTTAACCCTTTAAATTACATTTCAAATATTTTTTTTTCCAAAGATGGTTTCTGTCATTTTAGGCAGTTTTTATCATGCTGGTGTTAGTTCAAGTGTTCATTCTTTAAATAAGTTTGGTTTTAGTTAGTTATTTGATGCTATAAAAACACGGGTTTTGACGTCATGATTGACAGCTGAGATTGACAGCTTCTCTGAGCGAAGTAGTCACTGAAGCACCAATACACTTTTTTCTGGATCTTCAGGAGGAGATTGGAGCTTTAACTTCAATTTGTACATTTCCAAAACTGTTTATTTCACAGCAACATAATGCATTCTGCAGGAAACTGATATCGCGGCTCGACTTCGTGCTCACTACTGCGCAGACTCGAGACTCAAGATGTCAGTGCCATATTGGCACACTGTGTGCGTGCATCTTTTTTTACAGTCTATGCTAGAAGTCTATACTGACTCAGTGACTTTTTTACATATGATGAAACATTACAATGACAAAAAAATCTGCATCGATGAATCATCCACAACAAAACCAAAGTAAACAGCATCCATTCTGTTTTCATGATCAGCTGAAGTTCATTGTTACCGGTCTCTGATGACGTTGATAGTTTGAATACCCTTAGCTGCAGCAATCTGAATTACAGCCTGTCCAACACCACTGTTAGCTGCGTTCTGGATGACTGTGTCTCCTAAAACATAGAGTTAGACTTTGGTGCATGATGAGCAGTTTGAATACAGCTGAGGTAAATGAAAAATGAAAGAACCTGGTTTGAGCTCCTCGAAGTCTGTGAGCATCCTGTAAGCTGTACAGGGGTTGACTCCCAGAGTGGCTCCTGACAGTACAGGAATGTCTTTAGGTAAAGTCACTAGATCTTCAGCCTTCACAACTGCTGCTGTTCTCCATGTACCTGTGCAGATCAACGCAGGGATATAAGATCTACTGATGAGAAGAACACATTGACCATACCTGCCTTATGAATGCACATTAAACGCTCACCAATGCCGGCATCTCTTGGGATCACCCAGTCGCCGACCTTGAGTGTTTTCACCTGGTTCCCCACCTCCATCACCTGACCCACACCCTCATTACCCCCCACTGCTGGAAGCTCAGGCAGGATGGCGTATGTACCTGTTTAAAGACACTGGGTGAATATTGCAAAATCATAAATCAAAGATATTTACTCTCAAATCAAAGTTCCCTGGTTTAAAGGAAATCTCTCTCTGGAGAAAGTAAAATGCCATTTTCCACTCAGTTTTTGCTATGCAATGCAAACACAATAGCATAAAACTCATTTTAAAACAATGGGAATTATAAAAACCATAAGTAAAACATTCAGACACATTATGGTAGTGAGAATTTGAAGGTAACATATTTTGAAAATAATATCACAATGTATAAAGTTCAAAACTATGGAGCCTCTAAGGGGACATGGTGGTGAAAAAAAATGAGATGGGAGGAAAGATAATAAGTAAATTCTTTTGCATTGTCTCGCAAATGTTTGCGTTCCCCCGAGAAACATTGCGTTCGCTTTTGAAATATTTGCATTCGCTTTCAAAATATTTGCGTTCCCAAGAAACTTTGCGTTCACTCGCAAATTATTTGCGTTCCCAAGAGAAACTTTGCGTTCGCTCTTGAAATATTTGCGTTCCCCAGAGAAACTTTGCGTTCGCTCTTGAAATATTTGCGTTCCCCAGAGAAACTTTGCGTTCGCTCTTGAAATATTTGCGTCCCCCAGAGAAACTTTGCGTTCGCTTTCAAAATATTTGCATTCCCAAGAAACTTTGCGTTCGCTCGCAAAATATTTGCTTTCCCTAGAGAAACTTTGCATTTGCTCGCAAAATATTTGCGTTCCCGAGAGAAACTTTGCATTCGCTCCCAAAATATTTGCGTTCACTCTCAAAATATTTGCGTTCCCAAGAAACTTTGCGTTCGCTCCCAAAATATTTGCGTTCACTTTCAAAATATTTGCGTTCCCAAGAAACTTTGCGTTCGCTCGCAAAATATTTGCTTTCCCAAGAGAAACTTTGCGTTCGCTTTCAAAATATTTGCGTTCCCGAGAGAAACTTTGCATTCGCTCGCAAAATATTTGCATTCCCAAGAGAAATTTTGCGTTCGCTCTCGAAATATTTGCGTTCCCGAGAGAAACTTTGCGTTCGCTCGCAAAATATTTGCATTTCAAAGAGAAATTTTGCGTTCGCTCTCGAAATATTTGCGTTCCCCAGAGAAATTTTGCATTCACTCGCAAAATATTTGCGTTCCCGAGAGAAACTTTGCATTCGCTCTCAAAATATTTGCGTTCCCGAGAGAAACTTTGCATTCGCTCGCAAAATATTTGCATTCCCCAGAGAAACTTTGCGTTCACTTGCAAAAACTTTTGTGTTCTTTGCGAGCGAATGCAAAGTTTCTCTGGGGAACACAAAAGCATTGCCAAATAATTTTTCCTCCCATCTCATATTTTTTTCTTCACCATGTCCTTTTAGGGCATACAAAACAGCCTTCGCTTTCCTCATGCAAAATATGTTAATTTTGGGTTTTGATGCGCCCAAATATCTTGTGCTTACTGCCAATGACTTGTATTTGTCCACAGGAGTCAATTCATAGGTAATGCATTATTTATATAAAAAAAAATTAATCAAATGCTCTTGCCTTGAATCATATTTAAATCAGAGGGGTTGATGGGAGCCGCCAACATTTTCACCAGGACGCATTCAGGTCCCATATGAGGCAGGTCCAATGACTCCAACCTGTCAATCATGCAGGAAACGCTGTTAACTTTATAAAACTGTCAACGTGTTATTAATATTATCTATGGGCATGAGATGCTTACTGAACGACTTGTGAGGGCTCCCCGTGTTTTCTGTAGAAAAGTGCAGTGCTGTCTTTGACTGCAGACACAGAGAAGCTGCTTTTAGTGAGGACAGATCCATGTCTGATCGGCTCATTGCATGACACGGACACTGGACACCGGTAAACGGGATGGACCCGTATTAAAAAAGATGCGACTCGCGATAGTTTCATTTTAAAGTTGTGATATGGCCAAAATCAAGATGTCATCGTCGTTAGGCGTTTAAATAAACAGAAGAGAGCACAAGTCCATGTTTACTAAGTAAGTGGCCATGTTGTTACCGTAAAGCCGGTAGTAGAGGCACCTAACCAATAGAACACTATAGGTCGCGTGCGAATCCTACTATCCCGAAGGCACTGTTAATAAATATTAATTAGCAATGGTCACGAGATCGCCACGTCCTGGACTCAGAAATCATAACCCAATCCTGTTTATCCTAAACTTTGTTCTTTGATTGGACATCCTGACCAGCGCCCATTTACCAAAGCCTATGGCAAGCCGTTTTAGCATTTAATGCCCCTGACTTTACTAGAAGTCATTTATTTTTGACTAGTCAAAATTCAAATTCCAGATATCTATTCTGCAATTTTGACTCGTCGTAATGGAATATATGCACAGAGTTTTCTTTAGAACTTAGCCAGCTGGAAAACTTCCGGTGAGAGTCATGTGCTGTTGTGTTGAGCATCAGTAGTGTAATACTTAGTTTATAATCAGAATATAATCACTTAAACAGTCAGGCATAGCATTAATTTAGTTATTCAAACGTAAGACAGCATAAAAAATAAATAAATAAAGACGTACATCAGTGTTCCTCCTCAGCTAAATTCAATTCGACCATCAGTTTTCACACTTTTATGTGAAAAAAGCTTTATAAATTAAATATTTATTGTGCACTTTAGATTAATTGAATAAAATGTGTATTTTTACAAGTGTGCTGAATTCATTGATCTTGCTCTGACTGACTGACAGCTGCTGTGATCGCTTTCTGTCATTCATTCACAAGAAAAGTTATTGTTTTTCATGAGATTTTGTGAGTACTTCATACTTCACATTGACAAAATATATTTTTAAACCTAGTTATTTTATAATGTTTAATAATTAGTCAAAAACGAAGTGAAAAATGATTAGAGGAAATGGCTAATATATGCGCAAATAAATGCTACTCTGCCACCACCTGCTGGTTAAAGAGGTAATTATCGTCTTTTTTATTTTTAAATAAGTGTTTTCTATCAAATGTTGAATTTCCTACATTTTTAAACGTTCAGTTTTACAATGGGGACAATCTCAGAAGAATGAACAAATAATGTTTGTGGTCATCACATTAAAAATAACATTTGAAGTGCTGTGGAAAAAATGTGTGTTTGTGTCTAATTACAGATATGGCATTTCTTAAATGGTCCCAATAGCTTCTCTTTATTGCAATCAATAAAACTGGTTTATTGGCAAATTAGGTGTGATAACTGCATTAAAATATGAATACAACATTAAAAAGTCAACCACTGATGGTTTTGTGTCGATGTACAGAATGAACAGCTAACAGTTCACCAGAAATACCAGAGCTGGCTTAAGTCTTCAGCAGTTTCTTGAAAATGGCTAAAGGCTCAGCAGCTCAGGATGAGTTAGGCAGGTCATTCCACCAGCAGGGAACAGTCCAGGTAAAGGTGCATGAGAGTGATTTTGTGCCTCTTATGGATGGCACCGCAAGGCAACATTCACTTGCAGAACGCAAGCATCTGGAGGGCACACAGGTCTGAAGTAAGGAGTTCAGGTATGGGGTGGCGAGCCAGTGGTTGTTCTGCAGGCAAACGTCAGTGCCTTGAATTTGATGTGAGCGGCTATCTTCAGCGGCGCTCTCTTCGGCTCATTAAAGACCGCTCTTGCTGCAGCATTCTGGATCAGTTGCAGAGTCTTGACAGTAGATGCCGGAAGGCCTGCCAAGAGAGCATTACAATAGTCCAGTCTGGATAGAACAAGATCTTGGACAAGGAGTTGTGTAGGATTCTCCGATAGGAAGGACCTAATCTCCCTAATGTTGTATAAGGCAAATCTGCAGGACCTGGCTGTTGTAGCAATATGATCTGTGAAGTTTAACTGATCATCAGTCCCAACTCAAAGGTTCTTGGATGGCGTTATGGTTGACGAACCTAGCTGAATGGAGAAGTTGTGATGGAGTGTTGGGTTGGCCGGGACCACAAGCAGTTCTGTCTTCACAAGGTTGAGTTGAAGGTGGTGGTCCTTCATCCAGGAAGAAATGTCTCTGTCAGGCAGGCCGAGATACGAGGAGCAACCGTCGGATCATCTGGTTGGAATGAGAGGTAGAGTTGTGTGTCATCAGCAGTGATAGGATAAACCATGTTCCTGAATGACAGATCCTAGTGATGACATGTAGATGCAGAAGAGAAGCGGTCCAAACACTGAGCCCTGAGGTACCCCAGGAGCTAGATGATGTGACTTGGACACCTCACCTCTCCAAGACACCCTGAAGAAACTACCTGAGATGTAAGACTCAAACCACTGGAGTGCGGTACTCGAGATACCCTTCATCTTGAGGGTTGACAGGAGGATCTGGTGGTTAACATGTGTCAAAAGCAGCAGACAGATCCAGCAAGAAGATGAGCACTGAGCTCTGTAACATGAGTACTGATATCTCTAACTGAATGACCACTAGTAAAAATTATAATTCGAGATATCTCTAACTGGTGTCTGAATAGTCATAATTCAACTTTAAGATATCTTTAATTCATCATCTCTAAAAATATATAAAAAAAATACATTTGTAGATATCAGAAAAATGTTTTCCAATGGAAGAATATGTCCACAGGATGCATATAATGACTAGTCATAATCAGATATCTTAATTCCAATTATGACAAGAATAGATATCTGGAATTGGAATTTTGTCTAGTTTAAAAATAAATTATGACTAGCACAAAGGCATTAAATGCTAAAATGGCTTGCCTTAAATCACGCCTACCAATGATGAAGCAACTTAAAGGAATAGTTCACCCAAACATGTAAATCCTGTCATTATTTCCTCACATTAAGTTGTTCCAAACCTGTATGAATTTCTTTCTTGTGCTGAACATAGATGAAGATATTTTGAAAAAGGTCAGTAACCAAACAGTCTTCCATAGTATGGAAGAGAAAAAATACTAGTGGGGCCCATCGAAAAATCTTCTTTTGTGTTCAGATTTTTTGCAGTATTGTCTCTTCTTGGAGTGAGAGTACTGCAAATAAACATATAATTGAATAAACCATAAACTAATAATGCATAACAGTAGAACATATTATACTCACGTCCTACTGTTGTTATTACATTTTTAGCGAGTTTCTTCGAAACATGCTTTTGGATTATTATTCTCTTTCATAGTCTAATCTTTGTAACCCTTAGTTTGACAAGCATGTGTCTCTGAGCACAAGCTCTAGTGAGAGTCATGTGATGAGAGCCTTGTGTGTGAGATCTATGATCCTGTGAAAGTCATGAGACAGGAACCTGACTTGCCAGAGCTTATTTCTTCCAAATCCCACCAGTCACTCAATATTAAAGCACAACTTAAACAGTATATTAAGTAAGGCCTAGTATTTATGTCTTTGTATTAGTGCAGAGGACCAATGGGAACTTACATTCACAACAAACAAAAACAAACAAACTAGATTTTCATTGCATTAATTAGAAAAGAGGAGACATTAAGAGTGTCTCATGTGAGTTCAGCATCATTCTAGCAGTGTTGATGTCTAACAGCGGTTTCTCAAGATCCGTCCTCTAGAGGGCGCGTGGCGGCTCAAAACGCAGAATTCTTCATTCAACAACATTGACGTTTTTATGTCTTGTTAGAGGCATTTGTGAACGAAACCTGTAACCTTTTAGATTAATTTCTTTTCCAAATATTGGTAACTGACATCGGAAATCTGTCCCAGAAAACTACAATTATGTAATGCCATGGCCTGTCCAGAAATCACAAACGACTGTGACTGGACCTCCTTGTCAAGCGCTGACAAAAGTAACAAGGACCACGTGACAGCATCGCCCTTTTTTTCGGCTTCAGCGAGTTTTATAGGCATTAATTTATACCTTAATAACGCTACTGAGAACTTTAATATACATTAAACAAAGTTATTTGAAGAAATATGAGAATTATTATTTAGACCCATCGAAACTGGCAGTTAAGCCCCGCCCACTCAATGCGCGTCCATGTTTTTGTCCATTCTATTCTATTTCTATGAGAGCAGAGAGGCGCGTTACCGCATCTGAGCATCACAGGTATCACAGTCATTCTCTCTTTTATGAAACTGTTCGCTATGTTGACATTACTGCAAGTATTGTTGCTGCATCATTTAAGATGATAAAATAACATTAAATATCGTAAATATGTTATGATGGCGAAAGGCCTGTTCAGCCCGAACTGATATGAAATGTCTTATTGCGTACGCAGTATTTTCTCAGCCTTAATGATTTACGTTTATTTATTTATTTTTAAAAAAATATATATTAATATCAGAAAGCATGTAACCTATAATTTAATGATCCGTTAATAATGACACTTATATCATCAAGTGTAAATTGTTGTTTTCAGTCATCATGTCTTACGGAATGATGGACAGCTGTCACTCACAGCCGAGAGATTTCAGCAATCTCACTCAGACATGCAGCTCAAACATCCAGAAAATCACACAAAACAGTGAGTAAATGTGTCACTTAAAGAGAAAAGACTTTATTTGTTATAAAAGTTTGGTTGCATTCCTCATAAACACAATTATAACTGCTTATTTATGTAATCTTTCCCCATAATTCAATGTTATAATGTCTCATCTCATGTTTTCTGTGCATAGCTGGCCAGATCAAGAGCATGCTGTTCCAGCTCAGTACCAGACCGGACACACCAGAACTTCAGGACCGACTGTGAGTCCAGCTTTCTCATCCATTCTTGCTTCACAGACTATAGGGTCATTCTCTGTCGACCCGACCAGAGGTCCCGGCTCAAAGTTTTGATTTTGTTAATATTTTTTCTGTAGAAAGACAGACATAAATAGTGATGAAAGCCAGAATATTAAATGTCACAGCTGTATATTTACTGAGTAATCCACTGTTTTGTAGAGAGAGGTCAAAATGACCATTTTCACCTGAGATTTGAAGCCAATTTAGAGGGGTGTAAAAATGACTTTAGAAAGATGGCAGCATCATTATTTTATTTTTACACAGAGATTGGTGGATCTATTAGTAAAATCTGTTGAGTTTAGTAGTCCTTGTTTCATTATATACCAACAGTGACAATTCAAAAATGGGGAAAAAGCATTTCTTGTGTTTTTTGCATCAAGTTTGCATGCCTGCAACTCAAGAAGTACTAAAGATATCTCAATATCCTTCTAGATTCTGTTTCTTAACAAACTTTCCTTTTTTTTAAAGGCCCTCGATGGTTCAGTCCCAGAGATATGGAGATCTTAATGCGGCTCCATGAGTAAATTGGTCAATTGTACACATTTTCAGTGGTCAAAAACCAAATGTGGGTCACTTTGCATACAGCTGATACTTTTTTATTTAAAAGAGGAATATCTAAAGAACAAATAATGTTGAAACTAGAAATGTATCTCGTGTTTTTCTATCAACTCAGTTGCATTGAACATACCTGTCTGAGTGCCATAAATATTCCTTTTCCAAAGTTTGCATGCTTGCAACTCTAAAAGTATTCAAGATATCTTAACATCCTTCCAGATTCTCATACTTATTAAACTTTTATTTTGAAATCTTCATTTTCAAGGCCCTATGTAGTTCAGTCCCATAGATATGGGGATCTCAAAGCAGCTCCATGTTCAAATTGTTGAATTTTACCCATTTTCTGTGACCGAAAACTAAACTTTCGAGGGTAAAAATGGTCATTTTGACCCCCCTCTACAAAATAGTGGATTACTCATTAAATATACATTTAATATTTTGGCTTTCATCACTATTTATGTTTGTCTTTCTACAGAAAAAAATATTTAAAAAAATCAAAAATTTGAGCCGGTGAAGTTTGATTTGACACAGAATGGCCCTATAGGCTGCTCTCTCTTATATTATGCGGTTGTAGCAATTTATCTCACACTCGGGGCAAAAGGCACCCAGTATATTGATATAAATACTGTAGCCAAAGTAATATGTTTTGCTAATAACTAAGTTAGTACTCATTGAAATTCTTCTTCAGAAGTACTTATTTTAGCAAAAACATTTCCTGTGAACTGTTAAAAACCTGTGTATACTAATTATCTCTCACAACGTGAATGAATGTAGAGTATAATAATAATAATAATACCTTTATTTTATATAGCGCCTTTAAAAGTGGCTTTCTCAAAGCGCTTTACAAGAAAACATAACAGAGAAAATGACACATTCAAATACAAAAAATACACATCAAAGAAATAGAAAAAATAAAAAGATTAATCAAGTAAAAGCAATCCTAAAATAGAATGTTTTGAGAAGAGATTTAGAAGTCACTAATGTATTTGCTTCCCTGATGTCAGCTGGGAGAGCGTTCCAAAGCTTAGGAGCATAAGAAGAAAATGCTCTGTCACCCCTAGAGCGAAGCCGAGTCTTAGGAACAACTAAGAGTCACTCTGAGAGGAACGCAGATTTCGACATGGTGTGTAAGGCATTAAAAGATCAGTCAAGTACTGACGAAACAGATCATGCAAAGCCTTGTATGTTAACATGAGGACTTTAAAATCAATACGATACCTGAAAGGGAGCCGGTGCAAAGACTTCAAGACAGGGGTAATATGATCACCAGCCCTGACCCCAGACAGTACTCTAGCAGCCGAATTTTGTAAATATTGAAGTTTGTTGAGTAATGATTTAGATACTCCAACTAGAAGAATAGTCCAGACGTGAAAAGACAAAAGAGTTTATCAACTTCTCAGCCACAGAAAAAGGACAACATAGGACGTAAACGTGCTATATTTCTGAGGTGAAAAAAGGATGTCTTAACCGTATTCTGAACAAAAGGCTCAAATGACAGCGTGGCATCAAAGATTTTTTAGTTTGCTTTGAAACTCAAGTCGACACCATCAACAGACAAAGTAAGAGAACCACCAGCATTTCGCAGTTGATGAGGAGAGCCTAGGAGCATAACGTCTTTTTTAGAGCCATTTAAAGACAGAAAGTTATTAGACATCCAAATCTTGATCTCAGTGATACAGTTGGAAAGATGCACAATGTCCACATGCTGACCTGGCCTTGAATGGATATAAATCTGCGTATCATCGGCATAAAAGTGATAGTTAAGGTCTAGAGATCTGAGTAAGTTGACCAAGTGGATAAATATACATACTAAACAGTAATGGACCAAATACTGACCCCTGTGGGACACCAGTATGTACAGAACCAACTTTGGACCGATAGCCACCCATAAAAACAAATTGACTGCGGTCAGTAAGATAGGACCTAAACCAGTCAAGAACTGTCTCTGACAAACCAAATACAGTTTCCAGACGATTAAGTAATAATGCATGATCAATAGTATCGAAGGCAGAACTAAGATCCAAGAGAAGGAGAAGAGACAGGGAGCCTGAGTCGGAAGTTACTAGCAAGTCATTAGTGACTTTAACCAATGCGGTCTCTGTGCTGTACAGTTTCCGAAACCCAGATTGATGGGGCTCAAATAAATTATTTTCAATTAAGTGATTGTTCAGTTGGGCCGCAACCACACCCTCTAAGATTTTAGCCAGGAATGGAAGATTAGAAATTGGGCGATAATATATATAGTAATATTATTTATAGACATTCCCAGCCACAGTATTTCAGCTCATTTTGGTCTGAAATGAAGAGAGTGTTGTAAATAGTAACATTTATTGGTGGTTTAACCTCTGTATGTTGCACACAGCCAGCAAATGCAGCACTACACAAACCAGTTAGCAAAAGAGACCAACAGACATCTGAAAGAGCTGGGCTCTCTGTCACAGCCGCAGTCCCCTTCAGAACAGGTGAGTCGACCCCGCGCTGACCTCCTGACCTCCGGTCTGCCCGACGCGCTCATGCTAATGCTGCTCTTCTCACAGCGGCAGCAGAGGATCCAGAAAGACCGTCTGATGAATGACTTCTCGGCCGCCCTCAACAACTTCCAAGTGGTCCAGCGCCGAGCCGCGGAGAGGGAGCGCGAATCAGTGGCCAGGGCGCGAGCTGGATCCAGACTCCAGGAAAATAAGACACGTTTGCTTATTATCTACTGCTTATTTTATTTGCTTGTCATTACCTTAGTAAAAAAGCCTTTTTTCCTTGCAGGTTGATGAGCTCAGTCAAGATGAACAGCTTGTGACATTTGAAAAGTAGGTTCAGTATATTCATTGAGGCGTGAGAGTCTCTGTTTTTGTGTTAAAATTTGTGTGAGAAGAGTTTGTTGACGGGGCAGTTCACTCCAAAGTATGGAAGCTTGTTTCTGCCACTGAATAAAAAATAAAAAAGGTAATTGTGACTTTTTATCTCACAATTCTGACTTTTTTTCTCAAAATTATGTGATATAAACTTGCATTTGTGAGTTATAAAGAAAGAATTATGTGATATAAATTGGCAATTGCGAATTATAAAGTCAGAATTGATATAAATTGGCGAGTTATAAAGTCATAATTCCATGATATAAATTGGCAATTATGAGTTATGAAGTCTGTGATATAAAGTCAGAATTATGATATAAATTGGCAATTATGAGTTATAAAGTCAGAATTCTGTGATATAAAGTCAGAATTATGATATAAATTGGCAATTATGAGTTATAAAGTCAGAATTGTGTGATATAAACTTTCATTATGAGTTATAAAGTCAGAATTATGATATAAATTGGCAATTATGAGTTATAAAGTCAGAATTGTGTGATATAAACTTTCATTATGAGTTATAAAGTCAGAATTATGATATAAATTGGCAATTATGAGTTATAAAGTCAGAATTGTGTGATATAAACTTTCATTATG
Organism: Ancherythroculter nigrocauda; assembly: GCA_036281575.1. Classification (NCBI taxonomy): domain Eukaryota; kingdom Metazoa; phylum Chordata; class Actinopteri; order Cypriniformes; family Xenocyprididae; genus Ancherythroculter; species Ancherythroculter nigrocauda. The sequence goes on from VTFQ01000849.1 coordinate 134,037, forward strand.
AGTTATAAAGTCATAATTATGATATAAATTGGCAATTATGAGTTATAAAGTCAGAATTCGGTGATATAAAGTCAGAATTATGATATAAATTGGCAATTATGAGTTATAAAGTCAGAATTGTGTGATATAAACTTTCATTATGAGTTATAAAGTCAGAATTCTGTGATATAAATTGGCAATTATGAGTTATAAAGTCAGAATTCTGTGATATAAAGTCAGAATTATGATATAAATTGGCAAGTATGAGTTATAAAGTCAGAATTCTGTGATATAAAGTCAGAATTATCATATAAATTGGCAAGTATGAGTTATAAAGTCAGAATTGTGTGATATAAAGTCAGAATTATCATATAAATTGGCAAGTATGAGTTATAAAGTCAGAATTCTGTGATATAAATTGGCAATTATGAGTTATAAAGTCAGAATTCTGTGATATAAAGTCAGAATTATCATATAAATTGGCAAGTATGAGTTATAAAGTCAGAATTGTGTGATATAAACTTTCATTATGAGTTATAAAGTCAGAATTATGATATAAATTGGCAATTATGAGTTATAAAGTCAGAATTCGGTGATATAAAGTCAGAATTATGATATAAATTGGCAATTATGAGTTATAAAGTCAGAATTGTGTGATATAAACTTTCTTTATGAGTTATAAAGTCAGAATTCTGTGATATAAATTGGCAATTATGAGTTATAAAGTCAGAATTCTGTGATATAAAGTCAGAATTATGATATAAATTGGCAAGTATGAGTTATAAAGTCAGAATTCTGTGATATAAAGTCAGAATTATCATATAAATTGGCAAGTATGAGTTATAAAGTCAGAATTGTGTGATATAAAGTCAGAATTATCATATAAATTGGCAAGTATGAGTTATAAAGTCAGAATTCTGTGATATAAATTGGCAAGTATGAGTTATAAAGTCAGAATTCTGTGATATAAAGTCAGAATTATCATATAAATTGGCAAGTATGAGTTATAAAGTCAGAATTCTGTGATATAAATTGGCAATTATGAGTTATAAAGTCAGAATTCTGTGATATAAAGTCAGAATTATCATATAAATTGGCAAGTATGAGTTATAAAGTCAGAATTGTGTGATATAAACTTTCATTATGAGTTATAAGGTCAGAATTATGATATAAATTGGCAATTATGAGTTATAAAGTCAGAATTCGGTGATATAAAGTTAGAATTATCATATAAATTGGCAAGTATGAGTTATAAAGTCAGAATTCTGTGATATAAATTGGCAATTGCCAGTTATAAAGTCATAATTCCATGATATTATTTGGCAATTATGAGTTATAAAGTCAGAATTCTGTGATATAAAGTCGGAATTGATATAAATTGGTGAGTTATAAAGTCAGAATTCCTTGATATAAATTGGCAATTGCGAGTTATAAAGTCATAATTCTGTGATATAAAGTCAGAATTATCATATAAATTGGCAATTATGAGTTATAAAGTCATAATTCCATGATATTATTTGGCAATTATGAGTTATAAAGTCAGAATTGTGTGATATAAACTTTCATTGTGAGTTATAAAGTCAGAATTTATATAAATTGGCGAGTTATAAAGTCAGAATTCCTTGATATAAATTGGCAATTGCGAGTTATAAAGTCATAATTCTGTGATATAAAGTCAGAATTGTGATATAAATTGGCAGTTGCAAGTTATAAAGTCATAATTGCGAGAAATTAGAATTTCTGGATATAAACTTTCATTGTGAGTTATAAAGTCAGAATTGATATAAATTGGCAAGTTATAAAGTCAGAATTCCTTGATATAAATTGGCAATTATGAGTTATAAAGTCAGAATTGTGAGAAATTAAGTCAGAATTTCTGGATATAAATTGGCAATTATGAGTTATAAAGTCATAATTCAGAATTGTGTGATATACACTTTCATTGTGAGTTATAAAGTCAGAATTGTGAGAAATTAAGTCAGAATTTCTGGATATAAACTTGAAATTGTGAGTTATAAAGTCAGAATTGCGGGATATAAACAATATTCCACAATTGTAAGATAAAAAGTCACAATTATCTTTTAAATTGTTTTATTCCGTGGTGGAAACAAGCTTCCATTAAAAAAAAACTGATCATTTTGTCACCCTCATGTCATTCATCTTTGGCACACAAATTAAGATCATTTAAATATTCTTCTCATCATTTTTGTCCACCAAAATTTTCACGCCTTATAAAGTTCAGAAAGAGATTGTAAAAGTAATGCTTATGAATCAAGCGGTTTAATCCAAGTCTTCTGAAGAGACTTGATCACTTTATCTGATGGACAGATTGAATGGAGGCTTTTATTCACATATAAACATTGATCAGCGCGACACATCAGATGTGATAAACAGAAGCTCTTGTAATACAATTTGTTTGCTAAAAGCCCTGTGACAAAACCTGAAAGTGTTTAGAAAATAATTATGTGAACGGGCCTCTACTAAAGTGTTGGGCAATATTTGATTTGTGCCAAATTACTTCTTTGTGATTTTGGCAGCAACTATTAAACAGCACATGTAGGCTTATGCAGGAAACAATGAGGTTTGTTTTCACTCTTTAGATTGATGTGAAGGTGAGTAAATGATGATTAATTTTCATTTCTGGGTGAACTAACAGTTAATGTCTAAAATCTAAACCTTTACCCAGCTGTGTTCATATTTCCATTGACCCTAACTAAACTCAAGGATCAAATATTGCCTTCATGTACTCTGATCTTCATAATAATGCACATCACAAACATACAATACATACTGCAAGATGATTTACTGTGTATCAATGATATATGAATCAGATCTGAACATTGTGTCTGGTGAGAGATCTGACAGCAGAAATGATTATAGCTGTTTTTATGTGAAAAGAAATGAAGGGTGGCGAATGCAGGCAGAAGAGGAGCCTGTGACCGAAGAGGACCTGGAGCTTATTAAAGAGAGAGAGACCAATATCCGTCAGCTGGAGGTGAGCACTTCCTGTATGACATCAGCGTATCAAAATGATCATTTCTTCAAGACCCATCAGCACTCAAGCTAACCTGGCAGAAAATCAAATAGCCAGAGATTTTGCCTCTGACGGTTTAAAAATCAGCCAATCCCTGTCGAGTATAGAGTGCATTAGTGCCCGTCCACTTTTTCAGTGGTGTTGCTTCTGGAAGTATTTTTATCCATTAATTTCTCCTGTAGGAATTTAAGAGCTAGCTAAGAGGTGAATCACAACATTACAAACTTTGATTTGAAGCAAAAAAGTATTAGAAAATCAGACAAAAATAAAAAGGTACAAGACTGAAAAAAGAACTACAATCCCATTAAGCATTGCGAATGACATGGAGAAATATAAAACTATTCATTTATAAATGTTGATTACATAAAAAATAATATATTTTAAGTAAAATAAGCATATATATTCAAATATGTAAGTATTTTGAGAGTCTAGGAAGATACTTCATGAGAGTGGGCGGAGCTATAGAGCTCTTTTGGTGCGTCTTGCTTGTTTCGACTTTCTGATTGGTGGAATTTTCTGCACAGTATCATGGGTAATGTAGTTTTCACCACAAATTCTGCTGTTAAACATGATTATTTTAAAAAATTAGTTGAAATAGTGCGGGTTGATGCCTTCAACAGAAGCAAATACTATCGATTAACTCTTTCCCCACCAGCGTTTTTGAAAAAAGTTGCCAGTCAGCGCCAGCATTTTTTATAATTTTCACAAAAGTTTCATGGCCCCCAGAATATTTTGTTGGATAAATATCTGAACATGCAAAATATTAAAAGAAAGAACAGACCCTCTGCTTTTAAACCAACAAACAGCAACAAAAAAATGATTCTAGCTTCATGCATTCTTTTTTTATCAACATTTGAATGTGGGTAAGTTTAATAAAAAAAAAAAATTAAAAAAAAGTATCAAAAAAAAAGGTGTCACAGACACGTCAGGTTCCACCTCCCTCCAATACCCACGCACTCAATCACCGGAGTTCTAATCACCGCCACCTGCACGTCATCAGCACCGCAATCACCTCCACCTCAAAAGCCCCACACACAGTCACTGTCTGGTCTCGTTTGTACCACAGATCTATGTGTACTTACCTCAAGGACTCCTTCTTGATACTTACCCATCTCCAACGTCTCCAGTGTCTCCAGTCTTCCTCGTGTGCCTCTCCAACTGTGTGTGAGTGTTCCTCGTCTCCAGTCTCCTGCGTGTGCATTCTCCATCTTCCTACAATCAACAAAAGGACAGTATCATTCTTCTATCAACACTTCAACTCTCTGAATTACCATTTACTCACCTGATTCTCTGCTGATATCAATAAAATCACTTAACTTGCTTTTACATCTGCTTCCGAGCCGTCTCTGTTGTAACAGAAGACCGGACCATACCAACTGGATGTCAGCATGAGTTCACAGGACCCATTCCAAGAGCTCGTTGACGCTTTGCGCCGAGCACTCACACCTCAACCACCGTCACCATCACCTGCTGCCGCTTCCGCATCCACTTCTTCCACTCCTCCACCGACCATACACGCCAGTCCCATGGCCAAACCGGCGCCCTACTCTGGATCGGTGGAGGATTGCAGCGGATTCCTCCTGCAATGTGAGTTGGTCCTGGAGATGCAACCGCAGCTCTACCCTACAGATACAGCGAAAATAGCGTTTATCATCTCCCAGCTGCAAGGCAAAGCTCTTCAATGGGCCGATTCTCTCTGGACCCAGAAAGGCTCCGTAGTCAAGTCATATTCCTCCTTCGTCGATCATTTCCGCGAAGTCTTCGGAAAACCCCTGGCGGATTCATCTACTGGTGAGAAACACTATAATTTAAAACAAGGATCTAAGTCTGTGACTGATTATGCCTTGCAGTTCAGAACGCTAGCCGCTAGCAGTGGATGGACCGAAAAAGGTCTCATCACTTCGTTTCGTCAAGGGTTGGAACCCAGAGTGCGGTTGCATCTCGCTGCATACGAGGATTCCATCGGCCTCGAACGCTTCATCCAACTCGCCATCCGCGTAGGCACTCGTATGCAGTCGTGTCTCGAAGAGCACCAGGGCCAGCCACTTCCTAACATCTACCTCCGTCGGTCCGAACCCGTTAGCTCCCCAGAACCAGCCAGCGAACCCATGCACGTGGATAATTCCCGTTTGTCACCATCTGAACGTCAAAGAAGGCTGACCCTGAATCTGTGTCTGTACTGTGGATCTCCGGGGCATGTAATCTCCGCATGCCCAATCCGTCCTCCTCGACCCATGGTGAGTGCCATCATTCCCTCCATTAAGAAGATGAAACCACTCACTACTATTGTAAACCTTACTGCCGTTGATGTATCTCTTCCAGTGGTGGCGCTCCTCGATTCAGGGTCAGCAGGAAACTTAATCTCAGGCTCCCTCTGTCAACAACTCAAGCTCAAAACCACTCAAACCACACTCTCCGACTATCAAGTCCATTCCATCACGGGCAAACCCCTGAGCCGACCGAAAGATCAGCTGTTGCGTGGGACCCCTTCAACTCCGTGTTGGTATTCTGCACGTCGAGGACATCCATCTGCTGGTTCTGGAGGATTCCACCGCTGACATGGTTCTAGGTGTCCGTGGCTGGAACAACACAGCCCCACCATCTCCTGGCGCACGGGCGAGATCCTGAAGTGGGGCGAACACTGCTTCTCCAACTGCTTCTCCGAGTTTCCTGTTCCAAAGTCTCCGCGTTCCAAGAAGATCTCCGTCTGCACCACTTCCATTGAAAGCCCCATAGAAAAACGCTCCACCGACATTCCATCCTGTTACGCCCCCTTCAGTGACGTCTTTTGCCCGCAACGAGCCTCCAAGCTACCTCCACACCGGCCATGGGACTGTGCCATCAATCTGTTACCGGGTGAGCCAGTGCCTAGGGGAAGGATTTACCCCCGTCCGTGCCGGAGGAGAAGGCCATGGAAGAATACATCGAAGAGGCCCTCAACCAAGGATATATTCACCCGTCTACTTCCCCTGCTGCTTCAAGTTTTTTCTTTGTGGCAAAGAAGGACGGAGGCTTGCGGCCCTGCATAGATTACCGTTCCCTAAACAAAATAACAGTCAAGTTCCGGTACCCACTTCCCCTCGTCCCAGCGGCCCTGGAACATCTCCGTGGTGCCACTGTGTTCACCAAGCTGGACCTCCGCAGCGCGTATAACCTCATCCGGATACGCGAGGGGGACGAGTGGAAGACCGCCTTCGTCACGCCCACCGGCCATTATGAATATCTGGTCATGCCCTATGGACTTGTCAACGCCCCCTCCATATTCCAGGATGTCATTCATGAGGTGCTCCGGGAGTTCCTCCACAAGTTTGTACTGGTGTACATAGATGACATCTTGATATACTCCCGGAGCCTGGCCGAACATCGCCACCACGTTGCGGAGGTCCTCCAACGCTTACGGCAATACCATCTGTTCCTCAAAGCTGAAAAGTGTTCCTTTCACCAACCATCTGTCCATTTCCTGGGATACTTCATTGATCACAGTGGCATCCGGATGGACGAGGGGAAGGTAGAAGCCATCAAGTCCTGGCCCATTCCCACTACCATCAAAGAACTCCAACGCTTGCTCGGATTCGCCAATTTCTACTGCCGTTTCATTAAGAATTACAGTTCCATCGTCTACCCACTCACCAACCTCCTCCGTCACCAGCCCAAGTCTCTGTCCTGGTCCGAAGCTGCCACCAATGCCTTCGAAGCCCTCAAGACAGCCTTCACTACCGCTCCCCTCCTCGTCCACCCGGACCCTGACCTGCCCTTTATCGTGGAGGTGGACGCTTCCACCACAGGAGTGGGAGCGGTGCTTTCACAGCAGCAGGGGAACCCAAGTAGACTCCATCCATGTGCCTTCTTCTCCCGCAAACTCAACCCGGCGGAGGTCAATTACGACATCGGTGACCGTGAGCTCCTGGCCGTCAAGCTTGCGCTGGAGGAATGGAGGCATTGGTTGGAGGGAGCTAACCACCCATTTCAGGTACTCACCGACCATAAGAACTTGGAGTACCTCAAAGCAGCCAAAAGACTTAACCCTCGTCAAGCCCGGGCACTATTCTTCTCCAGATTTAATTTTACTATCTCCTATCGTCCAGGCTCCAAGAATATTAAGGCTGATGCCTTATCCCGTCTCCATGCTCCAGAAGAAACTAATGAATCTCCTGAACCCATCCTCCCAAAATCCATCTTCGTGAGCCCTATCCAATGGTCTGAAGAAACTCTACCCTCTTCCAATGCCTCCTCCTACACTCCGCCGGGTTGTCCCCAGGGCCATCAGTACGTCACCCGGACACGTTGCACCCCACTTGTGCACTCTGCTCACTCATCACTTGGCACTGGCCACCCGGGGGTCAATGAGACCCTCTCGCTGCTTAAGGAGCGCTTCTGGTGGCCCAACATGGCCAGGGATGTCAGAAGGTACGTGCAGGGCTGCAGGGAGTGCGCCATCTCCAAGAGCCCCCGCCATCTTCCAGCCGGCAAGCTCAATCCTCTGCCCGTTCCTGAGCGACCGTGGTCACACCTGGGAGTTGACTTCATCACGGATCTCCCAGCATCAGATGGCCACACCTGTGTCCTCGTGGTAGTAGACCGATTTTCCAAGGCCTGTCGTCTAATTCCCCTGAAGGGTCTACCTACCGCCTTAACCACAGCTGAACTCATGTTTAACCACATCTTTCGTTACTACGGAATCCCCGAAGACATCGTATCAGACCGAGGACCCCAATTCATCTCCCGCGTCTGGAAGGCCTTCTTGTCGCTCCTGGGTGTGACCGTCAGCCTGTCATCCGGATACCATCCTCAGACGAACGGGCAGACGGAACGCAAGATCCAGGAGATCGGTCACTTCCTGCGTACCTTCTGTCATGGCCACCAGTATCTGGGTTGGGCCGAGTACGCCCAAAACTCCCTCCGACAGCCTTCCACCGGACTAACACCCTTTCAATGCGTACTCGGTTACCAACCCCCGCTGTTCCCCTGGGACGGGGAACCCTCCAACGTTCCTGCAGTCGACTACTGGTTCCGGGAGAGCGAGAGGGTATGGGACTCAGCTCACCACCAACTGCAGAGAGCCCTGCGCAGACGCAGGATGACAGCAGACCTTTGGCGCTCCAACGCTCCATCCTATCAACCGGGGCAGAAGGTCTGGCTGTCAACCAAGGACATCAGGCTGCGTCTGCCCTGCAAGAAGCTGAGTCCTCGCTTCATTGGCCCATTCACCATCACCAGGCAGATCAACCCCGTCACGTATCGTTTGCAACTTCCACCTCAATACAAGATTCATCCCACCTCTCCCTCCACAGAACCTGACGTGGCAGCCGCCGAGCCCCCCCTTCCACTCATCCTGGATGATGGTGCTGCTTACGAGGTTCGCGAAGTTCTGGACTCCCGGCGTCGTGGTGGTCTGCTAGAGTACCTAGTTGACTGGGAAGGCTACGGCCCCGAGGAGCGCTCATGGGTCCCAAGAAACGATATCCTTGATCCCAATCTTCTACAAGCATTCCATGCCAGCCACCCTGACAGACCTGCCCCACGCCCAAGAGGACGACCACCACAACGTCGGGGTCCTCGGCCCTGTGGAGCGGGCCGTGGGAGGGGGGGTACTGTCACAGACACGTCAGGTTCCACCTCCCTCCAATACCCACGCACTCAATCACCGGAGTTCTAATCACCGCCACCTGCACGTCATCAGCACCGCAATCACCTCCACCTCAAAAGCCCCACACACAGTCACTGTCCGGTCTCGTTTGTACCACAGCTCTATGTGTACTTACCTCAAGGACTCCTTCTCGATACTTACCCATCTCCAACGTCTCCAGTGTCTCCAGTCTTCCTTGTGTGCCTCTCCAACTGTGTGTGAGTGTTCCTTGTCTCCAGTCTCCTGCGTGTGCATTCCCGATCTTCCTACAATCAACAAAAGGACAGTATCATTCTTCTATCAACACTTCAACTCTCTGAATTACCATTTACTCACCTGATTCTCTGCTGATATCAATAAAATCACTTAACTTGCTTTTACATCTGCCTCCGAGCTGTCTCTGTTGTAACAAAAGGAGAAAATCACATATTTTTGTTAAAGACTACGTCTGGATCGGATTCACAAAGATGATCAAAACAGAGATGGAGTAGATTGAGTCTATCAACACCCCAAAGCTTTACAGTACTGGGTCGACATTTCGGTAACATTATTTTGATTTATATGCTATGTAATGTTTGATGATCGCGTTATAAGCAATGCTTTTATTGCTTTTTTCTGCTTCTTCTTCGCCTGTGTTTTGATCCGGAGATTCAGTACACATCAGAAGATGTGTAATAGCGCCCCCTACCGTATAACAGTGAAAACAAAATGCCAGGGAAAGAGTTAACAACTTCATAGCTCACAGTAAGGATGTCTTTAAAGGTTTATAAGTTATCATTAAAAATTAATTTCCATCAAGCTTTTTATTTCTGGAACAACTGTTGCTCTCGATTGCACATTCAGCAGAGCAGAGGAGGATGGTATATAAACCACCAACTTAGCAACTTTTCAGACCCCTTTAGTGACTTTTTATTTTAAAGTGACTAGTGTCAAATCTAGCAACTTTTTGAACTGCTGGTTAAAGGATTTAAAGTGCATATTGCAGGTTAAAAATTTTTTTCGAGATGAATATATAACCTTGTACAAAAATACCATATAACAGGGTACTGCAGGGTTTTAAAATGTTTTGCAGGACATAAGGGCATGAATTTAGTAGATAAAGTGGCGGTCTCTGTAAAAACCGCTTTTTTTTCACCGTCGCGTCATATTACGTCATTCAAGGGAATCGTTCGCCGAGCTCTGTGTTGATTCAGTGCAGAGTAGGCTGGAATTCAGTGACAGCGGTCGTGAATTAGTGTGTTTTCTGTAGTTTTTGTATTCTATTTATCATCGTCATGGTAAATTAAAATTATTGTGTTTGTGGAGGTTGCACAAACTTCAGCCTGTCAGGACATCGAGTCCAGAGGTTTAATAAGAAAAAGGACGCTGCTATCTTCCGTGCCGGTGTGTTCTGTGCAGGTGAAGAGACTGGACTTCACTTCGGCTTCTGCTTCGAAAAACGCGTTCATTATATACCGGAGGATTATCATCCTGGCGATATGATGGAGTTCAACATTGTAATACTACTGTAAATAATGATAGGCTATTAAATGAATAAACTTACACACGCAATGCTTCTTCACCGTTTTTACTTGAATCAATTTGAGCACTGATGAATACAAATTATGTACACATGCATACAGTCTCACACTCACACAAAACAGTTTTGAATTATGTGCTGGTAATGTAAATACTCCAATTTCATTCATGCCATGTAGGCTAGCTATACTGTAAACGTATACATTCAAGTTCACACAACTACATAATCATGGCGTCATATACATCCTCACACTATCAGTGAATGGGCACGGAATAAACTCATAACACAGAATTAATGAATAAATGATAACATTACATGAAACGCACTACGTTCGGCCGCCGGCGGGAGACATGATCACGGAACCGTCAGAGATGCAGCTTGATGAACACGTGAATTGTGCACCGTAAATCTTTATTATTATTATTATTATTATTTTATTATTTAATTTGCTAACTACCAAATCAGTCGTGATGAGTAACCGCTATATCACGTAACTTTAGTGTGGACGGATTTTAATGCGTGTGACATAGGCTAGGCCTGATCAAGGTTTATTAGATTCTGTTATTAGTAATCAATAACATTAGTCCTAGATGACCAATAGCTTTGCTATTGCCTGATTCATGATAATAATCTGTACAATATTGTTATCTGAGCACATATCGTTAGCTAAGCTAACATCGGTCGCTGCCCTGTTCTCCACTGCTTCTCCTCACACAACAGCTCAATTTGTCTCTTTTGACCGTTATCCTGTCTAATCCTGGTCTGTCCCTGCTCTCTTAAACACATAGCAGGCTAATTGTATGGCTGTGGTTTGTGATACGAGTATGAATAAACATTTACAATTTCCTCAGCGTCTGAACTGTCATTGCGATCCATTGTTTTCCTATAGTTTATATTGGTCGCGCTCCCTTGAGTTACGTCACTTCCGATTTGGCATTTTTCAGATGCGGAAGTAAAATTCTCTCACAAAAAACGACTCCAGAAGCCTATGTAGCATATTTATACGTGTTTTTTCAAGAAAATCTATTTAATACATTATTTTTCTATACATTGAATCACTAAAGCTCTAACCTGCAATATGCCCTTTAACAAGGATTTAATCCTTTAACATGTAGCGAGTCACTATATCATACTTGTTCTGTTCTCTGACAGAAAATATGTAAAAGAGAACAGCTTTTTTGTATATTTGGCTATATATTATATTAAAGGGTTAATTCGCCCAAAAATGAAAATTTATTACTCACCCTCATGTCGTTCCACACCCGTAAGACCTTCGTTCATCTCCAGAACACAAATTAAGATATTTTTGATGAAATCCGAGACGTTTTTTATCTCCCATAGAAAGCAACAAAATAATCACATTCAAGGTCCAGAAAGGTACTAAAGACATCGTTAAAACAGTCATGTGACTGCAGTGGTTCGACCTTAATGTATGAAGAGAGGAGAATACTTTTTGTGCGCAAAAACAAAAATAACAACTTTATTGAATAATATCTTCTCTTCCCTGTCAGTCTCATATGCTGCTTACGTCCAGCGCTTCCAGGTTCTACGTCAGAACGGCGACTCATTATTGGCCGGCTCCTGCGTCATCATCGCACGCATGCGTCGTGCTGATCACGTGATCAGCGTTGGCCAATACTGAGCCGGCATTCGGACGTAAACAATGAAGCACTGAACTGCATCAACAGCGTAGGAAAATGACTGGGTAGAGAAGAAATTGTTGAATTTCTTCTGTTTTTGCGCACAAAAAGTATTCTCGTCGCTTCATAACATTAAGGTGAACCACTGTAGTCACATGACTGTTTTAAAAATGTCTTTTCTCTGGACCTTGAATATGGTAATTTCATTCCTCTCGGATTTCATATCTTAATTTGTGTTCCGTAAATTAACGAAGGTCTTACGGGTGTGGAACGACATGAGGGTGAGTAATTAATGACATAATTTTCATTTTTGTGTAACTAACCCTTTAAACCCACAGTATGTGAGCACAGATTAGAAGAGGAAACAGTCAGTTGCTGCATTGCGCCATCTAGAGACATTTACCGACTTTTTGAGCAGCCAGTCAGCATTAATTATGGAGGGAAGAGATACTGAACATTCAATCGCCATTAAATGTACTAAGCTGCAGCTACAAATGAAAATGAATGAAGTTGGACATAACCTTTTAATGCACACTTTTAAATACTGTGTTCAGTCTTTAATACATTGTCATCTCTTAATGGTACTTATATGTTAATTGATGGGTTATAGTTCAATATCACAACTGCCTTCTGGTCTTGATTCAGTCAGACATCATGGATGTGAATCAGATCTTCAAGGATCTCGCAGTCATGATCCATGACCAAGGTGACATGATAGGTGGGTTCGTCTAGTTCTCTCTCTTCATGTTTCTGCACGGGTTCAGTCGTTCACACATGTTAAAGCCTGCTTTCCTCATGTCATCACACACAGATAGCATTGAAGCCAACGTGGAGAGTGCAGAGGTGCATGTGGAGCGAGGGGCCGAGCAGATCCAGCAGGCGGCCTATTATCAGGTATGACTGTGATGGACGCCGTCTTTCACTCTTTACACATTTGTAACAGATGCTGTGCTAATGTTCATGATTCTGTTTTTTCCCTTTAAAGAGAAAATCCCGCAAGAGGATGTGTATTCTGGCTCTTGTCATGTCGTTAGTGGCAACCATCTTTGCTATAATCATTTGGCAAGCAGTCAGATAAGATGAGAGCTGAACCTGACTGATCCTGCTCCAGTGTTGAGTGTGTGTGTGTGTGTGTGTGTGTGTGTGTGTGTCAGAGGTGGCCTTTACCATTGTGTTTAACATTGTTAACTCTTTAATAGTTACTCATTTAAAATGCATTCTGTCCATGCATTACAATCACGACCGGAAACAAAATCAACATTCAATCTTCGTCACTCTCTCCGCCCCTCAGCGTTAATGACCATGAGAGCAAAGAAATAAAAATGAAAGAACAGGGATTAGATAAGTGATTTAATACAATATGAATAAGAATATGCTACATCAAGAGGAATTTTTTACACTTAGGTTAATCTGATTTAGACATTTAGAAATTGTCTTTCTGGTAATGAAGTGCTGCAAAATCTCTGAAAGTTTATCTTCATACAGCGATCTCATAACGTCGTGTTCAATTGTAATCTGGGCAAGTGCGGACAGTATTTCTTGCAGCATGTTGGACTGCATGAGATATAAATATAGAAAATTAAACAATGGAAAAAAAACTAAAACTGCCAGTAGATGGCAGCAAATTATTTTCTTACAGGTTTTTACAATCACTAGGACTCATTTCTCAGTACTTAGTTCACTTTTTTAAAACTCTTCACACAGTTCTTCTACCAACTTTCAGCTTCACAGCAGTTAATTTTACATTCAAACTGCACTAAAACTAGCAAACCACTTTATACATGTTTTAAATCAACTCATTCTTCCAGAACACTAGCAAAGGATGTCAACCAACAAACACACTTTGGCTGCGTCCGAAATCTCGTACTCTCTCATGTAAATTACTTCACGACTGCTAAAAAAGTACATTCTCTATAGTATGAATGTGTGTAGTATGAATGTAATCTGGATGTCCTGCATCCTCCACCAGTGGCGTAGCGTCTGGGCATGCAAGGTATGCACGTGCATATGGGCCCGGGCGGATTGGGGGCCCACTATTACGGGCTTAACCCCAAAGTATACTTCGGGCGTCCGCGCACCGTCCGCATCACGAACATTCATCATCAGGAGGGTTTGCGGACGTCCGCACTCCCCGTCCGCGTGCAGCCCAATTTTCGTGATGGCATGGACAGTGTGTGTACTGTACAACAGCCCATGCGAGAGTGAATTGAGTGCTTAAAAACAAAAGTCCACTAGAACGCGTCTTTCTGTAGCCAAATACTTTCAAAGGCTCGCACGCACGTCTGTGCGTGAGACAGAATCCGTGTACATGTTCAGAAAAATGAAGTATATTATTAATGTTGTCAATAACTTGCTATAGCCTATCTATTTTAAATGTACTGAAAATCATTAAGAATCTGAATAAATGGACCATTTCTGCCGTTTTTCAAGTGGGTTTCTGAAACGTATGCATGCAGTAATGTAAGTAGCACAGAATTTTAAATGAGTCATAATGGTTTTCTGAAAAAAAAAAAAAAAAAAAACGACTACGTCTGCACATTTCAAGATGTGAATAAAAGTAACTCGTACTCGTTGGGGTAGATAGTCTTTATTCAACGAAATAAAATGCACATAAAACGTGGCGGAAACATATTTAGAGAAGAAACTTTTAGTAAATTTATTAGGAAAACGTGCATTAAAAAAAGTCTGTGACAGAATAATTAATTCATAACTTAATAACATAAATCTTAGGACTCATCGCATCTGAAATGATGATCATTCTTAAATTCCAAAGCCAGAGTCGAATCGGTCAAATTCAAATTTAGACTGTGTTGAAAAGCCGTTTTTTGACATTTTTTAAATGCAAAGTCAAAATGATGGAGGACAGCATATAGTATTGTCATTCCTAGAATTGTTTTTTTTTTTTTTTAAACAAGTTTTGTCTGCATGTTAGTGATAATATCTTATTCATATTAAAGTCCTGGGACTCATTCGACGCACATCCCCTCCACCCCCCGCGAAACCGAGGGGGGCCCGTGAAATTTTTTTGCATATGGGCCGAGGGCTAACTTGCTACGCCACTGTCCTCCACACTGTCATTATCATGTGACCTCCCAGCGTCAGTTCACAAACCCTCTTCCATTGCCTCATGGGATAGGAAATGTCCATCGTGTGCACACTTAAGAATTTCGCCGGAAGTAATAGGTCACTTTTTGCCTACTGTGAATGTGGACATACTTCTTTTGTCACATGCTGTTTTTTTTATATTCCCTATTATATTGTAGGGAAGTATGTGATTTTGGATGCAGCATTTGTCACTCATAAAACATTGGGTCTCATTCGCTAACAGTGCGTACGCTCAAATTTGTGCGTGTAATCTGCGTATGAACGTTTTTACGAACAAATCATGATTCATCAATAACTTTTGTTCTAAATTTTATCCTAAAATTGCAAAAAAATGTAGGACTATTCATACACAAATCACATGACATTGTATGCATACATATTTCATCTTAAATATATTTCATCATTACACACACACATTCTGTATATATAAAGTAAGAAAAGGTGCATTATAGCTCGAGCTGCTGTCTGAGTCTGTATTACAGGTGTTTCATGTGTTTGAACTTGTTTTGAGGATGGCATTGCTCGAGGATCTTGCTGCATGTGCTCTCAGGCAAGAGCGCGTCTGTAGAGCGGCATGTTTGCTGAGAGCGGCGAAAGGAAAGCCCTTATATGGACATGATTTGGGCGTGTTTTATGCAAATTACTAACCTCGGGCATGCGGTCGCTCATTAAGAATACTGTCCAAATTCATTAACGTTCGAACGAGGTTAAGAACAAATCCTCACACACGTGTTGTGAAGTAGGTGTACATTTTTCATGAGAAGTTCTGTGCGCATAAATACAAATAACACCCGCAATTATTAATGAATGTGACAGCATGACCTAAAAAAAATACTAACAGGCAGCATTATACAATGTTTGCTTTGTAAAATGTCTTTGGAAAACAAGAACAACACACTCTCCTGATGATAATTCACTGCAGTATATGTTACATAGCCAATGTTTACATTGCAGTACAAAATTATTCTTAAGTTTCCTCTTTTGTATAGATAGCAATGTAATTGAAAGACTAACACTTGTGTAGGTGTTTAGCAAGTTGTTTTTTTGATAGTATTTAATTTCTTACATTTTTTTTTAATGGCTTAGACACTAAAAGTGGTACTTGAGGTGACTCGTCTTGAGAACAAGTCTGCAAAACTACACGCACACCTTGCATTTCTGTTTATAGTGTAAATATACCTAATTTGATCACTTAGAAATCAAAACTCAATGATTTGAGAGACAAATACATTTTTCACCCTTGCATTTCTGTTTATTTTGTAAAGTCAAGTCACCTTTATTTCTATAGTGCTTTATACAATACAGACTGTTTCAAAGCGACTTCACAATAGCAACAAGTAAATTCTGCTGTAAAGCAGCTCTAACAAGCCAACAGTGTCATTATTCAGCTCAAGTGAGTTCAGTGTTGATTCAGTTCTGTTCAATAACTGTAACATTAATCAACTGTGCAACAATTGTGAATATATATAGAGTGTATTTGTGCTTCATTTACTGTATGCAATGTAGCAAATTGCTGTCTTATTTATTTTTGTATGTTTTTATTATTAGGTTTTGAACTTGAGTTTAACAGTTTTGAAAAGAGTATGTAAACGTGGAAATTGGCCTGTGTAGCACATAAAGTGTTGGTGGTAGGTGTGTCTAATTGAGAAATGCATTCATGTAAATTGAAAGATGTCATCATTGAATGCATTTTGTGCCAAAGCAGTGATAAATGATCCACAGTTTAACCCACATAGACTGATGCTGTGATCACTGTGTGGAGAGTTTTGAGAAAGTGACCCATTGAGAAATGTGTCCTGTAAACTAACGAGTGAGTCATTCAATCAATCATTCAGTCACAAAGTCACCTTACATTAACTTCTTGTTTATGATATAAATATAAAAAACAAGTACTCATACAGGGACATTTTTGCCACATATATCTTGATTTTTGGGGGGAATGTTTATTAATTTTGGTGGCATTTTTGCCCCAAGCCCCCGTTAATTTCCTTGATTGCGGGGGCGGGGCTCTTTTTTGAGCACAAGCAGACGGAGGTGTGTGTGTGTGTGTGTGTGTGTGTGTGTGTGTCAGTTTGTGTGTGTGTGTTTATTGTGTGTATATTTTATGCATGTGCAGGCATGTATTTAGGAAAAAATAACTTAAATTTCTGCATGAATTGCTCATAAAAATTGTCTCAAACATTTGTAATCATATACACCCTTCTTATAAGACATTAATCAAGCATCTCATGACCTCAGATCAAACTTAATTGGCACAGTATATTTTTATTATTAATATGGATCAGATCTCAATGCTATGAGCCATTCATGCAGAAATACAGACCATTTCAAAGTGTTTCACTAATCCTGCACTTATGTGTCAGACACTGATAGTAAGAGAATAGTTTCCATATAATATGTTTGTCTATGAATTATCTGGAGCATATACAGTACAGCATTGAAAACAAGACTTACGTTTGCATGAATGTTATTTCTTTTACAAATGGTATTTTGTTGCAAGTCTTGGTTCATTTTTCTCAGCTGAAATTATGCAAAATAATAATACTTTGTTTATTCTCAAGAAATATTTATTTCTTAAAATGAATTAAAAGAAACTGTTCTAATGTTGTGTATGATTTGATGCACAGTGCTTTGATCTCACAAGTAAATGTATTTCTTGGTAGTACATAATAAAGATGAAATAAGTTTTAATACATTGTTCTTCATTTATCTACTTATTTTTATTTCAGTTTATCAGAAAAAAATGATGTTGATCCTGCTTACAACTTTACACTATATATATATATATATATATATATATATATATATATATATACACACGCACACACACATACATAAAGACATTTATAATGTTACAAAAGATTCTATTTCAAATAAATTCTTAACACTTTCCACATAAATATTGAGCAGCACAACTGTTTTCATCATTGATAATAATCATAAATGTTTCTTGAGCGGCAAATCATCATATTAGAATGATTTCTGAAGGATCATGTGACACTGAAGTAATAATGCTGAAAATTCAGCTTTGATTACAGGAATAAATTACACTACTATATATTCACATAGAAAAGAGTTATTTTACATTGTAATAATATTTCACAGTTTTTACTGTATTTTTGATCAAATAAATGCAGCCTTGGTGAACAGAAGAGACTTCTTTAAAAAAAAAAACAACAACTCATTTTTGAAAAGTAGTGCAGGTTATATCCTTTAAATACAGGTGCTGGTCATATAATTAGAATATCATCAAAAAGTTGATTTATTTCACTAATTCCATTCAAAAAGTGAAACTTGTATATTATATTCATTCATTACACACAGACTGATATATTTCAAATGTTTATTTCTTTTAATTTTGATGATTATAACTGACAACTATGGAAAATCCCAAATTCAGTATCTCAGAAAATTAGAATATTACTGAAGACCAATACAAAGAAAGGATTTTTAGAAATCTTGGCCAACTGAAAAGTATGAACATGAAAAGTATGAGCATGTACAGCACTCAATACTTAGTTGGGGCTCCTTTTGCCTGAATTACTGCAGCAATGCGGCGTGGCATGGAGTCGATCAGTCTGTGGCACTGCTCAGGTGTTATGAGAGCCCAGGTTGCTCTGATAGTGGCCTTCAGCTCTTCTGCATTGTTGGGTCTGGCATATCTCATCTTCCTCTTCACAATACCCCATAGATTTTCTATGGGGTTGAGGTCAGGCGAGTTTGCTGGCCAATTAAGAACAGGGATACCATGGTCCTTAAACCAGGTACTGGTAGCTTTGGCACTGTGTGCAGGTGCCAAGTCCTGTTGGAAAATGAAATCTGCATCTCCATAAAGTTGGTCAGCAGCAGGAAGCATGAAGTGCTCTAAAACTTCCTGGTATACGGCTGCGTTGACCTTGGACCTCAGAAAACACAGTGGACCAACACCAGCAGATGACATGGCACCCCAAACCATCACTGACTGTGGAAACTTTACACTAGACCTCAAGCAACGTGGATTGTGTGCCTCTCCTCTCTTCCTCCAGACTCTGGGACCCTGATTTCCAAAGGAAATGCAAAATTTACTTTCATCAGAGAACATAAGTTTGGACCACTCAGCAGCAGTCCAGTCCTTTTTGTCTTTAGCCCAGGCGAGACACTTCTGACGCTGTCTGTTGTTCAAGAGTGGCTTGACACAAGGAATGCGACAGCTGAAACCCATGTCTTGCATACGTCTGTGTGTAGTGGTTCTTGAAGCACTGACTCCAGCTGCAGTCCACTCTTTGTGAATCTCCCCCACATTTTTGAATGGGTTTTGTTTCACAATCCTCTCCAGGGTGCGGTTATCCCTATTGCTTGTACACTTTTTTCTACCACATCTTTTCCTTCCCTTCGCCTCTCTATTAATGTGCTTGGACACAGAGCTCTGTGAACAGCCAGCCTCTTTTGCAATGACCTTTTGTGTCTTGCCCTCCTTGTGCAAGGAGTCAATGGTCGTCTTTTGGACAACTGTCAAGTCAGCAGTCTTCCCCATGATTGTGTAGCCTACAGAACTAGACTGAGAGACCATTTAAAGACCTTTGCAGGTGTTTTGAGTTAATTAGCTGATTAGATTGTGGCACCAGGTGTCTTCAATATTGAACCTTTTCACAATATTCTAATTTTCTGAGAAACTGAATTTGGGATTTTCCTTAGTTGTCAGTTATAATCATCAAAATTAAAAGAAATAAACATTTGAAATATATCAGTCTGTGTGTAATGAATGGATATAATATACAAGCTTCACTTTTTGAATGGAATTAGTGAAATAAACAACTTTTTGATGATATTCTAATTATATGACCAGCACCTGTATACGTTTTACTTGTAATGGTTTTACCATTTTGCATTTCCAAGGCCTCCATCAGCTTTACAAATCACAAAAAAATATTATTATTTACATTAGAAAAATGAATGTCAAACACAAAAATTGTAGAGATGTATTTTCTTAGTGTACTGGTCCTATATTCTTAGGAATATACTGATTTAAGTAGGACAGCCAAGTACCATATTAATGTTCACCGTTTCTGTTTCACCCACAAGGTGGCGCACAATAAACATCCATGATCCGCTCCTCATTGGTCATCAAAGGTCACTGATGCTTGTTGTGAGAAGACAGAATATTCAATGTTGTGTCTTTTGCTCAGGGCAGACTCTGCTTCAGCATCACAAATTATAATTATAATTCGTCAAGTTAATGCTGAGTATAAAGTGCCTGTTGAAGTTATTTTCAAGTGGTCCTTGGTTGGTCTTGTGCGTCATTTATGATGCATAATCAGCAGGCCGAACACCCCCACTGTCCTCCACTGATTAACACGACTGACCCTCCTGACGGTTCAACACACACGTCTTATATTCAGCTAGGCATTCTGGGAAAGTCTTGATTATGATTGCAGCAGCTGAAGGATTCACTACATGGAGAAGTGTTTATAGAGGGAGTGTGTAGGAGGCAGAGACTTTGCTTTTGCTTTTTCATTTGACCATTGATTATTTTGCCAAGATCCTTGTTGGTCAGGACATGTACAAATTATGTATTACTAGTACTAGTCTGGCTTTGTTGTTTGTTTGTGAGGTAGATAAAGATAGGTGACACTATTCAGCTGCTGTTTCTCTGCTGTGTCACATTTTGTAGAGTTAATTTAAAAAAATAACATTAGTGTACAAAGATAGTCGTAAGAGAGAGAAAAGGTAAAATCACCTCTCCCTCTTGGCTGCTGTTTTGTATGTGGAGTGAAAGGAGGGACGTTGTTTGTCATATTCCTTTTCATCTGAGACTACTTTTCCCCTTCAATCCTTTTCATTTCCTGCTCCAGAGCTTATTTTGTGTAGAAACATGAGAAGAAAGGAAATGAGAGTTGGTGGTCTTGTAATTTCTCTCTCTCTCTCTCTCTGTGTGTGTGTGTGTGTGGTTTAGTCAGGTTTTTCTAAAATTAAACCATTTAATCCCACTGGTTGCATTTGTAAATGAAATTTAGTTTTAAGTTTAAAATGAAAATTATGTCATTAATTGCTCACCCTCATGTCGTTCCACACCTGTAAGACCTTCGTTCATCTTCAGAACACAAATTAAGATATTTTTAATGAAAACTGAGAGGTTTTTTTTTTATCCTTTACTGAAAGCAAAGAAATGACCACATTCAGTGTCTAGAAAAGTAGTGAAGACATTGTTAAAATAGTCGATGTGACTACAGTGGTTCAACCTTAATGTTATAAAGTGATGAGAATACATTTTGTGTGCAAAAAAACAAACAAAAATAACAACAATGCAGAGCTTCTGTGTTTACGTCTGAATGCCGGCCAATATTGAGCTGCTGTTCTGACAAACACAGAAGCTCTGCAATGTAAATAGCTTAGCAGAATGACAGGGGAGAGACGAATTTGTTTTGGCGCACAAAAAGTATTCTCGTCTCTTCATACATTAAGGTTGAACCACTGCAGTCACATGACGGTTTTAACAATGTTTTTAGTACCTTTCTGGACCTTGAATGTGATTATTTCATTGCTTTCAATAGAGGATAAAAAAAAAACATGGATTTCATCAAAAATATCTTAATTTGTGTTCTGAAGATGAATGTAGGTCTTATGGGTGTAGAACGACATGAGGGTGAATAATTAATGACAGAAATTTAGTTTTTGGGTAAACTAACCCTTTAATGTCTGCATGAAAGGGAACTTCTGCTCGTCTCTTCTTCCCTATTGTAATGAATTTCTGAGTGAAACGGCTTCTGGAACAAGAACAAATGCAGGGCGGGGCTTGATTTTGTCTGTGAGGAACTGATTGGATGGTTGTGGTTTGCTATTGGTGGATCTGATGTGAGTGACAGGTAGCCACGCCCTCGTCATTAGAGAAGAGAAGAGATGCTGCAAGAGGGAGAGGAAGTTATTCTGATTCAAGATTACGAGGAACATGAAGTTAAAGCAATAACGATGTGCACCAATAAATCATTTAGAATAAATGCAGCAATATTCCATAAAATAAGAATTGTTCATTTTGATTTCATGGTGACTTTAAAGGGTCTAAGGTATTGTCAACAAGAAATGAAAGTGGAGACTGTCCTGATTTCATTTTTAAATCAGTGGCGTAAACAGTCCCAGTCACATAAGTCATTTTATTCCAGTTTGTCCCACTGGAAGATGATATCTGTGTCAAAACTCCATAAAAGGAAGCAAGCAAAATCTGTCCAAATACAGATGTCTAAAGGGTCTATTATTGATTCATAAACAAAAAATTGAAATATTCTAGGTTTATCGTAACATTTCCCTCTTCAATTGCATGCTAGTAAAACCATCAATTTATTACCATATTATTAGCCATTTTATAATGTGGATCACTGTATCAATACACAATATTACTTTACCTACTTTTTAGTAATGGGCATCTCAAGTGGAAATTCTCAGTGGAAATTCTCACTGGCCAAAACATCGACTTCATATCATGTCTCATGAAGACCAATCTGCAGCAGTAGCTTGGCGTTCACACAGATGGTGTTGTGGTGTATTTTAATCACACACTCAAGTCCATACTCAACACATCTGTCTCAGGCGCTGACACCAAATTTCACTGTGCAAGGGAAAATGTGACCGAGCAAACATTCCAATATTATGTACAAGGTTTGTGCAAATGTACAAAGTTAATGCATATGCAATAGTGGACAAATTCCACTATTATATTTATCCAATGTCCATGGCTATCTATCTAGATACCTGCCCAGACAATGAGGATTGCACACCTTTCATGGTGGTGTTCTATTTTTCTGTGACACCTCTCAGCGAAGGTGTCCTTGGTCCCAAAACTCAGAGCTGTTCTTTTAGATTAATGGCCGAGCAGGTATAGTTCATCTGTCAGTGAACACACACACAGTCTGATACAATAAAGCTGTTGTAGTTTGTCATTATCATGGAAGTTCTGCATATATTTTGCAGACCTCACACAACTGGGTGCTGTGCTCTAATTCCCTGTCTCTCCCTCTCTCTCTCTCTCTTGAAACACACATATAGCCACTGACAGAGACGGGGTCTGGGGTTTGGATCTATATATAGATGTGCTGGGTGTCTGATAGCCGGTACAAAGGCAGAGCTGTTCATGGCTGGCCCTCCAACACATCAACAACATGCAATACTATGTTATCCATGTTTATAGGAAGGAAAATCACAGAGATGTACTGAAGATATGATGTTCTTTAGCACTTTGATACTGATTCCTGAGTCTATAGAGACAGTTTGTCCTCAATTTCTTGCTTAGGTGAAGTTTGTTTTCATACCCTATGAAAGGCACCTTTAGCTGCCAGACTGCGGGGTGGGGGTGGGTTGGGGTGTTAACCATGAGTTATTTTCAACCAGAACAAAACTGCCACGGCTGAAACACCCTGATATGTGTCCCAAGGAGAAAAGTACTGTCCCAGTGTCATGCACAGTATCTCATGCCTCATTATATTGTGATGTTTTCACCCAAAAAACACTGCCTGCCCTTGACATCCTCCTTTATACCTGAAACAAAGTCTTTGAAAAATATTGTATTGTACACGCAACCTTTATTAACATAACAAATGTGTTTTGCATGTCATTTTGGGTGTATAAAGCACTCGAGTAACCTCATTAACTATCTACTGTTGTTTTCATGGACTTTTAGTCTGTTTCTCTCAGTTACCTGTTTTCCTTTGTTCCATTTTCCCGCTCTTCATTTGTTACCATGATTTTGATTAATTAGTTGTCACCTGTTTGTCATTGAGTTCATTCACCCTGTGTATTTAAGTTCCTCATTTCATTCAGTTCTTTGTCTGGTATTGTTCGTGTGTTTGGTTCTACATGACGTTTTGTTTATGTTTCTTGCTATTGGATTACTTGAGTTTAATTTCTTTAAAGGTGCCATCGAATTGAAAAATGAATTTATCTTGGCATAGTTGAATAACAAGAGTTCAGTACATGGAAATGACATACAGTGAGTCTCAAACACCATTGTTTCCTCCTTCTTATATAAATCTCATTTGTTTAAAAGACCTCCGAAGAACAGGCGAATCTCAACATAACACCGACTGTTACGAAAATGGCAGATGGAGCAATAATAACTGACATGATCCATGATATCATGATATTTTTAGTGATATTTGTGAATTGTCTTTCTAAATGTTTCGTTAGCATGTTGCTAATGTACTGTTAAATGTGGTTAAAGTTACCATCGTTTCTTACTGTATTCACGGAGACAAGAGCCGTCGCTATTTTCATTATTAAACACTTGCAGTCTGTATAATTCATAAACACAACTTCATTCTTTATAAATCTCTCCAACAGTGTGTAATGTTAGCTTTAGCCACGGAGCACTATCAAACTCATTCAGAATCAAATGTAAACATCCAAATAAATACCATACTTACGCGATTAGACATGCTGCATGACAAACACTTTGTAAAGAACCATTTTGAGGGTTATATTAGCGGTGTGAACTTTGTTTATGCAATGCTAGAGTCGAGAGCTCGGGAGAGGGCGGAGAGCACAAGCAATTAAAGGGGCCGCAGCCTGAATCGGCGCATTTCTAATTATGCCTCAAAATAGACACATTCAGGGGACACCTTAGACTTATATTACATCTTGTAAAAAAACGTTCGATGGCACCTTTAATAAAAGGACTTATAATTGATCTTCTTCGCCTCTGTTCATCATCATCTGGACTAAAACATGACAGACTCATTAGGCAACGGACCTAATTATACTCATTCATTTGGATTCTTATGTTGCTCAGATTCGAGTATGCGACTCTCACGGTCAGTGTCTCAACTTGTCAGTATTGGTCATTTGACAGAGGTAATTGACTAATACTGTTTAGATGGCCACCCACGCTTGCTTATTTCTAAAAGTACTTTATTTAGTCCCTATAGATCTGTATACACTTGAATAAACTAGCAACACTATCTTTAGTCAGAGGACATGACCACTATTACAGATATAAGCCGACCAATATTACATTCTCTGATAGTAGTTTTGGTTTGGTCGTGCCACGGTTTCCCAGGTACACTTAGAGTTGAGTACATTGCTAGAGTAAACAGAGGTAAGGCTCACCCCGTTTAGGTTGGTCGAGCAACATTCTGTTGTCCTAAACGTAAATTCCCTTTTAGCCTTTACAATCTAAGTGCTCCTGAACCAAGTGTACTCCTGCCAAATGTTAGCTGGAACTCTAAAATCTCAGTTTGTGTGCCCTATAAACATATGAAGAGTTCAGATGCAAAAGCCGCTAAACGCCACCTCTGTCAAAAATGAGATAATGACATTGAACGAATGCTTACGGCACGTAGTACACGTTCAACAAATCACGTGCTTCAAATCCTCTAAATCGCAGCGTCAGCCCATTCAGAAATATCGGTTTGTTGGCAAAAGCCTCTAGACGGCACTTCCCTTTGGCAGCAAAAGCCGCTATATTCCGAGAACCAATCAGAAGGCGCGAATCGAATGATATGATTTTGAGCGGTTTCAATATAACGGCGCGCTGAGGAGATTTTTTTAGAGTCAGATTCAGATCGAGATTTTTAAAATAAAAGATGGAGTACGATGAAATGGATCAGCCTGTCCTACTAACATTGAATGGCAGAAGAAAACGTTATTTACCTCAAAACTCTGCCTGTCATAAGGCAAAATAGCCTACAGTGGAGATGGCTTGGTCGCAATTGTATC
This sequence comes from Ancherythroculter nigrocauda, assembly GCA_036281575.1. Classification (NCBI taxonomy): domain Eukaryota; kingdom Metazoa; phylum Chordata; class Actinopteri; order Cypriniformes; family Xenocyprididae; genus Ancherythroculter; species Ancherythroculter nigrocauda. The sequence goes on from VTFQ01000849.1 coordinate 159,620, forward strand.
ATGCACTCATAACAGTTATTCGCGCAGTGCCGTTACTTTGAAGGAATCGTATTTATTATACATCAAACAACAGCTCTATTTCGCCAAAGACAAAGTCAAACAAGATGCTATTCTTCTGTCTCATATAGAAGCTGTGCCATGTAAACGGAGGAGGCAAAAAGTGGAGGCTGAATAGAAGAGACGTGTTAGATCCCTGTGTAAAGAGGTTTGTCTACTGTTTAGTTTTTAAGTGATAAGTGCTCTCATCTTTTTCAGGGTTTTTAGTTGCATCTTTAGTGATTTTTCAACTATTTACCATGTCTTGTCCCAAATAGGTGGATTTAGAGGTTTTTGCAAAATAAGCACAAGTGGATTTAGCTGGTTTTGACGCAAAAGAAAATCGAACTTGTTAAAAAACAATAAATTGTCTAGAGTGACATTTTTGAAAAAAAGTTATTTTATTCACTAGCTAATAACCTTATCATTACCTTTAAAATGAAACTCCTGAACTTGATCGTAAAAGCCTGGTAAAAAATGCTCATTTTAAAGAAAAGAAGTCTGATGGATTTAGAGGGTTTTGCATCTGAACTCTTCATATAAACACGGAATCCCATGAGCAGGAGAGAGCAAGGCCCTTCAGCTCTCTCAACTGCCTGCTGAACCCTCAGTCCTCCTATGAGGAAATTAGAGCACTTCAGAGGATCTTGCCCAGAAGGGCAACCAATGAAAAATAGAGCGCTATTGTCAACTTAACATTCTCCTGCTCCATCACTACTTTCCTAGCAGACCATCAGGGAAGCTGCCGACCTATATTGTCTGCATGCTCGCCTCTGAGCTAGGCCAGCCGGAGGGGGGCAACAAAGAGAGCAGCAATCAAGCTGCTCTCTATTTTATCCTTCGCCCTTCCCCAGGAATCACCTTAAAGGCTCATACCGCCAACCTCCAAGGGACCACTACAACTCTCATCCACCTGCCCTAGCCGTGAGCAAATAGTGGAAGGTGCCGATGTGGTCATTACATTCAGTGTTAGCAGGGCAGTTTGCAGGATGCTCTAGGCATACATCTACAGTCACTGCCCTACCTCTGCACCGGCACTTCAAGATAGCTTGGAGGAGCAGAGGGCAGGATGCCCAAGGGTATATAGGCGCCAGCACCACCCAACATCGACACTGCCTTTAGGGAAGTAAGCCAAAATAAACTCTATAGGCTACTACTTCCAAAAAAAAGACTGGAGAGAGCAACTGAGAAAGTGGGTGGCTAACACAGCCTGCTACCTTTCCGTTAGTCACACTGATCGGCTAAAGGTTGCAGAGTTCAAGCAAGAAGACACACAGCGACCCCAGCCAGTGCTGCGGAAGGGTGACATAGCTGGGTCCTCATTTATCAACAGTGTAGTTATCTATTGTTTAGTTCATTCACTGCAGGAGGAATTACAAACAAAAGAAAAAATGTTGCATGGGAAAATGTCACTAATGCAGTTAATTCTGTTGGGTCTGAGGAGAAAACTGTCCCAGAACTTTCCCCCTTGGACAACTGCATAGCCTGCATCATCGGCGACACAGCACTGTCCGGGATTATTAAGGGCGTGACACTGATGCTCTCGCAACACAACAAGCCGGGCCATCTAACACCCAAAGTGAAGGTAAAACAAACCAACTGGAATAGGATATTGTGTTTGCATACATTTTATTTCAATTTGTAAAAAGTTTTAATTAAATCATTTATAGGATAAACTATTTAAATTAATGTGAACATGTGTGTCCTTAATAGCGACACCTGTTGTGCCTGAGGAGCTTGAGTAGCCGGGCCCATCCATTGCCCCTTCCATGCGCAATGCGCCAAGAGTGCTGAGTGAGGTAGTGCTACAAAATCAAGAGGAAACAACAAAAGCCATTAATGACCTAAAGGGTCAACTGAGCAACACAACAAATGTATTGATTCAAATCAACAAGTCTCTGAAACAGATTGCCTCTTGTGCAAATACAATTGCAAATAAACCATAAACCGCTGACTAATGTGATTTCAGTTATTTGTTCCCACCAAACTGCAAAATACACAATTAAATAAATCTCGGTAATGTTTCTGAGCTCTGCTGATGGCCAGACTTACCTAAAATATCTGTATGATCCTCTGTCTTGTCTGAATGGCAGCGGCATTAGGAGGTGGCAGGGGCACTGCATCGGGCATAGGGCCGTCTGGTCTAGGGGGCTCCTGCAGAGATGATTTGCACGCTTTTTCTGTCTGATACTGCAGTGTCTCTCCCGTGCTTGACAGACACAGCCATTATCCTTTCAGCATGATCTCAACATGAAAACAGTGTCAGTGTCTCATTTCATCAGAAGTACAACTTCATTTTCTACAATAAAGCAGCTCTCCACTGTGTTCATGTCTTCACTCGTGGATGTCTGACCTCAATGGAATGAACAGGAGAAATTAACCGGAAAAGATTTCAGCGTGAAAGAAGGCAGAGCTTCATAGCACACTTACCTATTACATCAAAAGTGTTTACCAACTGTAGCAAACTTTTCTGGAAAGTTGCAAGTTGGCAAGCCGTTTTGAATTCCCAAAACGAACTCCAAACAAACTTTGTTTTGGCCTGATTTTGTTTGAAATTATGTCACATCAGTTTGTTCTTTGATTTCACTTCAAGTATATCAGGGCCTTAAAGGAACATACCACTAGTTTTGAAAATAGGCTCATTTTCCAACTCCCCTAGAGTTAAACAGTTGAGTTTTACCTTTTTCGAATCCATTTAGCCGATCTCTGGGTCTGGCAGTACCACTTTTAGCATAGCTTAGCATAGTTCATTAAATCTGATTAGACAGTTAGCATCTCGCTCAAAAATGACCAAAGAGTTTTGATATTTTTCCTATTTAAAACTTGACCCTCCGTAATATCATTGCACCTGCTGCACCCATGATACAGCAGCAAAGTTCCTGATTATTACGCCGGAATGAGAGTATAGTTCCTAGCTATATCGGCCTAGAAAATCACAACTTTTCATTTTTCCGTCTGTCTTAGTACACGATGTAACTACAGAAGAGTCAAGTTTTAAATAGGAAAAATATCAAAACTCTTTGATCATTTTTAGTGAGATGCTAACGGTCTAATCAGATTCAATGAACTATGCTAAGCTATGCTAAAAGTGGTACCGCCAGACCCGGAGATCGGCTGAATGGATTCGAAAATGGCAAAACTCAACTGTTTAACTCTAGGGGAGTTGGAAAATGAGCCTATTTTCAAAACTAGTGGTATGTTCCTTTAATGCTGCACTTCTGCAATGCCGGTAAATCTTGCTTTGTATAGAATAACCTCCATGGCAAAAAGTGTGGAGGTGGTAATAATATGGATGGACGGACGGACAGAATTGTTTTAAGTATTAGTCAAATTAAGGATTGGTCAAATGTCCTCTCAGATCCTCTCAAGTCCACTGTAAATTAAGTTAACCTATCTTTATTTCATAATACATCTTAGAAACACAAAACACAAACTATTATTCATAGTATATTATTACATTTTTGTAATATATAATAGCTCTAAACACTAAATAGTAGTTCCCCGAAAAAAATGGAAACATCTTCATCATCCCCTGTCTTAGTTCACCTTGGTTTCTCTAGAGATCTGTATCCACCTCATTTTTCAGGTAAAAGCAGATTAAATTTGTAATTTTAATGTGTCTGGCTTACAGTGTCATTAGCTTCCAGTTATTTTTAGCTGTACAAAACAGCTCATTATGCTGCTTGATATTGCATACTGGTATTTCTTACCATATTATTTTTATGTATTGTCTTAGTTATAAACACACTGGTTTGTAGCATAAACAGTTTACAGTTTACTGCACTTTGATATTCTTTTCACTTTAATGGCTAATAAATCAGAAGTCTTGTACATTCCCAGAAAACACCTTACTTCTGCATTGAAAAATATAGGTACAGTAGGTCTCAAACTGACTGATGCTTAGTTTAATGAGAGAACAGTCAGATGTAACACTTGACAATTATCATTTTCTAATCAAGCTATCTAACTCAGCAAATTTTTTTCTATGTGATGAAACATGAGTTTCAAAAAATATGTTCTAAACCTTTTACAAATATAGCATAATATAAATTTTAGTGCTGTTAAACGATTAAAAAAATAACCAAATCACACATGTCTGTAATTAATCGTGATTAATCGCACCTAACATTGAAATTTGTAATATATTTTTATATTCTAATACATTATTTCACATTCAATCTCTAATGTAACGTAGAAACAAAATATAGACGTTATATTTTAAATATTTTAATAGCATCTTTTTACCAAATACTGTGAATGAAAGCCAATATCACTGACACCAATACTACTGATGTTTTTTTCCCACTGAGAATGGGCAACACATTTCTATCAGGATACTTCAGCCATTCTCAATGAGAAAGTGCTCAAACAACATCACTTGGCAATATTGCTCAAAAAATTGCCCCGTGTACCATCACCTTAAGACCAATTTGCATTAAACATGAATTCAGTATGATTTGAAATATTACCCAAACCCAACAGATAGAGTGGCATGAAAAAGTATGTGAACCCCTTGCAGAATCTGTGAAAATGAGAATTATTTTAATAAAATAAGAGGGATAATAAAAAATGCATGTTATTTTTTGTTTAGTACTGTCCTGAGTAAGATATTTTACATAAAAGATGTTTGCATTTAGTTCACAAGACAAAACAAAAGCTGAATTTATTAAAATAACCCCATTCATAAGTATGTGAACCATTGATTGTCAATACTGTGTGTGGTTACCTGATGATCCACGACTGTTTTTGTGTTTTGTGATGGTTGTTCATGAGTCTCTTGTTTGTCCTGAGCAGTTAAACTGAGCTCTGTTCTTCAGAAAAATCCTCCAGGTCCTGCAGATTCATCAGTTTTCAAGCATTTTTTGCATATTTGAACCCTTTCCAGCAGTGACTGAATGATTTTGAGATCATCTTTTCACACTGAGGACAACTGAGGGACTCAAACTCAACTATTTAAAAAGGTTCAAACATTCACTGATGCTCCAGAAGGAAACACGATGCATTAAGAGTCGAGGGGTGAAAACTTTTGAACAGGATGAAGATGTCACAATTTTTCTTATTTTAAATATCGTTTTTCATTTAGTACTGCCCTTCGGAAGCAACAGAAGATACTTGCATGTTTCCCGGCAGAAAAATTAAGTACAATTTACCTTGATATTTGAATTCAAAAGTTTTCACCCCCCGACTCTTAATGCGTCTTGTTTCCTTCTGGAGCGTCAGTGAATGTTTGAACCTTTTTTAATAGTTGTGCTTGAGTCCCTCAATTGTCTTCAGTGTGAAAAGATGAATCTCAAAATCATTCAGCCACTGCTGGAAAGGGTTCAAATATGCAAAAATGCTTAAAAACTGAAGAATCTGCAGGAGCTGGAGGATTTTTCTGAAGAACAGAGCTCAGTTTAACTGCTCAGAACAAACAAGAGACTCATGAACAACCATCACAAAACATAAAAACAGTCGTGGATCATCAGGTAACACACACAGTATTGAGAATCAATGGTTCACATACTTATGAATGGGGTTATTTTAATAAATTCAGCTATTGTTTTGTCTTGTGAACTAAATGCAAACATCTTTTATGTAAAATATCTTACTCAGGACAGTACTAAACAAAAAATAACATGCATTTTTTATTATCCCTCTTATTTTATTAAAACAATTCTCATTTTCACAGATTCTACAAGGGGTTCACATACTTTTTCATGCCACTGTATAACTTAATTCACCGCTACACAATAGTGATTGAACAATACTCGTGAAATCAGACCGTTATGTAGTCTTTTCTGTATTCCAGCTGCTTTAATTCATGCCATCATGCTAAAATTAGATCTAATATTCAAAAAGTAGTCACAAAAGATCTCAAGCAAGGATTTCAGGAGAAACATATCACAGTCAAAGTCATATACTTGAACTAATCACAACTGAGAGATTGGTCTCTAAAGCAATGAGCAAAACCTCTGAGCAATAAAACTTTCCTCTGGGCGGCTGAAGGGTCAGGTTTCTGTGCGCGAAGAAGAGTCTGTTCATAACCTGATCATATCTCTGCAGAGGAATATATACAGCGCGCGCCGCGTATTAAACGCAGCATTTACGATTCTCGTCGTATCCGCGCGATTCTTTTTTTCCACCATGGATCTTCATTTGGCAAAGAATAACGTAACAGATTCTCTGGAATACCCAGTGTGCTCCGAATGGAATGAAAAACCTGAAGGATCAACGTTTCACCTCGCTCATATACTGCTGGTTTTGGGATTCATGGGAGGCAGTGGCTTTTATGGATTACTCTACATGTTCTGCTTCTTAACGCTCGGCTTTTTCTGTTATTCGATCTGGTCGTGGTCCGACCCCTGCACGACCGACTCGTTTTCATGGACTTTTGCGCTTTTCGTCTTTTGCTTGGCACAAGTTGTTCATGTGTCGTACCGACTGCGAAGAGTCACTTTCGAGAAGGAGTTCCAGGATCTCTACGATTATATGTTCAAAAAGCTGGGAGTATCCTTAACACATTTTGGGAAAATCGTCGAGTGTTGTGATGGCGATATCCATACTATAGACAAAGACCACTGCTTCGCCATGGAGGGTAAAACCTCCATCGACAAACTGTCAGTTCTCCTCTCAGGCAGGTGAGTAGAGGGAGAATATCCAGATACTGTATGTGTGCTTACATACAAACTAGACCCTCACTTTCTCTGAAATAGGATACGGGTGACGGTGAACGGGGAGTTTTTGCACTACATCCATCCATTTCAGTTCCTGGACTCCCCAGAGTGGGATTCCCTCAGACCTTCAGAAGAAGGTTATTTTCAGGTGAATAATTTTAAATAGCTCATATTAGGCGTTCAAACTGTATACTTTGTAATGGAACGTCTTGTTTTGTTCCAGGTTACGCTGCGCGCAGATAACCGCTGCAGGTACGTGGCGTGGAGACGGAAGAAACTCTACCTGCTGTTCGCGCAGCACCGCTACATCGCCAAGATCTTCGCGCTGCTGGTGCGCAATGACATCGCGGAAAAACTCTTCTCTTTGAACGACAAGGCTTTCGACATCCGCGGGTTCCGCTATGATCTCCGGTTACCCAGCTTCTGTCACGGGCCAGAGCCAGAAATAGAAAACACAAGTGAATCCCAGCCACTGCTGGAAGAGAGTGAAACCAAACCGGCGGAAAGAGACTCATGAGAGACGCACGCTCCACATTTCTATAGTCTTAATCGGTGGTAATTAATTTTTGGTTATGCATTTTTTTTTTTATCTTGAGTGCACTTGGGATGTTTTCCCCAAACAATGTTGTCCTTGTTTTAATTGTAGTGATCAGAAATTGAGGTTAGTCAATTCAGCCATTTTACAATACGCGAATCAACTATTCTGAAGATGAAGTCGTTGCACTTGCTTAATAAACTGTCTGTGTATAAAATTATATTTGTGGAAACGCAGTGTTTGGATGATGAGAGATTCACTTTCAGCATTTAACTACTGAATATAAGCTCTCACATTAAGACTCCTCAGTATCAACCAGTTTTGGGGGAAAGTTACTTTTAAAAGTAATGCATTACAATATTGCATTACTCCCTAAAAAAGTAACTAACTGCGTTACTTAGTTACTTTTTATGGAAAGTAATGCGTTACATTACTTTTGTATTACTTTTTCTCAGCTGGGCTGGGCTGTTTGTTTGTTTTTTTTAACAACAACAAAAACTTCTATTTTTGGTAAATGTAAAGGCTCTTTCACTCCAAAAGTGGAATGAATAAGCGTCAGGCTGAAGGAAAAGTAAATTCACATCTCAATTGGGTCATCAAAGGTCAGCAGCAAAGACAATAAAGTGAGATTAAATACATAAAATATATTAGTTTAATATATTGAATTATTGCATGTTTGTGCAATATGAGTCTAAGTTTGCCTTTCACTGTTTTTATTCATTTTGAGTAATACTGAATCTGTTTTTTTTTTTTTTTGTTGCAAGTGAGATGTGTAAATGTTCACATTTAGTCTGGAACAATAATCATCATGTTCACACACAACACCTCCGCACTTTATTTCTCTCGACGTGGAGACAGGAGAAGTTTAAACAAAGTAACTTGCGTTACTTATTTGAAAAAGTAACTTATTTTGCTGTACATTGAAAAAGTAATGTATTACTTTACTAGTTACTTGAAAAAGTAATCTGATTACGTAACTCAGGTTACTTGTAATGCGTCAGCCCCAACACTGGTATCTACATTATCAAAACATCATCTAACGTCCATCATATGAAACCTGAAGTTGTTCTGATTCACTAGTTTGCTTTAGCCTACACATGAACTAAATGTTCACACATCAGTTTGAAAATAAAATTCTTAAAAAATTATAATATCAACTGCAGGGGCGTACTAATCATTTCAGAAGTGAGGGGGCGATAAGACCAGTTTCCCAGACAGATTAAGTTTAAAATTCTCTTCTTTTTTGTCGAAATTGTATTTTTAGCATATTTATGTCTTCTTAGGTTTAAAGGGTAGTTAGTTTACCCAAAAATGAAAATTATCCCATGATTTACTCACCCTCAAGCCATCCCATATGACTATCTTCTTTCACATTAATCATCTGACTAATCATCACATCACTCCAACCAGCAGTGAGAAATCAACATGTCTACCCCATCAGCATGAGTGGAGACCTATATATATATATATATATATATATAGCTCGGAGCCCTCGCCTTGGATAGCACGCCAAATATGCATACTATTATTTATTATATACTACTATCTGATTATTTGTAAGTGTGAACTCATGAAATATATCTCCGATTGTGTTCGTCTGAAAGAAGATAGTCATATACACCTAGGATGGCTTGAGGGTGAGTAAATCATGGTGAACTAACCCTTTAAAGGTGCTAAAGAGGATGTTTTGTTTTATACATTTTTGCAATATTACTTGAAACTGTCTTTACTAACTGATAAAAGACTTTTATTAGGTGCACTGAAAGTAATATTAATATACATCATCTGTGCACGAGGTAGGGCCTTAAAAACATCAGCCAATCGTTTACGCGATGATTAGCCCCGGCTTGTCAATCACTGCCGTGACGTTCCTTGTGAGAGACGAGTGCGGATTGGCCCTCTGGCTTGTCAATCACTGCCGTGCCGTTCCTTGTGAGAGACGAGCGCGGCTGCGCACTCCAGTAACTTTCCACACTCCACAGGCGCTGCATGCAATGTTTTTGTCAGGAGACAGGAGTAACAACTGCAGATTATGAGTTACCTGCGGTGAGTCCGACATAATGAATCCAAAAAACACGACATAGCGAATGCCGGTGGTAAACACTCGTGTTCCAATACTCGTTGGGAGGCGTTCCTTTGAAATGAGCTGTGAAGGAGGGGGGCTGTTCTTACGCATGCGCTCATTTCAAAAACTCAGTAACAGTCGGATTCTCAGTCGACGAAAAAATCCTCTCTATCACATTTAATTCTCTTCTGTGCAGGAGAAGAAACCTATGCATTACAGGATTGACTTGAAACGTGGGTTGTACGGATTTTGGTTTGATCATAAGTGTGTGTGTGTGGGTTGGGGGGATCATATTAGATAAACCAATTAGATTAGACTCTTGAGAAAAAAACAGACCCCCTGTGGTCATGAATGTCGCCCTCCAGCGGTGGAGTCGCGCAGGTGCGCAGAGGAGTGGCCGCTTGGTTTGTGCCCATTTTAAGTCAACGCCTGTCATCTGACTGGAATGCGCGCCTCACACTGCAGCTATACCAGTCTGTTATCTTCTGCCTTAACATTCCTCCAGACCGCGCACATTACAGCTTCAATCGACAGCTCCGGTGAGTACACAAAATTGTAATTAATAGGCTATAATAACGCATTTTAAAATACCATGTTCTTTTAACTGAAGCTATATTCACGCGGAGTTCAGCAGATAAACCATATGTGGTTCCTTAGAAAGTTTATTGGAGGTCAGTGTCTGCGTTGCTTGGTTGGCAAATCTCCCGGATAGTTCTGTGCGCATTTCGGTTTCCATCATTACTGCGGAGCGCGTCTGAGTTTCAGCATTTATGCACTTAAGACACTTGCGAAGTTGAATTAATTCAGATCTAGCGGCGATAATCATTTGACATGAAACGTGCACTGTAATGCAACCTAGAATGCAACATAAAACCTGCGTGTTTTTTGCTTTATGAATGTGTCAGTTGTTCTAACAGTTTTGCTCTCTGGCCATCATCTCCCCATCAGCTCGAAAGCCTCAGAATGTCAGTGTCTCTTTCCTACACATCACCTCCACTGCCCTCCAGTGTCCCGTCACTGTCGGCTGATTCAAACGCCACGTTATGCCAGGACTGGAATCAGTCTCATCACCTGCTGTTCCACCTGGCCAACCTGAGCCTCGGTGTGGGATTCCTCATCCCCACCACACTCGCGCTTCACATGATCCTCCTCAGACTGCTGCTGATGACAGGTGCGGCGCGCAGACAACTCCACTGTTTCAAGTTTAAACATTGCATTTTCAAATATCACGAATTAGAATTAAAATGCCATACAAATGCACTGAAACAATGGTAATTATTAGAAATAAAATATAGTAAGACGTTTAGATGGTATGATGTCAGCTCACTGCAGAACTTTGTACATTATAGTTCCATAAAGTTTGTTGCATGTAATTCTACTGAATGCAGTTGATGAGCTCTGATATTAGCAGATTAATTGTGAACACACAGATCATCTTTAGATGTACTTTTAAAAACATGTGATAATATTAGGCGAGACAATACACTAAACTATTAACAATTTTGTTGTCAGTAATTAAAATAAACTAAAATAAAATAAACATCAATATTAAAAATGCCTTGGCAACTAAATGAAAATAAGTTGAAGTACTACAGTTAAAAAAATTACAACAGAAAAAATAAAGCTTAGATTAAATATATATATAAAAAATGACAAATGCACATAACAAAATTACTTTAAGTAAAATAAAATATAAAAAATATAAAAATAATTTAAAATATAAACTGTTACGACCCTGGTCTAGGGTCAGTGAGGTAAAATAAATAAAGCATGGTAACACTTTATTTTACAGTGCCGTAGTCACACGTAACTACATATACTTACTACAGTAATAACAGTAAATTATGCATAATTATAACTAACCCTAAACCTAACCCTAACTGTAACTCTATAGTAAGTACATGTAGTTAATTAACTTATTTGAGTAATTACAATGTAACTATGGCATTGTAAAATAAAGTGTAACCTAAAGTGTTATTTATAAATTATTTATATGGTTTTGTATTTTGTTACATCTGAAGACATATTTGGACATAAAATGCTAAAAATAATATATAAATAACACTAATAAATCTATGATTTTGAAAGGGATTGAACAATTTTGACATTCTTATATATTTTGCAACATCAACTACCAAATTAATCGAAACCACTAAAATCTTAGAATGACAAAAGAGCCTGAAAAATGACCTTAAATTGTATTATTGTTTTAATCACATGATAACAATAATGAAAGTTTTGGCATGTTGTCTATAGCAGTTATAATTTAATATAATATGAAAATCTGCTCAGAATATTTTGGAAAGTCTAAACAGATGTCACAATACAAAAAGTACTCCCTTTAATTTTTAAAACAAATGTGTAATTCCTCTGCAACCTTTGCAGTTTTAAGAACCAAAAACAGCAGATTTTAGCACAACATTTAAAGAAGCTGTTGCTCTGATTATACTTTATTTTATACACACTGTCTTTTTATTCTTTCAACTCTTTTTCTTATTTTTTATTTATTTCATTTTTAATGCATTTTATATATTTTATGTATCTTTTTATTTTCTGACTTTTAATGCATTTTATATCTTGCTGTCTGGTTGAAAGAGCTGGGAGAATTAGGAAGTAAGTTACCTGACAAATATAAACAGTTATCCCTCTGAGTGAGGAAGATCCGTTTAGATCCGCTCTGACGGACAACAAAAAACTCCCTGAAACTTCCTAACTCTTCCATCCAGATAGCGAAATTCTCTGTTTTTACTGTTATTTCTATTTCTTATGTGTTCCATTATTATTATTATGTATTTGGTTCTTCTTTATGTAAAGCACTTTGAATTACCATTGTGTTTGAAATGTGCTATACAAATAAAATTGCCTTGCCTTGCCTTGATCAGCTGTGCTGGGTTTGAATGCTTGTTTCTGGATTTCAGGCTGCTCTTTGTTCATAGCGTGGGCCACGTTATACAGATGCACGCTGGATGTGATGGTGTGGAATGTGGTTTTCCTTCTGGTGAACTTCATGCACTTCTTCTTCCTGCTTTATAAACGCAGACCGGTGAGTACAGACACAGTGAGCAGGATATATATTATTGATACAGTCATGGCTGAGAGATGCTTACCTGTCAGTGTCCTGCTAGTGGAACACTTGGTGGTCTTCTTTTATTGCCTTTTTGTCCTGTCACATATTTTATACTTTTAATTAATAAATTAGGTATCATTCGAGAGCTTAAACCCTCAGTATGCAATTTAGACTGCGTTATCATATAAATCCTTAAAGACTTTTAGTGGGCCCCTCCCCGTGGAAACACAAGCATTGGCTAAAGTGGCCGTTTCAGAGCCGTAACGCATCGCAGACACGTGCAGTGTCAATAAGGGGTAACAGTTCGCACATGCACATATAATTGTTTTTGAAGTAATTAGTTTATCCACAAGGTGGCACCCTTGCCCTGGGGACACTGATTCACAGGTAGTCAAAGAAGAACTGCATAAACAGAACAGACCTGAACACATGCAAGCTACAGTGACGATGCAGGCCTACATAGACTAGAGATTGTGCGAAGAGGTCAGAAAGTATTCTCATGTGTACAACTCTAGCATGTAAGAATACAAAGATATTTACATGGGTTGTAACTCGTGGCGAGAGATTGCTCAAAACTGTGCATGCGTCGAACGCCTGTGTACGCTTACGAGTCAAGTGAAGTATACTTTGCAAGGCTGTGCATTCAACTGTGTACACATAAATTATACCCAGGGCCCAGAGTACATGTACTTATTCAAAAATGTAGACAATTAGAGAGTAAAAGTTGCTAATCATTTTTTTTTTGTGATATCGACTTCAAATTTGGAACACAACTTTGTTATTCATGTGGCTTTGATTGTATAGCAATTTTAGCATCCAAATTATTTTGTTAAATATATATTTTGTATAAAATTAAAAAAAAATTTAGTACAAAAATGGAAGTTGCTGCATTCCATAAATGCGTCTCAGAGCGGCAGAAGAAATGCAATAAACACTGTCACATTAGCTTGAGTTTGGATGCTGGTGTTTGGAAGCTTCTGGGAGGGAATTAAACCAAATCATTCTGATGACAGACAGATTTCAGAACCACCGAAACCAACATTTGAGACACTGTGATGTAATTGGTCCACTGGTTAGTCCAGTTATCCAATCACAGCCTCTGCTGAGGCAAAGTCACATGAGTTTTGTGTTGCGCATGGATGGATTTATTAAGTGTGCAAAAAAAAACAAAAAACACATCAGCTGAGTTTTTGTTGCAATTTTTCTTGCAGATTCCATCCAGCGTTTTTTTATGCGATATACCAAAATGTGCATAAAAATAGTTGAATGAAAACATGATGTCTCTCTTCATGAGTGGGAATTGCCGTTTCTGTACAGTGGCTGGATTGTCATGTTGCCTGTGGATTCATTTTGAATTCACTTTCACTTGCCTATGCTGTTTAATTCCAGATTAAGATTGACAGGGAGCTGAAATCCGTGTACCATCGCATGTTCCAGCCTCTGCACGTACGCGAGGCTCTGTTTCAGAGGCTCACCGGCCAGTTCTGCACCATCCAGACCTTAAAGAAGGGACAGGTCTACGCGGCGGAGGACAAGACATCTGTTGACGAGCGCCTCAGCATTCTCCTCAAAGGAAAGTAGGTGCTTCGCTTCACTAAGAGTGTAGGTCTCCTATAATATGTTGCATCACTTTTGACCAAGTTTATGCATTTGACACAGGATGAGGGTATCGTACCGTGGTCATTTCTTGCATAATATTTACACCAATGCCTTCATCGACTCTCCAGAATTCAGGTCGACTCAGATGAACAGGGGTGAGAGGTTTCAGGTAATGTGTTTGAAGTGTAATATTTAAACATGACATTCACTGAAAATTTAGAATGGTGAAAAATCACATTTCACATTAACTCTTTCCCTGCATTTGAAGGAATTTTCCGGTATTTATGAGACAACGCTTCCGCTCTATTGATGGAATTGTCAGGCTTACCGTGTTTTCACTGTTATACAGTAGGGGGCGCTATTATGCATCTTCTGAAAGAGTAGAGAATCTCGTTCAAAACACAGTAGAGCAGAAACAAGTGATAAAAGCATTGCTTATGCACTTTGCAGCCTTTGATTTTCTCAGCTTTTTGTTTCAAATTTTGCTTTTTTTAATGAAACACATTCGTGTTGATAAAAAAGAATGTATGAAGCTAGAATAAAACATTTTTTTATTGTTGTTTTTTGTTTAAAGGCAGAGGCTCTGTTCTTTTTTTGATATATTGCATGTTCAGATATTCATACAACAAAATATTTTGAGGGCCATTCAATTTTTGTGGAAATTATAAAAAACGCTGGCAACTTTTTAAAAAGTGCTGGCGGGGAAAGAGTTAAGTGCTTCTTGTAATTACCACAGCTTTTTGTCATTTCTGCACCCAGTTATACATCATATTATATAATATATATTGCAAAAGTATTTTTTTATATTTATTCTTTATATATATTTTTTTATTATTATTAAAAAATGTTTACTTTGTCAACAAGCCCTGCTTGCTTTGTTCCTGCTCATTTGACCAGTGTTGTTCCATTACTAAGTAATTAATTACTGTAATTTAATTACCTTTCCCTTGAAAAAGGGATAACTTTACTCTTTATTTTTCTGTAATTTAATTACTTCTTATGTATAGACTAACAGTTCTATATAAAACAATAGTGAATTTAACATAAAATATTAATGTCTAATGTTAAAATGTATGTTTTAATTGTAACCTTTTCCCTTTAAATACTTTGGTCAGTTCAAGAATACTTTATTCATTTTTATATTATTTATTTGAATGAATTAAAAGAGCAGTTTCATGTCTATCCTTGTATTGTTCAACTAGTCGAGGTTGATATGGGATTTAGAAAGCAATGCAATACATTTTGGAAGGAGTAATTAGTGCCATAATCTGTTGAAGATGTAATTAGTAGCTAGTAATTAATTACTTTTTTAGAGTAACTTACCTAACACTGCATTTGACAAATCAAACCTTAACTTTGGACTATAGGCCCAGATAGCGGTGATAATATCCTCCAGGTTGTTGTATGAGGGGAACAGAAAAGAGTGCTTTGGCAGCTGATTTGGATCGTGAGGTTTTCTGCTATCATTTAACAACAGTACGTACAAACTACTTAGAGAGAAAGAGTACAAAAAAGAAAAAACACATCTAGAAAAAATCTATGTAAGATGTGTACAAGCCATCTCAAGAAGGACAATATCACATATCTGACATGGTCATTTTGAGGAAGAGCAAACTAATACGCACCATTTATAATGATCTGTCATATGAATATCCAGGTGACGATCACTGCTGAGGAAAACTGCAAGCTCCTGTGCTGGTCGAGAGAGCGTCTGACGTACTTCCTGGAGTCGGAGTCGTTTCTGAACGAGGTGTTCCGGTACCTCATTGGCAAAGACATCACCAACAAGCTCTATTCTCTCAATGATCCAACCCTGAGTGACAAGGTCAGAAAAGACTTATTTAGTTTTCCTTGTGAGCAGCTTCTCTACTGGTCAAAAGTTTGGAATAATAAAGATTTTTTTAATGTTTTTGAACAAAGTCTCTTTTGCTCTTCTGATTTATTTCAATCAAAAATACAGTAAAAAAATGTTAAAATATTATTACAATCTAAAATAAGTCTTTTCTATGTGAATATTTATAAAATGTAATTTATTCCTGTGATCAAAGCTGAATTTTCAGCATCATTACTCCAGTCTTCAGTGTCACATGATAATTCAGAAATCATTCTGTTATGATGATTTGCCTCTAATTTCTGATTATCATCAATGTTGAAAACAGTTCATGTTTTTGTGAAAACTGGAAAACCAGTCCAATTTTTAAAAACCTGTTAAAAACAACAGCAGTCCAATATTTATAAGCATCCCAGGATGCTCCTCATGAAGTTGGTTGAAGGAACGTCCAGATTTAGCAGGAATAAAGACAAAGAAGAATTTCAAATGCAAGATTTTAGGTAAAAAGATAATTCACATACTTATATTTGTGTTATTTTACAATTTTGTTGACTTAAATATGGAAAATTGTAGTGCACGAGTGTCAAACACTGACTGGTGGTGTTCTTGTTTATTGTAAAGATGATTTAGCACTTGATTTGAGATTATGCAATTTATTTAAAGACAAAAACAACATTTGTAATGACTTAATTATTACATGACGTTATCAGTAATGTGGTGTGATTACCCAGCTAACAGGAAACTTTAGTTAGCATTCTGGCAAGGTTCTCTCAAAGTTATGAACAAAGGTTCTTCCATTAACATCAACAGAATGTTCGTTCAAAGTTATTTGGTCTTTAATAATGTTCTCAAAATGTTAGCAAAAAAACATTATTTATACATTGTTCATGGAACGTTTTTTTTCTTTCTGAAATGGTTTAGTTGGACACACATTTTTTAAATGTTACTACTTGTTTCAGAATGTTCAGAGAACATTTCAAAGTAACGTTCCCATAATGTTTGAAGAATGAGTAAATGGAACGCTCACATAACCAAGAAAAACGTTTTAAAAACTGGATGTTTCAGAGAACATTCAGAAATGGTGTTTTCAAAGCGTACTTAGAGCATATTTTTGTTAGCTGTGATCAACTGAAGTGATGATGATTGAACCGTAGGCTGTGAAGAAAATGGACCGTCAGCCGAGCCTGTGCTCTCAGCTGTCCATGATGCAGATGAGGAACAGTATGGCGAGCACCAGCGACACGGACGACGTTCTCAACCAGATCCTGAGGGGCGGTTCAACTGGATCATCACTCCGTAAGTCTATTGACTTCTTTAGCTACAGTATCTATCACTAACCCACAATTTACCCCATGTATGCCCTGATATTAGACCCTTCATGCCCACAAATGCTGATATAAACCAGAACACGTCTCTGTCTCTCCTAAACTTTGTTTGAAATCTCAAAAGACATGTCTAATTTGCATTCTTCATCTCCACTTTGAACTCCATCTGTTCCAGTTTGAGTTGCTAATAGATACTAAATTTGTGGAAATGCACGACATATTGGTGTGATTTCAGACTATTAATGGCTGGCTGTCAGCGTATCCCTGATGTTTTCTCCTCCTGTTCCTCCTCTAGCTGTGACCTCAGATCGGGCCTGATGGGGTGTAAGATGGTTTCTTTTTTTATCTCACTGTCTTTCCCTTCCTCAACCCCAAAAAAATGACCCAATTGTCATTTGGAACATAACCAGAAAGTAGATTAACTCCCTTTTAGTGCTCAGAACTAGTGACTTCTGATAACAAGACCTGTTATGAAGTTAACCTTTAACACACGAAAAACTGCATTTGTTGAGTTTGCCCATAACATCATGCAATAAAACATGTACAATTTTCACCTAAATTCATCTGATCAAGATATAATGAGCACTACACTGTATATGTTATGTACATTAGTGGCCAAAAGTGATATCAGGCCTAGAAAAATTATAATATCTTTAAAACATTTTTAATAATTTGAATAAGCATATTGCGTAGTTGTGCATAGTAAAATAAAACCTGTAGCTGTAGTTTGCTTTTTTGCAAAATATTTTTTTCATTTAAATACCTTAACCAAGTTTAGTGTTTTGTTCTTCCTTCATATTTAAAATATATTAAGAATATAAAATATTTTGCTTATATTTTAGTGGTTTAATTGAACTTGTAGGGTCATTAAAAACAAATATCCCCTCCGGACATTACTTTTGCCCACTATTGTATATAGCTTCATGTCTCTTGTATCTCTCTGCACCCTTTTTCAATTCAAATCAGTACTTCATGGCCATAAGTTATTTGTACATTTACTTTATAAAAATCAGTAAAGATTTCACCGCAAAAAGACATGTGAACCACAAGCTGAAGGTGGAAGGTGGAAAGTACTGTAGATTAACCGCCTCTGCCATTTTACAATGACAGAGGTTCTTGAATTACTTGAATTTGACTTATTATAACATAAGTCATGGAAAACCCCTTAAAACAGCCATATTTATGAAGAGGTAGGCCTATGTTCTGTTTTGATTTAGTTTTCATTGTGTTCTGGTTCTGTTTGCTCGTTTGACCTAGTTTCCCAGTATGTTTGATCAATGATCACATTCACCTGTTGTCTTGTTAATTAACTTGTTAGCTCTTTTGTTTGCTCTGTGTATTTAAGTTTAGGTTAGTTCGCAATACCGCTCCGGTATTGTTTATATGAAGTGTAGTTGTCATTCTTTTTCTTTTGCGTGTTCCCTGTTGTGGACAACGAGCCAGAAGAACCTGAGCCATACCCCACCCCAGAGACTGAGCCCAGCGATGCGTCTGATCACGTACACGAGCCGGCAACATCGCCCGTCCCCGAGAAAGTACTCATGGAGTATGAGGGCATGGAATTGAGCCCCGCCCACACTCGTGCCACTGGCCTCTGACTGTGAATTGGAGGTAATACCCCTTTTTCTCTTGCCCCTGCTGGTCCTGCCCAGCTTATAACTTCCGGTGTCCCCAGAGTTCCCTCCAAGCATCCCTCTCCCACCTCCTCTGTCTGAGCCAGCCAGTTCTCCAGCTCTGCCCCAGCATGAGGATCCCCCATCTCCGCCTCCTGCCGCCAAGCCCCGGACTCTACCTCGGTCCTCCGACCCATCGTTTT
Organism: Ancherythroculter nigrocauda; assembly: GCA_036281575.1. Classification (NCBI taxonomy): domain Eukaryota; kingdom Metazoa; phylum Chordata; class Actinopteri; order Cypriniformes; family Xenocyprididae; genus Ancherythroculter; species Ancherythroculter nigrocauda. The sequence goes on from VTFQ01000849.1 coordinate 178,550, forward strand.
CGCCTTGGCTCCATTCTCCCTCATCTTCACCATGGCCCGTCATCCCAGCAGCTCCACAGGGCTCCCTCGTCCCTCTGTCTCCGCCTTGGTCAGGCATCAGCCTGGTTCTGCCCCAGGATTCCTGACTTCCACCTCTGCCCTCCATCCTTTCGGCTCCACCGGGCTCCGCCTTCCCTCCAGCTCCACCACAGTCTTCTGGGTCCCCACCTCTGCCTCAGTCCCAAGAGCCATCAGCTCCACCTTGGTCTCTAATGACCTCTGTGGTCATTAAAAATCCCATGGCACTTCTCGTAATGAGTAGGGGTGAAACCCCTGTGTCCAGGCCAGGTGGCCATTGGCCTTTACTAATCATGACCAATCCTTTGAACTGGCTCTGGTACCCTGTCTGGTATTGTTTGTATTAAATGTAGTTGTCATTCTGTTTCTCCTTTCTCATTGTATTGTTGAACAAATTAAATCTTTTCACACAAAATTAACACTGCAGCCCATCTAATATTGATATAGAGCCATTTTGCATGGCTATAGTTGTGATATTGCTTATATATTTCCAAAAATAAGCGATATCTTTGTCATAGTATCCTTTCAATGGTTAAGGGGTTAGTTCACCCAAAAAATAAGACCTTTGTTCATATTTGGAACACAAATTGAGATATTTTTGATGAAATCTGAGGGTATCTGAACCACACATAGGCAGCAATGTCATTGCACCTTTTGAGGTCTAGAAAGGTATTAATAACATTGTTAAAATAGTCAACGTGACTACAGTGGTTCAACCTTAATGTTATGAAGCGACTACAATACTTTTTGTGCGCAAAAACAAAAATAATGATTTTATTCAACAAATTTGTCTCTCCCGTCATTCTCCTATGCCGTTTTCATTGCAGTACTTTCAGGTTCTATGTCAGAACACTGGCTCAGTATTGGCCTGCTCCTGCTTTTCCGGAAAGTTCACTTTGGAAAGGTTTCGAACTCCAGAAACTAACACAAACTGAACTTCGTTTTGATCTGATTTTGTCTGAAATGACATCACACCAGTTCGTCCTTTGATTTTGCTTGAAGTATATCAGGCCCAAGTAAGTCAAGTAAGTCAGTCACTTGCCGCCACCTACTGGCATAACTATGTAACCTGCACTAAAGTCATTGATAAACCCCCATCATTAACACAGACCGTTTCTCAATACCAAGTATGCCAACATTAATATAAAATATTATTTATCGAACAATAATAGGCATTATAAACGTTGTATTTAATATATATATATATATATATATATATATATATATATATAATATATTAAATACATTGTATTTTGAATACCTTTGGAATAAAAAACAAAAACAAAACCCTAAAAAATAAACAGTGCAAACAAGTCATTAGACTGTAATTTATATTTACAATGAAATTCTTTCTATTTAAAAAAAAAATTAAATCCTTTGTTTTCTTCTATTACATCTTCTAATAAGAATTATATACAAAGTTTATTCCCTTTCTGTTTCCTCTTCTTAAAGCCTAAGTTGCCATAGTCATTGCATGCTTTGCATTTGCTTCAAGAAACATTTTGTTTTATTAGTATATTTTTATTTATCTATTCACCATTTTCTTTTTATTTTAAAGATAATAAAGATATTGTTTGATAAGAGAAATGATTGTAGTCCTTGAAAACCAAAAAAGTAGTGCTTAAAAGTCCTGGAATTTCATTTGACAGTATCTGTACAAACCAGGTGAAAAAAGTACATTTCTACAATGTACTTAAAGTGCTCTATTTTTGCGCACTAATTTTGTACTTAATAATCAGACGAAAGAATGTAGTAGAATTTGTGCAACAGGGTTTTTTTTTTTTTAGCAAAGTTTTGATCATGTTGATCATTTAGAGCAGGGTTTCTCAACCTTTTGCCTACTCTTGTGACCAACTTTTTTTTGTGTGCCAGTCATACGACCCACTAAGGCTGGAAATAAATAAATAACTGAAATGCCTCTTTAGACCTAGGCTAAACCGTATATGCTTATTATAATTAATTTCATGAAGGCAGACTATGAGGCAAACTGATTTATTTATTTTTACTCATGTTAATGTGACATTTGCCGCTCTCAAATGATGATGTCCAGATGCGGTTGAATTGGGGAATCACTCGTAGTGTTGCACACAAATTTGCTGTTGTCAGCCTATTCCTGCTTTTTGTTTTCATTGCAGTCACTGTTGAAAATCCCGATTCGCAAAGATAGGTAGTGCTAAATGGTAAGAGAAACTTCGTTGCATGATCTGTGAGTTCTGGATATCCGTGTCTGGTTTGAATCCAGAAGGAGCTCAGGTCTGTCTTGCGAAAAGCAAGCTGCAGGCTGCCGTCAGATGCAAGTTCCACTAACTGTGTTTGCAAATTAATGGGGAGTACAACATCCACATCACTTGGGTCTACTGAAAAAGGATTGTGAATCCACTTATTCCCAATTCTGCGGTCATTGGGGAAAATAATCAGAAAATAATGTCCATCACCTCTTTTAAGGGCACTGATATTTCTTTGGATGCGAGGCCTTCACAGTGTAAAAAGCAGTGAACCCTTGTCCCCTCAGGTGCTTTATCCAAAATGCTCCTCACAACCCCACTATGTTTGCCAGTCATTGCGCCATCCGTGCAAATGCCTACACAATTCTTCCAATCATGCCCATTTTGTGCGAAATAGCCATCAAGACAATGGAAAAACTCATCTGCTGTCGTACATGTTGGGAGCTTATTACATATCAGTAGATGCTCAATTGTTGCACCTTCCTAGTTGTATCGTACAAATGCAAGCAACAATGCCATCTTTAAAATATCTGTTGATTCGTCGATTTGAATGGCAAACAAGGGGCTTGCTCGCACTCGATCTAAAAGTTGCGTTTCAATATCATTGCTCATGTCTATAATCTGCCTGGAGACTGTCATTGGAGAGTGGGATTTCTTTTATTTTGTTAGCAGCACTTTCCCCTAGTACCTCACGGCACATGTCAACTGCACATGGGATAACCAGCTCTTCACCGTTATGAAACGATTTCTTAGCATGGGCGATGTGGCCAGCTGCCAGATAACTTGCCTTCAGGGTGCTTTTTGAAGCTGTCGTGAGCGACACAATACTACTTTGTTGTCTTTTAAGTAGGTCTTGCTTTCATACAAAGTAATCCACAGGTTTACCCACACATGTTGGATGTTTAGTCTGTAGGTGACGTTCAAGTTTGGACTGCTTTGCTAAGACCTCAACACACTGTGGTTTTTCGTCCAATGCAGTGAATCCATATTTAATATAGTCTGGGTTGTACTTGCGCTGTTTACATTTTGCTGCCTTTGAAGTGGAAGGATTTTCTGAATCTTCTGCTTTTTTTCTTTCAAAAAATGGATGCATTTTGTCAAGCTAACAGGCCGTGGCTGCATACAGTATAGTAAGTCTGCAATGCATTGCAATCTCCTGCGCCGGGCAGCGGGGTAAACAGCTGCTAGTGTGTGTAACATTACGTAAAGAGAGTAGGACCTTGTCCAATAAGAGCCATTTGTGGCAGCGATAAATTATTGTAATAGGACAGTTTAGAAACAGTGTTAGAAAGTTACGGTAATAATGATTCAACATGCAACATTCGAAAATACGGTTCGTTGGAGGTCACTGTTTCAGTGAGCCTTTTGTGAAGCGCACTTACTGGCTGTGCCGGTGTAACACCGGGAACACAGAGAAAGTCTCGCAACCTCCTATAGAACGACCCACTGGTTGAAAAACATTGATTTAGAGGCCTTTTGCATACCAAAAATGAAACAGTAGGCTTCAAAGGGTTAATGTTAAACATCTTGCAGATTATGAAAGGGGTATGCAAACTAATGCACTCCAAAACATGCATGTCAGACATCATTAATCAATGTTATGATAAAAATACTTCTTTAATGCTGCAGTCACAACTAGACTTTGCTAGGAATTTGAAGGTCAGCGTTCACCAAACTCAAACTTCAGAATGCAGCTAAATTCGCATGATCCTGAGTTTCCGGTTCACATGCGTATGAATGGAAGAAAAACTCATTGTCAGCCACACATTTTATTACTGCTCATTTTATATAACATGCACAGAGTGTATTTAACAGAGTTGTAATTTTATTGTTTGAGTGATTTTATTCTCATTACTGTTATATTGTTGAGCTGTGGAAAGTTAATACCCTTAAGAGAATGATACAGAGTTTTGCCTACATATGACTTCATAAAACAATATACTTAAATCTTAATTTGTACTATTATGAAATCCTCAAAAAACATAACCTTTAACATTGACAATCAGTGTTGTTTCTCTCTCTCCAGAGAAAAATCCTCTGACAAAAGCATCCACGGCTATGAAGCCAATTGAAGAAGGAATGGAAGATGATGTTTTCGAATCTGAATCCCCCACTACCTCCCAGAACATTGGCAGGAGCCCCAGAGAAGACATGTAAAGCGTCTTTTATCACCCCACGCTCTTAGACTTTTGCATTTGTACATTCTATAGAAATTAATGTACGATTAATTGAAAAGGAAAAGAATTCAGGCTCACGCTCAGATTATACAGTTCTGCATAGAGAGACCTCTGATTAAATGAGATTTGTTCTAGTATTACAGAATTATCTTTTAATTTACATTGGATACTATCACATTTAAAATAATATAGTCCTGCTTTAGTAGAGTTTGTTTAAAGAAAGCAAATGAAATACCTGTCACAATTTAAAAGAGGGCCTATTATGCCTTTTTATAAAGTCTTGATGTTGTTTTTGGGCTCTGCTAGAACAGGTTTTCATGCTTGAATGTTAATTATTTTCCTCATATTCTGCATTGTTGCAGCTCCTCTCTTCCCAGTCTGTCAGTAACACTCTGTTTAGTTCATGTCTCTATGAAGCTCCTCCTTCTGAAAAGCACAATGTGCTCTGATTGGTCAGCTGGACCAGTGTTGTGATTGGTCAACGGCTTCCAGCATGTTTGGGAAATGTCCTGTCCCTTATCATAACTGCCAGTTTCAACACTACTAACTCAACCAGGCCCTGCCCGTTTATTTTGCATATGCCTATTTAAAGCTGCAGGCCTAAGTTTTGCCTCTTTGTCGCCATCTTTGTTTGAAACCTGTAATTTCAGTTATTTGTGGAATTATCATCTTTACATGGATTGTGCATCGGCATGGCTCCTCAGAGCGGATGAATCTACTGTTTGCTGTCAGTCACCACACCGTTGTGGATACTGTACTTCAGAATCACAGATTGTAGTCTTGGGAGTATGACCAAAATAAGAGTTTCACTGGAAAATGTCATCTGAACAAGCAAGTAACATATCTGCCACTTTTGTTCTGACCAACTGAGAGAAAAACAATAAATCACAGAGCCAATGGTGATTAAATCTAACGATCATTTAGCTTGGATCATGTCAAACTGTGCAAACTATTATTATTGTTATACTTTGTTCTCAAATTGTTAATGTTAACAACATCAGCATTGCGTGACTATGTGAATTTATTGTACATTAGCATTACCTGTAGATTTCAACTTCTGTAGTCACTGACCAGTCCGAAGTCTTTTGCTTTTGACAACGGGTGAATTTCCAGTTGTCACTGATGATTGTCATTTGGACTTTTCTGGATTACAATCCGCCATTGAAATGATAAGTTTAATTACTGCTGCTGCTGTGAGAAAAGGCTATAAATGATCCGTCACCAGCAGCATGCTCCACATGACATATTACCCTAATAGCTGGGACTCGTTTTCTATGTAAATAGACATGTCGTAATGACGCATAGATGAACGGCTACATGCTCGAATTTCCCGCGGAAACCCATCAGTACCATCCGGATTAGGAAACATTATTACAAGCTTACCGTTGTGAATTGGGCTAAGGTAAGGAGATAGTTTTGAACACTGGCTGCTTATGTACTTGCTCAAAAATTGATTTTGGATCATTTTAACCAAAAAAAGTTATGGACTGCAGCTTTAAATGAGGAATATTGTGACGTGTTTGTTCCCGAAAGAAAACTCAAGAATACAATTAAGATGTATCAGGGAGTTCGGATGTTCAGAAACAGTGACTATGATATAGAGAATGGAGGGATTTTGTACTTTGTAAATCTGCAGAGCTTTTGATGCTCAAACAGCAAAATTACACACTAAAAAAAAATGCAGAATAGGACTCCATTAAATTATTCGGAACAGGATTTATGATTCTTTTTTGTTGTTGATGTTTTTATTCTTTATGGTTTTACTTTGAATTTTGCTGAGACATTCTTACAGTGAGTTAACTACAATTTGCTAATTGTGTGATTAAGTGTGGGGGAACAGAAGTACATGCTTTTCCTCAATAAATGTATCACCTTTTTTCATGAGAGCTTATTCAGTGAAAATGAATTAGATGCAGCTTTACATGGGTGGTTAAAGAACCAGGCATTTAAAACGTCAGTCTGAAAGGTTATTGCAAGCATCAGATGGCATAGCTGTACTAATCTACATGTAAAACTAAACTGTGTTGACTCCCTCCATCAGTAAGACTGGTACCATTTCTCTGATACCATGTGCATTTCCCAAGTCATGTTTTCTTGTGTGATGTGTTAACAGTCAATATTATGTTAAAATGAATTGTATTAAGACACTTTAGCAAATATGTGGATTACATCTTTTCTCACACCAGTTTAAATTAGTGCCTTTGATTTGATCATATAATGAACTAAATGAAGAATGGGTCACTTAGTGTTAAGCAATGGTGAAGTGTTACATTGAATTCATTGAATGTCTGGTTTTAAAGCTAAATGTTTTTTTTTTCTGTGATAATTGTAATGTGACTTGTGTTTTTAAAGTCATACAGATACTTGAAATCACTTTTTTTAATTAAAGTTTGGCACTACAGACATGCGTTTGTTTACTTCAGTATTCCATTATTGCTTTTTTCTAACATAATAATGGCTGTGCTTAACATTATGTAATTCAAATCACTCAAGGAACAGAAACAAAACACTACTGAAAGATTAAAATAATAATTCAGGTGAACACTGCTTATGATCTAATATATTTAAGCTCAGAAGATGACACTGTTAATTGTTCTTATTTTAAGAAAATTTTAATATCCCACTGTATATTGTTTCCGATTCCCATTGATGAAGATCAGTCTCACATCATTCAAATATACTGTAGTAACTCCTGTGTACACTGTGCTGTCAAAAACAATACCTTATAGAAAATACGGTGCCTCGCTTAAAATATTGGATAAAAGTCCAATAAGAACTCGAAAAAATGTATAAATCTCACATACTACTTACACTTGCATCATAACAAAATATTATTCGCTTAGGAATGTTTTGGTCAATCGACCTTCCTCAGGCTTACTGTACACAAGGAAGTTCGATTGACTGAAACATTGCTAAGCTAGTAAAATTGTTAAAGTCAGTAGTCATTAAAATGTCATTAAAAATGTTAAAGTCAGCATAAAAGGGAAGTTGCGCTCTTCTTTTGTGACGTATATCCGAGTGAAACAGATATTGGAACAAGAACAAATGTAGGGCGGGACTTGATTTTATCCGTGGGGAGTTGATTGAATGGTTGTGGTTTGTTATTGGTGGATCTCATGTGAGTGACAGGTTGTCACTCACATGAGATGAGACAGGTCATCATCAGAGAAGAGAAGAGATGCTGCAAGAGGGAGGGGAAGTTATTTTGATTCAACATTATGAGACATGAATTTAAATCAATAATAATAATTTAACACAGATAAATAATTTAGACAAAACACTGCAATATATTATGTTTAAAAAATAAGAATTGTCAGTTTTGATTTCATGGTGACTTTAAGATTGAGTAGTGTGCTGTATTTATACTTTTTTTTTCTTCGAGGAAAATACATTGAAAACCCTGCTTTGGATAAAAGTGCCTGCTAAATGTATACATGTAAATGTTTTACACTGTATTTCAAAGACAATAATGTGCAAACTACAACAATATCAGCTAAACAGCCAGGGACACTTGACTAAATGCTGCTTGAATCTCTACCACTGTTCCCAAAAAAAATTCAGGTCTTTACTTGTGATTAAAGGTGCCATCGAACGTTTTTTTTACAAGATGTGATATAAGTCTAAGGTGTCCCCTGAATGTGTCTGTGAAGTTTCAGCTCAAAATACCCCATAGATTTTTTTTAATTAGTTTTTTTAACTGCCTATTTTGGGGCATAATTAGAAATGCACCGATTCAGGTTGCGGCCCCTTTAAATGCTCACGCTCTCCACCCACGGAGCTCGCGCTTGCCTTAAACAGTGCATAAACAAAGTTCACACAGCTAATATAACCCTCAAAATGGATCTTTACAAAGTGTTCGTCATGCATACTGCATGCATGCATCGGATTATACGAGTACAGTGTTTATTTGGATGTTTACATTTGATTGAATGAATTTGAGGCTGTGCTCCGTGGCTAACGGCTAATGCTACACTGTTGGAGAGATTTATAAAGAATGAAGTTGTGTTTATGAATTAAACAGACTGTAAGTGTTTAAAAATGAAAATAGCGACGGCTCTTGTCTCCGTGAATACAGTAAGAAACGATGGTAACTTTAACCACATTTAACAGTACATTAGCAACATACTAACTAAACATTTAGAAAGACAGTTTACAAATATCACTAAAAATATCATGTTATCATGGATCATGTCAGTTATTATCACCATCTGTAATTTTTCGCTATTGTTCTGGCTTGCTTACCTAGTCTGATGATTCGGCTGTGCACATCCAGACATTACTGCCTGCCCTTGTCTAATGCCTTTCATAATGTGGGGAACATGGGCTGGCATATGCAAATATTGGGGGCGTACATATTAATGATCCCGACTGTTACGTAACAGTCTGTGTTATGTTGAGATTCACCTGTTCTTTGGAGGTCTTTTAAACAAATGAGATTTATATAAGAAGGAGGAAACAATGGAGTTTGAGACTCACTGTATGTCATTTCCATGTACTGAACTCTTGTTATTCAACTATGCCAAGATAAATTCAATTTTTAATTCTAGGGCACCTTTAAATTATTTTAAAAGATGTAGGAGAGGTGAGGGTGATAGAAGAAAAGAAAAGAAAAAAGAAAAGAGAAAACAGAATTGTGAATAATAATTACTGTACTGTTTATGCATTTAGATTGTTTCTGTCCACTAGTCAAAGTAATTGATAAAGATCTGACTGAGAGAAATCCTGATTTACTCTTGTCATTTATAATGAACCATCATCACCATATTAGCTGTTGAAGTCCTGTGTATAAAGGATATATTTGGTGGAGAATCCAGGCATGAGTCTGGGAGACCCCAAGATTATCTGACCAAAATGGCTAAAGAAGATGATGCTGAAACCTCTCTTTGAAAAAATGTCCCAACAGGAGAGATGGACCTAGGCAGACTGGGCGAACTTGATTTTCTAACTGGAGAAGCACAGACGGCTTGCTTTACCTGCCCAGGCCCAGAGTATCCATAGCTGGGAATACCATGCAACACTTACAGCCCAGGCTCAAGTAACCATGTTAACCCGCATTGTGAGGAGCTGGCTAGAGGAAGGAGATGGGCTACCCGCTGTAGAGAGAGTACTGAGAGTAGTGCGTACATGGCCTGCATGCAGATGTCAAAAAGTATGTGGCTCAATAAGGGCCACAAAACGTAGATGCCTTAATTACACTCCTAGAAAATCACCAGGTGAACAGTGAGCTTGTTAAAGCCTGAAGTAAACAAAACCCCCTTTTGGAAACGAGCGAGAGCCCACTAAGTATCACCCCGAAACGGCCCAAACAAGACCCCTAAAAGCCCAAGGAAACTGGAAAGATAAGAGGCCTCTGCGAAATTCTGTTGCGTTCCGATGCTCCACATGTGGAAGGGAGGGACACCTGGCCCGGGACTGCCCAGGCAGAGAGGAACTCATGTCCACGGCCAGTGCTTCAGAATTATCAAGGCTTCCATGCCATTTCCTTACCAACTGTAAGTTATTTTGATTCAAGATTGTGAGACATGTCCTGGTCAGCCGATACTGCCAAGCATTTTCTGCCTGCTGGACAGACCGAGTTCGAGAGGGGAAGAGCCAGAAGGTGTGCAGATACCGGAGGACAAAGAATCTCATGAAGTATTTTCTGACATTCCTGAATTTCCCACAGCAAAGAAACCCAGAAGACCCGGTACTGAACCAAGCATGGGGGAATGTACAGAAAAGACCTACAAATGCATCCCCACATGATTCTAATGGCCTGGGGTCAAGAAGGTGATCAAAGACTATTGTCATCACTGTTCTGAGTGTCAGCTCCACAGCCCCAAGGTAACATATGCAAAAGGAACACATGCAACAGGCCCAGCAACAGCAGGCCAAGGTATACAACAGAGGGGCACAGATACGAGAATTTCATCCTGGAGAAAATGTATTAGTCCCATCTAATGAATTCAAATTCCTGGCCAGGTGGCTGAGACCCTATGAAATTGTAGAACAAATGAGCCCAGTAAAAACTACAGAGTGCGTCAACCCGGCAGCAGGAAGGGCCAGCAAGTCTACAATATAAACCTCTTGAAACCGTTGCATGAACCTATCACCCCTCCAAGCGATGTCTTCATAGCCAGTGTCCTTTCCCCTGTAACCCCCGAGGTGAAGATGGGTAGCCAACTCTCCCATAGGCAAAGGCAGGAGTTACGAGAGCTCTTGTGGCGAAACCTCGATGTGTTCTCTTATCTCTGTGAACAGACCTCACTTATAACCCATGATATAGTAACAGAACACAGGAAGATTGTCAGACTTCGACCTTACAGGATTCCAGAAGCTTAAAGATAGGTCATCTGGAAGGAGGTAAAAGAAAATGCTGGATTTAGGAGTTATAGAGGAGTCCCAAAGTGCGTGGCCCATCATCCTAGTACCCGATTCTGCAATGACTACAGAAAACTGAATGAGATTTCTCAATTTGACACTTACCCTATGCCAAGAATAGATGAGCTGATTGAGGGCTTGGGCCCTGCACGCTTCATCATAACCCTTGACCTGACCGAAGGGTATTGGCAAGTGCCAAGCAAGTGTTCACTGGAAATGTGAAACCCCAATCTAAGAAGATTGATTCCATACTCACTTGGCCTCAGCCTCAAACCAAGAAACAGGTGAGGACCTTTGTTACTACCGAACATTCATCCCTGGCTTTGCCACAAAAGTAGCCCCCTTAACCGAACTGACCCGCAAGTATCTCCCAAACCAAGTGAAGTGGACCAAAGAAGCAGAGCAGGCCTTCACCGACCTAAAGCACTCCCTCTGCTGTGAAAACATTCTGCAAGCCACAAACTTCAACAAACCCTTTGTTTTGCAAACAGATGCCTCAGAAGTAGGGATTGGAGCCGTCCTGTCCCAGTTGCAGGATGGTATGAAGCACTTAGTCATGTTTATTAGCCGTAAGTTGCTGCCCCATGAGAAGAACTATGCCACAATTGAAAAAGAATTACTTGCTGTCAAATGGACTATTGAGAAATTGAGATATTACCAGTTGGGTCAAAAACTTACCTTAGTAACTGATTATGCCCCACTGAAATGGATGTCTCAAAGCATCCATTGTGTATATATATATATATATATATAATAAATAAATAAACAAACAAACAAACGCATGGAACGGATACATTTTTTTAATTGTAGGTCTTTATTATTTTATGTTCTTACATAGGCCTATTATTTTATCATGGATTGATAATAACAAACTGCACAACATAATAGTTTATAACATACTAATATAATGATTTCTGAATTCCACCCTTATTTTGTCATTCATTAAAAATAAATATTAGGCCTATTCATTTCTGATAATTCCAGGTTGCTATGGTAACACAGGCTGTTTACACATTTAACTCGTGGCCATGAGAAATAGATGTTGTTCCCTCAACATAAAGAAGTTGTGGCCGCAAGTAAAATATGTTGTTCCCTTAACATAGGATCTCGAGGCCACAACTTATCATGTTCCCATGAGTTAATATGACATTTCCACAAATTAATATCTCGTGGCCACTACATATTATCACGTTCCCACAAGTTAATATGTCATGAACACGACAACACGTACATGTCCCCTCCCGGTCACTGTACTCTTGTTATGTAAATGACCACATCCAGTCTCGGAATATAAAAAATATTAAAAAGTATTTTATTAGTTATGTAGAATTTTGAATGACTTGAATTTATATGATAATATTAGAATGATTCTTAAGTTCACATTTTCACTTTCAATAAAACAAGAGTTATGAACAGACAAACAATATTTTGTCGTCGGTTTAATTCTTAAAAGGTTGGGGAAAAATGTTTATGGATTTAAGTGACTACTTTACATTTCTGAGTAGTGAATTTACAGTTGATTAACTTCTGTACTCTTGAGTCTTTGCATGCAGTGACCTGTTAAAAGTTTTATACTTGACTCGCACCTGCGGTTTATGAACTTGAAGTAATTCCATTCATAAAAGAAATTGAGATTATAAATAAAATTGCATATCTTTAAGCCTGTACACATTTTGCCACCCAAACGATCAAAATGGCTCTGTCAACTGCAGTGGTATCCTAATGAACCAAGAAATGTAACCTTTAATATGGTACGTTTTTGTACCTTTATTGCACAATTGATCCTTAAGGCCGGGACTCAATAATAGAACGCACTGAGGAAACATAGTCGCCCGACACAAAAAAACTGCCCGATGACGACCATCGGCTCGGTGTGTTCTGGGCTTTAGGGTACAAAATTGACTCTAAAGTGGTACAAAATTACAGGGTACTATTGTGTTCTTCTAACTAGAAGTACCACCCCAGTGATGGCCTTACAGTTTAGTGCTTTCCTGAGAGCATCATTAAGAAGAGACTTTCATGTTTTGCTCTTCAAATATGAGGGTAAGTACCTACTTAGAAAGATACAACACAAATAGAAACTATTCTTGAATGTACAGTATGTACAGAGTTTTAAAAAACTATGTTTGTCAATACAATATTCATTATTAAGGGTATGTTTACACAACAATGATTAGTTAGTGTTTTTTCTTTGCATTTTTCGCATACAGATGACAACGTTGTCAAAAAAAATCCCCGTTCACAAGGATCCACGAAAATGATTAAAAACGTTGTGTTATGCTGTCAGCCAGTAGCCTACAGACTGAACACATAATACGCATGAGTGTGGCGTCACCGTGTTCACAAATTCATGTTTTTGTAGTTTACATGGAGACGATAATGGTATCGTTTTCAAAAACGTGCACTTTGAATACGTTTTCATACGTTTACTTTTTCTGGCAAAATACAGTTGTCATGCAAATGAATGGCCAAAACGCAAAAAAAGTTTTCTGAAAACTGTGTCGTGTTAATGGCCCATGAATCTTAAATTATAATCATTACTGTATACTTATTAAAAGAGGTGGATATTAAAAAGTTAAATTTAAAAAAGAATTTTACATTGTAATTTTTTTATTGTCCTACTTAAAGATTTAAGTAAAGCTTCTGCTAATAAAAAGTTCATTACACTGTAGAAAACAATCAACCATTGCAACAATAATACAATAAGAATGTTAAATTATTATTATTAATATATTTTATTAATGTTACATTTATAACATTAAAATTTGGATAATATGGAGATAATATGGATCTAATGCAGATCTGGTGGACAGTAATGTACTATAAAATTAAAATCTTTATTGTGTCTTTCCTGGGAATCTTTTGTCAGTTCCTCTAAATTAGAGTTCAAGATAAATCTCTTCATTACTACTGGAACTGTCAGTTTGCTAAGTTTCAAATGATTATTAAACAGCAAGCACAAACTATGAAAAAGCAGCAGTCCTTCAGGCACACTCAGGGCCCTATTTTAACGATCTAAACGCAAAGTGTAAAGCGCACGGCGCAGGTGCACTCAGGGCGTGTCCAAATCCACTTTTGCTATTTTAACGACGGAAAAACGGTCCGTGTGCCGGGGCGCATTTTTGAAATGGGTTGTCCCTATTCTCTTAATGAGTAATGGGCGTAACGTTCAATAAACCAATCAGAGTGTCATCTCCCATTCCCTTTAAGATCGAGATGCGCTTGCGCCATGGCGGATTGCTATTTACATGGCGCAATTTGTTGGTGGAAAAGCTGAACGCTTTTCAAGCGAAGAAACCGATCTGCTCGTGCGCGAAGTTAAAGCATGCGAGCAGATCATCTACGGGACAAGCAGGAATCCACCAAAGCTTCCCGAGGTGAAGAAGGCGTGGGATGAATTAGCAGTGATTGTGTCCGTTATAAGTAGTAATAGGCTGAATTGAAAATAGGTAGCCTAATTCTAATACACGCAATGACCATTCATCATTACATTTTTATATTTATGTAGCCTACACAATAATATTCTTACACTGTAATCCTTTTGTTTTTAATATTTGGCATGTTTGTGTGATGCGCATCCCTGTGTGTAATAAGCAAAGTCAACGCGCACTGTGGACGCGCCCAGAGGCGCAGTTTCTACCAACGCGCTCTAACAAAAAAATATTGCGCCACTGACTTTAGACTTTAGACCAGGTTTGAGTTGGTCTATGGCGCAGTCTATTTTCAGCTCCTTAAAATAGCAATGCGCCGGCAGTGCGCCTGAACACACCTCTTTTTTAGACCAGCACGCCCAAATGCATTCATAACTGGCGCAAATGCATTTACTAATTTAAGGACGTGGCGCTGAACGGGAAAACGCGAACGGCGCCGGACGCAAACTAGCAAACACACTTGCGCTGCGCCTTGCGTCACATTGCGCCGGGTGTATTATAGGGCCCTCAGTGTCTGAATTCACTCACTCCCTCAAGTGAACTAATGTAGGGAATAGTGAATGAGGGTATGTATGGGTATGTATTCAAACACAGCTACGTTTTTCATTTAGGTCTTGTTTGTTTCCATGGTTACTGAGTATGTTCGCCACCTGTTTCATGGTTAGTTTCTTGTACAGCCCTGCCTCTTTAGTTTGTACTGTATTAATAATAATAATAATTAATTACATTTAGATAGAGCTTTTCTCTGTACTCAAAGCGCTTTACATGGAAGGGGTGAATCTTCTCAACCACCACCAATGTGCAGCATCCACCTGGATCATGCGATGGCAGCAAAATTGTGCCAGAACGCCCACCACACACCAACTTATTGGTGGAGAGGAGACAAAGTGATGAAGCCAATCAGTATATATATATATATATATATATATGGGGATGATTAGGAGGCTATGATGATGGACAGAGGCCAATGGGCAAATTTGGCCAGGATGCCGGGGTTACACCCCTACTCTTTTTTGAAGAACATCCTCAGATTTTTAATGACCACAGAGGTCAAGACCTCGGTCTCATCCGAAGGACGGTGCTTTTTTTGACAGCACAGTGTCCCCATCACTATACTGGGGCGTTAGGACCCACACAGACCACAGGGTGAGCACCCCCTGCTGGCCTCAATAACACATATTATTCTTTACTATAGCGTGTAAGGCTGTTATGATTTCCCCTACGGACCATGATTTTGGTAGGCCTTCTTTGTTAGGGTTAGGGTTAATAATAAAAGTAAACTGCTGCAATTAAGATCCACTTCTCCTCTCCTTGCCTGCTCCACCATAACGGAATACAGGACCTACAAAGTAATTTGGATTCAGCAGCAGTCTCCCTCCACCCTGAGGACCAACTTCTGTCCCTTTATCAAGAGGGTTGTTCGCTGGAATGAGGGCAAGTTGAAGGTGTACTTTTGGAGTGGGCTGGATGGCCACCTCCACAGGATGTTGCCCATGGGAGATACCAGTAGCTCGATCCTCCAATATTGTGACTGGTTCTCACCTAAGGCCGTGTGTCCACTAAAGTGTTTTAAGCCAACTCCACTGTGATTGGACGGCTGGATCAAACTGCTACACTACCTGATTCCTGAGCCTCTTCCTTCCTTCAGTCCTGCTCAAACCATTTATGTTCTAATATATGCTCTAACGTTGGTTTGTTGGATTCATAATATTGCAGGCAATGCTTTATCAGATCACAGCATTCTGTACAAGTTTTCAAAGAGAAAAAGAGCTGGTTAGTCATGTATGCTATTTATGATCAAATAGCTTCTAAAATGCCATAGTATTTAGTACCGCATTCAATTTTAAACAAAAAAGGGCACTCTCCTGTCACCAATACAGTAATTATCCATTAATCATTTCCAACTATCCCCTTTTATATTCAGTGGTCAAACTCCCTGAGATTTTGCCAAGGCTTTGTGTGTGTTTAACGGTGTTGTTGTTGTGTGCTGTGGTCTCACCATTGGATACATTCGGAACACGCGGATCACGTATTCTGGATTTTTGAAGAACACTTAGGGGCTGGTCTCCGCTCACCATGTCTAAAAGCACTCTACCCAGAGCCCAGACAGTTGATTGGACCGCCAATTCATGACCTGAGTTGAAAGGAAGAGATCATTTAATTTGCTAAAGTCATCTGTGAGCCATTAGTCTACATTTGAGAGAATCTCTGAAAACTATAATGGCCACTATAAGAGTGCAATCCAACACAGTAAATTCCAGTTGTATACAATAAGATTGAATCATGTACAATATCTGACATATTATGGCCAAGTCAACTCACCAACAGAGGTCTTAAAAAGTTCACTACAGCCAAAGTCTATTAATTGGAGCAGCAGCGTCTCTGTGTTGACCAGGATGTTGTCCGTCTTGATGTCATTGTGGAAGACGCCCTGGTCAATGCAGTGTTTGGCTGCAAGCACTGCTTGGCGCATTAATCCACGTGCCACAGTTTCATCAAGGAAGCCTCTGTTGCGCGTGATGAAACTGAGCAAAGTCTCGCACGGATACGGATACTCCATAATTATGATGTGCTGTTGTGGCATATCAAACCAATCTAACATTTGTACAATGTGAGGGCTTTTCGGAGGTTTGCGCATCAGCAGATTCACAGCCACTTCTGCAAGCAGAGGTTCGGTAGACCCTGGCTAGAGAAACAGGTTTGACAAAAGATTAGCTGTGACCTTTCACTTTTATATTGAAACAGCAGAGTTTCAAGTTTGAGACCACTTGTATTTGGCATTTTAATTCTATTTTTCCATTACAAATTATATTATCAGCATTTCAACATTTTAAACTAAATTTTCAATGTGGTAGCAGACTTTTGGACCCGAAAGCCTATTAAAAGTAAATATGTTCATTGAAAATGATGCATGTATTAATCTTGCCAACTTACCAAATTAATAAATTTGTCACAGCTCCTCTTATGTAGAAATTTGATAGCAACCTGCAAAAAGAAAAATAGTTTTAAAATCATTTTGATCTAAATAATCTGCAATGATCCATATGTTACATTACAAAAATAAATAAAGAAAGAAAGAGAAAAACGAGAATAAAATGAAGAGAAATTAAAGCAAGAGTGGATTACCATCTGGTTATCAAATCTACGTATCCCTTTACACACAGTCGCAAAGCCTCCACTTCCCAGCAATTCTTTCACTTCATAAAAGGAGGAAAATGATCCTGAAAAAACAGATAGAACAGATTGTGATTCCTACATTACATGGCTCAAAAGAACTAGATCCATTAGAATTCTAATACTGAACAGGGAATTAGCATAAATACTTACTAACTAGGCACAAATGTGAATTAATGACAGTTGACTCACCTGTAGCTGGCCAAAAACCAGATGGACCTGGGACAGGCTCTACATCAAGGGTATATGCACCTGGGGTGAGTTTTGGCTCAGGATCAGCCAAATCTACGCCAGGTGTCATTTCAAGAGTGGATGAACCTGGGACGAATTTTGGCTCAGGATCAGCCAAATCCACGCCAGGTGTCAGCTTGAGACTGGATGAACCTGGGATGGATTTTGGCTTAGGATCGGCCAGACCCATCTCAGGTGTTAGTTCAAGACTGGATGAACTGGGAACAGGACTGGATGGTGTCAGGACAGATGTTAACTCTGAAACAAGATAGGATGGACCTGGATCAAGCATTAACTGTGAATCGAGGCTGACGGAACCTGACTGGGAATCAGCTGGATCCTGGTTAGCCACTGGTTCCAGACTGGATGGACCTGGGACAAGTGACGGCTCAGGATCGTCTGGATAAGGGTCAGATGTCCGCTCGTAATAAGATGGACCTGGATCAGTTAACACCCAAGAGAGGCCAGATATACGTGGCTGGAGATCTGCTGGATCCATTGGGTTAATTCCGCATGGATCTGAACCCACTTTGTTGTCCTTGTAACAACAAAGAGTGGACTTTATAGTCCTCCATGCATGTTGGAAGAATGCCCTGATGTCTTTCTTCATGCTCCTTTTTGTTTGTTTTCCTAAAAATAAAAGAAATTGAAAAGTAAATGAAATGCGTCATGCTAAGTTCAGACAGAACAAGGACTTCTAAGAAAATCATGTTAAGGCAATAAAACTGCAAAATGTGATGGACTTATAATAGCTTGTGATTGTGACATGGGATACAGGAGTAGAGAATCCCAAAAACATTTTCATATTAATGGTTGTTTCTTTTTTTGATATGACCTTGGCACTGTCTCAGTTTGCCACTGCTCCCTTTATAAACATATCACGACAACTCACACAAACAAATACCTTTTAAATTGTCCCTTAAAAACAAAATAAGAATTATACTAAAAAAAACAAATAAACAATAGAACTAGATACCTGCATGCTAAATCTTGAATACTAATAAAAGGCAACAAATACTAGACAAAAATGTCAAACAGCAGACTAGGGCAAAAGTAAAAATACAACTATAACGAAAGTAGTGACAGTAGATTAATAATGCCAGTAGACTTACCAACAGCTTCCGTTATCCCAGAATCCAGAGTGGATGGACCGGAGACGGAAAATGGCTCCGAATCAGTCCAATTAGTCTTAAGTGTCAGCCAACCGAGACTGAATAAAACTGGCATGAGATCTTCTGAACCCTGTTGAGCCACTGGCTCATCGGCAAACGAATCTGAGGCCACTTTGTTTTCCCTTTGAAAGCTGAAGACACCACACTTAACAGCCCTCTTCTTCCTTTTTTTGTTCGGTTTTCAGCAAACCTTAAGTCAAATACTGAGGAAAGACATCATGAAGAAATAATACAATTGTTAAGTGAGACAACTAGTAAAGTGGGACGCTTAAGAGTAATCGTCTGAAAAAGGATTAGACAAAATAGCATAAATACTGGGCACCTATGTGAAATGGCACACAAGGGGAAAACAATACAACTAAATATTAGGGCTGGGACGATACAACTATCTCCCGATTCAATACTATCATGATATGATGTTTTATTAACAAAATTCGGGAGGAGCAACGTTCAAATAATCTGACTGATCATCACGTCATTGCAGCCAGCTGTAAACAATCAGTAATCATCATATCTACCCAATCAACATGAGTGAAAGCATATATATAGACACAGTCGACTCAGCCATATTCCTCGAAAGTTTTACAGCATCCCTCCACCACCCCGTCTCCTCACACTTGCCTGGTTACTTTCCTAATCAGAATACGGGGGGGGGAGTACTTTGGGTTCGGGCCAAAATGCCGAGCTCAGAGCCCTCTCCTCAGACAGCACGCCAAATACGCATACTACTACGCGTACTATTTACTATCTGAATATTTGTAAGTGTGAACTCGTGAAACTGGGGTGCCGATATGATATGTATTGTGAAGGACAAAAATATGCAATTTAATATGAATTGATATCAATTCTGGAATAAAAAAAATAGACTTTAAAAATGTCGATAAGTGAATCGATTTTTTCCCTCAGCCCCACTAGTTCTAGCACTGCCAGTAGAATAATAAAGACCAAAGACTCACCAAAAGCTGGCCCTAAACCAGATGGACCCGGGATCTCAGAATCCAGTGCAGATGGACCCGGGACAGGTGATGGCTCTAGATCTGCCTGACTTGAGTCAGGTGTCAGCTCGATACTGTATCTTGGTATCTCAAGACTGTATGATACTGAGACAAACTCTCGATCTAGAGTCAGCTCTGAATACAGGATCTGTGGACCTGTGACAGATGATGGCTCCAGATCAGCCGGACCACCCTCAGGTGTCAGCTCAAGACTGGACATATCTGAGACAGACATCAACTCCAGAATGGATGAAGCTGAGACAGATGATGGCTCCGGATCAGCTGGATTGCTCTCAGGTGTCATCTCAAGACTGGATATGTCTGAGACAGACATCAACTCCAGGATGGATTGAGCTGAGACAGAAGATTGCTCCGGATCATCCGGATCGCTCTCAGGTGTCAGCTCAAGACTGGATATATCTGAGAGAGATGACAGCTCAGGATCGGCCGGATCGGCGTTAACTGGCAGCTCGATACCAGATGGACATGGATCGATTGATAACGCCCATTCGAGGCCAGATAAATCTGGCTGGACATCCGTGGGATCGCTGCATGGAAATGGGGTCACTATATCATCCCCATTGCAACAGAGAATGCAAGACTTTAAAGCCTTCCCTATTCTCCGTAAGAATGCAAGGAAGCCTTTCTTCTTCTTCTTCCTTTTCTTTTGTTTTTCTAAATAAAGGTGAAAACATTACCACAAGAAACTGTTAGTCAAATACTGAGGCTAGACTTCATGAAGAAAGAAGGAAATTGGGTGAACACAGTTAGGTGAGACAACTAGTGAGGACATTTAATGCGGTTTTCCTCATTGACCTATTTTGTGTTTGCAAACAACAATGACGTTCTTCTGGTGGCAGAAAATGACAGTTCTGCAGTAGCACTCTATGGAAGCCATGGAATAAAAAGATAAAAAATTCAATTTTTTTCTAAGTAATTTGCAGGTGGGATGGGTGGGACATGTCCCCACCACTTTTTTGCCAGGGCCGATATTGTCTCCACCACTTTTTGAAACATCTCGGATGTGTCTAATACAAAAGAAACATCTCTAGTTGATTGGCAATTCATTCGTTTGTGTTAAATAATAGGCGATCTGATGCTGGGATGTATTGTTTTTGAAATCATGTTGAGTGCTCGTTGTTACGCCACTGTGTATATCTCACAATTATGAGAAGAAAAGTCAGAATTGAGAGAAATAAACTCATTATTTAGTCTTTTTTCCATAGAACTGCAAGTTTATATCCTGAAATTCTGACTACCCTACCCCAGATATAAACTTGCAAGGGTGAGCAAAAAGTCATTAAGTGTAAGATAAAAATGTTATGTTTAAATGTTATCTATGCAAAATGTTAACACGTTTAAACATTATCGCTAATACATTATGTCCCCTATGAACTGTATATGTGAATATTTTGTAAATCTATTGTTTACATCAATGTTTTAATAGTAGACTAATCATTGCAGGTTTCATCAGCTCAGTCTGTGGCTTGCAACCATAAATGTCTGCATTTAGCATCAAAAGGCGATATTCTCTAAAAATTAAGACTATCTTTTTTGTATTCCACTTCTAACATCCAAAAACATTTTTCTGTTCTTATTCCATGGATTTTGGCTGTTTTCCTGCACTTGTTACCACTGTTTCTCTGCCAATACAATGCGTGCGCAGCTGCAAGTGACGTAGCTGTGACGTCTGCTCCCAAATAATCTATTCCAGCACCTCAATTACAAACATCCACACATAAACACAAACACCTGCTTTCCTTTTCATTTTTTTACCGTAAAATTAAAACTACAGCTATACAGTAGTGGACAAAAGTAATGTCCGGGCCTAGGAAAACTGACATCTTCACCCCTTATTTAAATATTATTAACAATATGTTAAAGATTTTGTAATCATATTGCATAGTTGTGATTTGAGTCTGTTGTTTTATTTGTGATAATAACACAATGAAACATCACAAATCGTGCTGACAATTTTTTTCCAGGCTGTCATACAAAGAAATCATGAACACATGCAAAAACATTCGAGAACCAAACGAATATTAATAACTGTTTATGTTGTAGTCATTGTATGATTTTTCCTGTCAGCTTTTTGTTTTTCTATGCATTTTTTTGCATAGTCATTAAAACTGTAGCTGTAGTTTGCATTTTTCGACAAACAATTGTCGATAAATACCTTAACCAAGTTTAGTTTTTTGTTCTTCCCACAAATTTTAAATATTTTTAAAAAATAGTTTCCTCATATTTTGATGAAATGACCCATCTGGACATCACTTTGGCCACTACTGTGTTTATATACAAAAGCTACAATCACAGAATTAACAACAAAGAAAAAGAGCAACCAGCATTTTTCCAAGTGTTTTTTAAACTTAAAGGTAAAGGTATTTTTAGGATTATACTGTACTAGATTAAATCTGTATATGTTACTAAAAAGATTTTTACTGATTTTATTATTATTATTATATATTATTAATTATATATTATTATATTATTACAGCTTTATTATTATTACAGTTATTAATTCCATAATATTTCAGCTACATGAAAAATACTATAGTAATTCACAGTAAATACTATAGTGTTTTTGAACCATACTATAGTAAAGTACTTTAATTTGTTTTAGTAATTCTATAGTTGATGTGGTAATATAACAACTATAGTAATATAAGCAAATTACTTTACCCAATAGTTTTCTACAACTACAGAGTATATTATATTACAATATACAGTTTACTGTAGTAAAAACAAAAGTACACTACAATATTTATTACAGTTTATCAGTTCACTATAGTTAATACTACAGTATGCTGTAGCATTCATTAACAAAGTGTTATACACTATAATATATACAGTGTATACTACAATTTACTATAGTATGGTTCAAAAACACTACAGTATTTTTTTTCATGTGGGTGTTTTCATTTGTTTTTTGATTGTTTTAATGTCACTGTAATGTCGTGTCGTCTCTTACCCAATGGGGGGTTCTCCACAGCGGCTGCAGGAGCAGCTCCAGGTGGGTCGGTGGTGTTTCCTCCAGCTGTCCGTGTAGAGTTACTCAACACCGGACGAGCATCTGCTGACACTGGACTGCTGGATTTCATCTCCACTGACTCCATCGCAGGAGAAACGCGTGTGGATATACAGTACCGCTGTCAAACTCTCAGTATGTTTGTTCGCGGGTGTACTGTATCGCTGTCAAACTCTCAGTATGTTTGTTCGCGTGTGTACTGTATCGCTGTCAAACTCTCAGTATGTTTGTCGACTTTCTGAGTTTCTGCGCAGTTGATTATCTTCGCTACCGCTCGGACTCTCACTGACTGAACTGAAGGATCGTTATAGAGCGCGCGGGTTTAAGTGGGCTCCAGTGTGACGTCACAATCAACCGTCGCGTGTTTCAGAGCGACTGTTTGTTACTCGCGTCCAGATTATGCTCAGGAAGGATCCTTTATTATTATTTTTAATTCTAATTTATATAAAATAGGACACCACCTTTTTTCGCGTTGTCCATAAGTGATTTCATAAGTTTGATTTGTTTTTTGAAAGATGGTATTTAAATAACATCTATTGTTGATCAGTTATAGATGACATGGTCAGTTTTATTCCTTTTCACAATTCTCCAGAAAATTTGATTTTGGGGCTTGGTTAAATCAGTATAATAGCCTATTGCAGTGGTTCCCAAACTGGGGTAGGTGAGGTGACAAAAGGCCGGTACGCGAACAAAATGCTGAGTAGTTCATTTAATTCTACCTTAAAATAATATTAAAATCGAGCATGTATTTCTAACTGGCAAAATGTCGTAAATCCAGTACATTTCATCAAATTACCTCATCATTTGCAGTCAAAAATGACTGTATCCACACAAGCAGCATGCATATGATAGATCGCGCGCAGAATCTGCTGCCTTAAATTGCGCTAAATTACTGTCATTCTCGACAATGCACCTTTGTAAAAGTGGGGATTAAGCACTTACTCGCATGAAGAAGAAATATAGACACACAGATAATGGATTAATTTCGATTTAAGACTCAAACTTTCTCCGATACAAAAACATACCTTGTGTGAGTTCTTGTATTTAATGATGATGACGAGCAAGAATGCAATTGTTCCCAAATATCCACATGACTGCAAACGTGACATTATTATTATACAACAGGTCAAAAAATAAAATGTACATTTTAAACACAGTACTGTCAGTATTTACTCTGTTTTGCAATGAAATAATAGTTGTATCGATTCATTCACAGCCACTTGCTTCGTTACTGAATGAATGACTCGATGACTCACTCATAAAAACAGTGACTTGCTGCCACCTACTGGCGGTTTTAGTTTAATATTTAAAAGTTTTACTTCGTTTTCCATCATTGCATATTTCTCTATTGAACATTTTTAAAATAAATAACATTATAAAATAAATAAAGTTATTCATAAAGGTAAAAAAAAACTTTCATTGAGATGCACTGGAAAATCAATTTAGGGGGCAAATATTGTCCCTTAATGTGGAAGTGGAAGAGAGGGGGTACGTAGAAGGATGGTAATCCCTACTCCAAGCTAAAAAGTTTGGGAACCACTGGCCTATTGTATTCAACGCCATTCCTAGTGAAAACTCTTTTGAAAGGAGAGCAAACCTGCTGTAATCTATTTGTATAACTCTTCTGTGTCATTTGAAGGGATTTTGATTTCTGATGACAAATTCAATAACCTCTTTGTTCGCATTCATTGGGGGACTCTCGGGAAGATTTTTTTTTTTTTACTTTCAATTACTTTTCAGATGTATTTAAATATAAAATATTATATAATCTATAATAACATTAAACAGGCCTAGTTCATGTTTCCTACAAACAATATTTTCTTAATTATCAAGCAGACACATGAAAGGTCAATGAACAACATTTATGAATTGTGTGTGGCACAAACATGTTAATTCAAAAGAATATCTGCTTGGAGAAATTATTATTTTTTTAAAAATCGGTTTGAATAAATGATTCAATGACTCAGTTATAAAGATGTCACTTGTTTCATTACTAGATGAATCGTTTTTGAACAAATCTTTTTAATGAATGATTCAATGACAAATACATTTTTAACAGTCACTTGTCGCCACCTACTGGAGTAACAATGTAATTGATGCAGTCTCTATTTGAAGCATCAAGTTACGTTCGAAAGGTGATTTACCATCATCTGTCTCAGCTTCATCCATTCTACATCCATACTTTTAAGCGCTTGATTCTAACTTGTTCTTGGCCCATGAAAAAAGCAGTTCTTGTAATTGTTTAACCGTTAAGGATATATGGCTCCTCATTGCATGCTTACAGGCAATGTTAACTTTTTTCCTTTCTTTTTTAAATCTATTCTCTTAACAGATTATATATTACAAATTCTTCAACAAGTTAGTTAAAATGTACCACAATAAATACAACAGATGTGATAAATTCTAGTAATGGTGATCATGAGAAGTTTAAAAAACATTCTCAATAGAATTCACATGGCTCGCGCAAATCTTATCACACGTTTGGAGCGCGCTGGTGAAAGCACGCCACTCATACTTATATAAGCTTCGAACGCGCATTTTATTCAATTGACCTTTATCACACTTCCACTTTCCGGTAAGTGAAGCAGTGTATCGCGAAATCACGGCGTCATCAAGCTACACCTGTTTGCAATAAGCGACATATATCGGCGAAAATCTCACGTCTAAATGTGAAAATAATGTTCACTTTTAATAATATCTAATTTTGCACATAGGCCTATCAGTGGCGGAGCCAGGATTTTTTCATAGGGGTGGCCAGGCAGGGGCCAGCAACCAATCTGGGGTGTGGCACAGAAATCTTCATTATTTCAACATAAAAATTTGTCTGACTATAATGTACTGGACTGTGCTTACAACCATGGGCGTAGGTTTGGTCTCAGCTTTGGTGGGGACACCCCCCCCCCTCCCCCCGGAATTCTTTTGTTGTAAGATACCAGTGATTTAATGGTGATTTCCTTTTTTATTTCAGACTGTTGGCAATACAGAATATCACAATACAGAAGTGAATCTATTTCATCTCATTATATTGTATCCTGAGTCAGGATTCCTGACCCCGATATACCATCCTGTATACTGTCCCTAAAGAGCTAATAACTGTAATCTCAAAAATGCACTCTCAAAAAATAAAAATAAAAACCTGAGACTGTGTAATGCTGTACAACCAAACGTTTTATTAACAGAAATTATTATGTACATTAGTATTTACACTAACAAAAAATACTCTGCCACAAGGAAACAAATCTAAATAAATAAATATAATAACCTTTTTATAATAACCTTTTCAGATCCACCGTTTATGTTGACTGCAAGATTCTAAGTTAAGGTACAGGCTTGACATTCAGTTACTTGCTAACGTAGCATTCTATCATCCTGGGTAACACATACTATCACCAGTTAATACTATTTTCCACAGTAGAATCTGCATTTGAAAGCCTGGTCAGTCACTACTGCTAGTTTATTTGTGTGGCTAGCTAGTTATTTTGCCTACTTACACTCTGACTCTGCTTTATGAAAAAGCTTCTTATGTCCCCTTTCTTCTTCTTGGGTGGCATCTACAAAGTACAAAAAGGGGCAAAAAACCGGAATATTAAAATGTTTTTACTCTGGCCTTTGTATGTGGCAGAGAGACAGCCCTGGTAACTTACCGTCTGCGTCGTCAACATGCGCGCGCGCACACACACACACACCACCCGCTCGCTGCTAGTGCAAGCGAGTGCAAGCACAAAAGTAGTCCCGGCCCGCGCGTGTAGGCTGTCAGATACCCCGCCGCCAAATTACGGCATTTCTTGTACTGTCGTCGTCCGTTAGAATCGATCCAAATAGCAGTTCAAAGGTGCTTGCTAAATATTGGTGGGGACAAATTTGTCATCTCAAAATATTGATAGGGACTAGTACCTAGCGTCCCCCCCTAAACCTACGCCCATGCTTACAACACAAATGAATACAGTTAATTTGTACATAATTGTAACTGAGATAGTGAATTAGATCATGGAATGCTTAATGAATTTGACCCCCCCCCCCCCCCCCCCCCCCATTAATATTAATAAAGGGACTCACACTAGCTGAATTTCAACTTGTTCAGTCAGTTCTGGTTCTCAAATCCCCCAATAGCTTGTTCTCCATTGTTGCATCTCCATGGATGAGACATGCAGACAGAGCCGGCCCGTTATATAGGCAGTATAGGCAAATGCTAAGGGCGCAATCTCGCTAGGGGCGCCAAAGAGGCCGGATGCGTGGACAGGGGCGGATCTACCGGGGTGGCATCTGCCACCCTAAGAAAAAGCTTTGCCACCCCAAAATTATCACAGAATAAAATAAGCAGTGTTTCAAGTACTGCTTTTCAGGAGCGGCACTTCAATATGATGACTAAAAAAATTGCGTAATGCAAAGTAATGGCAAGAAAGCACGTCTTTCAGTAAACTGTGCATGATGGTTGCACGCAGCGCGCCCAGTGTGATTCATTAACAAATTACTCTCATGAACCGATTCTTTGAGAGTCAAAAACACAGCGCAACCAAGTTGACTTACGATTTTTTTCCATATTTGTACGTGAATCGGAAATTACTGCTTCCCGGCTAACTCAGAAGTCCTGTGAGAAATGTAGTCCCATCCGAATATGTCTGAGATTAATTTTCGTAGTTTTTTGGCGAGCTGATTCAGCGACCGCCCGCTCCACTTTCATCATGGATAAAGGTAGCCTATTTTTGCCATCCGACGAACCAATAACATGAAATCAATACGGAGATCCCGATGATCCGATCACAGAAACTAATAGCAGAGTTGGGGTAAGAATCTAAACATATTTTAGTTTTTCTCGATTGCTAACACATTATAAGTGATTCAGTTGGCCCAGTTTCCCCAAACCATTCGTTCAGTTATCAAAACAAAGACACATTTCTCAAAACGTTTAACAATGACAACATTAGGTAGCAAAACTGATGACACACCAGTCAAAATCTCAGAGAGAGCTGAAAGAATAATTTACAGGGGTTTTAAACTTAAAACAGTACCATGTAGGCTACTTTAGATGAGGGAAATTTCACGTTGTACACCCTCAATGTTGTGATTGTCACCTTTTTTTGTAACCATTTGTTATATGTGTACTGTATTTTTTGCAGCGCTGAGAAATGATTGCCTAGGGATATAATCTTGTGTCAGAAGACCAATACACTGCTATAGTACTGTATACTGTAATGAAATTTAGCCAAATGTGCAGAGTATACTGTATTTTGGTGCATACCAAGTTCATACTTATTTTTCTCATGCTTTTCATCTACTGCAAGATCAATTTATAATAGTAAAATGAAAAGGTATTTTAGTGTTAGTAGTGCAGTAGTCTGTGTATTTGTTATGTTTTATGTGTCATCTGATGCCAAACTTTGATTTTGTCAGACAAGAATAAGTTTTTGACTAGAACATTTTATTTTGACCTGGACGTTTGAGGTTTGTGCAAGTTGGTGTATAGTTTTGATATTGTATTTTGCTGTGAGAAAATGTTGAATTGTTTCATGAATTGTGCATTAGCAATCAAGAAAAACAATAGAGACTGAAAAGTTTTAAGGACAAATTTATGTTGGCTTGTCATAAACCCAACTTCAAGTCTTGTTTAAAAAATGTAAGAACTTTGGTCAGTTAGTCCAGAATATATGTTGTGGATGATTGCTAAAGTGTTGCTAGGTGGTTGCTAGGAGATTCTGGGTGGTTGCTAGGCTCTTGCTATGCAGTTGCTGGGGTGTTGCTAGAGTATGTAGTTGATAGGGTGTTCTGGGTGAACACACACAGACATTCCCACCTCTGTTAATAACAGAAACTCAAAAATTGTTCTGTTGCTCTTGCACTAAAATGTGATTTATACCATTGAAGTAACCTGTGTAATATTGATAAAACTGCTCATCTCCTGTAGTGATACAAGTTCAGACTCATTTAGAAGTTTTTCATATAGTTTATTTACTTGGTGCCAAGATGGATATTGAAATTTTGTTATTTATTAATTATTTATTAGATATTTTCTGGTAATGCAATGTTTGTGAACACAATTGTGTATGTAAGGCTATAAATCTCCAAAAACTATGCATGAGCGCTTGCTTTGGTATTGCCACCCCTCATAGACCTCATGCCACCCCTTTGCCACCGTATAAATAATATTCTAGATTCGCCCCTTTGGATAAATCGCAATATAAGGGGGCGCCAAAAAAAATCTTGCCTAGGGCGCCAAAGAGGCTAGGGCCGTCACTGCATGCAGATAACTACATACTGTAGTTCAAAGATTATTAAACCTTCATTGAATTTTATGTATAATCAATGAACTACAACAATTCTGAGTTTGTCTGTTTGAAAAACTAACTAAAAAAATAAACACTAAATGTTTAACGTTCTATATTTTCAAAGTAAATGATTGCAACAGTTCTTATCATACCTAAATTAAACTCACTACAAAGGGAAAAAAAAAGTGTTATCTTTTGAATTCCCATTTGCTGATGTGGAAGCAGAAGTCAACAGCACATAAATGCCAGAATTTAAAATGAATTATTTTAAGCATTTAAATGATGCATTTTTGTTTGTACTTTATAAATTAACGCAAAATTAGCATCTTCTAGTACAAATGCAGAATTCTCACATTTATTTATGCATTAAAAATTACATATCAGTTTGTGCCTTATATTGTGATCTCACATAGCAGAATATTTTAGTCCAGACATGTGATGCATATATATATATATATATATATATATATATATATATATATATACTACCGTTCAGAAGATTGGGATCGGTAAGATTTTTAATGATTTTAAAAGAAGTTTCATCTGCTCACCAAGGCTACATTTATTTAATTAAAAATACAGTAATAACAGTAATATTGTGAAATATTATTACAATTTAAAATAACTTTTCTATTTGAAAATATTTTACAAAGTAATTTATTCCTGTGATGCAAAGCTGAATTTTCAGCATTGTTACTCCAGTCTTCAGTGTCACATGATCCTTCAGAAATCATTCTAATATGCTGATTTGCTGCTCAAGAAACATTTATGATTATTTTCAATGTTGAAAACAGTTGTGTACTTTTTTTTCAGGATTCCTTGATGAATAGAAAGTTCAAAAGAACAGCATTTATCTGAAATACAAAGCTTCTGTAGCATTATACACTACCGTTCAAAAGTTTGGGGTCAGTAAGAATTTTTATTTTTATTTTTTTGAAAATAAATGAAAGAAGTTAATACTTTTATTCAGCAAGGATCCATTAAATCGATCAAAAGTGATAGTAAATACTTTTATAATGCTACAAAAGTTATATTTTAAATAAACTCTGTTCTTTTGAACTTTCTATTCATCAAATAATCCTGAAAAAAATATATTGTACACAAATATTTTGTACAATTGTACACATTAAATGTTTCTTGAGCAGTAAATCAGCATATTAGAATGATTTCTGAAGGATCATGTGACACTGAAGACTGGAGTAATGATGCTGAAAATTTAGGAAAACAATTATTTTAAATTGTAATAATATTTCACAATATTACGGTTTTTATTTTATTTTTAATTAAATAAATGCAGCCTTGGTGAGCAGACAAAACTTCTTTTAAAACATTAAAAATCTTACCGATCCCAAACTTTTGAACGGTAGTGTATATATATCAAATAGTCATACATGCATGCACAGTTTTAACGCAGATTTAATCGCCTTTTTGGTTATTTAATGACTTAATAGACGACAGAAGTACGACGTTTCATGCTCATATAGTGAGTAATATACAGCGTGCCATATTTGCACGTGATTGAAAAGTGCACGGTCTTGCAACCCACCAGTTGAGAAATATTTACGTAAGCTATATATAATGTTCGCCGTTCACCGTTGTTCTGCTGAAGCTCATTCGGCACCTGTATCATTTCCGTGCGCGTTTGACTTGCGCCTGGCACTTGAGGCGAAGTTGCAGTGCGCGTCTGAAAAGTCTCCCGTTTTTTTGTGGTCTTGGAGACGGTTCTGCGTTTAAATAAACGCAATTCTTGTCAACAAAAAAAGTAGACAGAAACAGCACTTGTGAGCGGGGTGACCAAAAATAAAACATTGGTTCAAAAAAAGAAAAAAAAAAAAAATATATATATGTTAACGTTTTCCACTAGAATTTTTAACTTAAGAAAATTGGGAAAATTACATTAATTCAAAGCAATATTTTGAGTTGATCCAACATAATGTTTTAAGTAAGGTGAAGACGCTTTTTGGACACAATAAAATGCATTTCTAAGTAACATGAACTTACCAAGCACCGCTTGTCACCATGATGGTAAATCTCCAAAAACCCACATTAACAGAAACTCTTCTAAATTAGCATAACAAAACACTAATTACTGCTAAATCTCCCTTACCATTAATCTTGTGCAAAAAACATTATAACACTTAATTTTAGCATTTACTCTCCCTTTCAAGTGCCATGGGCAAAGCATGATGGAAAAAATCCCAGCCCAGTTTCACTTAACTTAAGTTTGTCTAACTTAAAAGA
Organism: Ancherythroculter nigrocauda; assembly: GCA_036281575.1. Classification (NCBI taxonomy): domain Eukaryota; kingdom Metazoa; phylum Chordata; class Actinopteri; order Cypriniformes; family Xenocyprididae; genus Ancherythroculter; species Ancherythroculter nigrocauda. The sequence goes on from VTFQ01000849.1 coordinate 209,904, forward strand.
AGTGTTCATACAACTCAAAACAATGAAACACGTTTACACGTCATCAGATTGTATTTTACGTTAACAGAACTTAAAATTAAATACATTTTTGATTAACTGAAAATGTTAAACTATGACAAGTCATGATAGTATATCGAATCAATAGGCATAATTTGTGTAATCCAAGCTCAATAAAATAACAATTACAAGTAAAAAGTCTAACAGCATTTCAGAACTTGATTTTTTATTTCACAGCAATATATATATATTTAAGTAATGACTAAAGGTCCCCTGAGTGTGGCCACCCCCTGGCTCCGCCCCTGAGGCCTATAATTACTATTAATATTATTTTTCTTTATCACAACTCAAATTCTCATATTCAGTACATTGTTGATCTTTTTAAATCTTTGAAAAGTAAAAGATTCCTTTCAGTGTTTAACCTTGATTAACCTTGCCTTCTCGGTTGGTCCTCGCCTCTGGAATGACTTGCCAGTGGAGATCCGAATGGCCCCTGGTCTGACCATTTTTAAGTCTCTTTTAAAAACCCATCTGTTTTCATTGACCTATTAGGTTTTATATGCCTGCCAATTGTATTTTCTATTTGTGTTTTATTTTATTCTGGTTGTGGTTTTGTGTGCTCTTATTACTCTTATGATGCTCTTTCTTTTGTGAAGCACTTTGGTCGGCCTTGTGGCTGTTTTAAATGTGCTATATAAATAAAGTAAACTTGAAACTTTAATTTATTTATTTTATATCGCTCTTGTTTAATTTGTATTTTTTTGTGATATATGTCTTGTTTTCTATTGTTCTGGTTGTACTTGTGTGTACTTGTTACAATTCATCTAAGTATTTAGGCATTAATAAAAAAAAAGAGAGGAAAAAAAGTCTCATTTGTGGACTTTCTGCGCGAGTCTGGTATGAATGAAAATGACATGAGAGTGTTTAGCGCGCATCGCCTTATTTCACATCTAGGCTATATCTCTATAGAAATTTGAAGTAAACATAAGAATCCATCAATATTTCTCCAAATGTGCGTGCTTTTGAACTAAAAGTTCAAAAGTATATGGAGTGAAAACAGTACCTAACAAATGTATGCGAGAGATGAGGTACGTTGTTTTACAGGAGTTTTCCCTCAATGGATGCGTCTGAGGCTTATATTTATTAAAGGCATCAATTCCGCTTTTTATTTTTATTTACAAATTAAGAAATTACTGTTACTATTCGATTTTTAGAATAAAACAATTCAAAAATTGAAGCTTGAGACCTTTTGAATGATGTAGCAGCCTATAGGTTGTCAAATTAAAGGTGCCCTAGATTGTTTTTTTACAAGATGTAATATAAGTCCTAGGTGTCCCCTGAATGTGTCTGTGAAGTTTCAGCTCAAAATACCCCATAGATTTTTTTTAATTAATTTTTTTAACTGCCTATTTTGGGGCATCATTAACTATGCACTGATTTTTTCAGCACGGCCCCTTTAAGAGATGCGCTTCCTCTGCCCCACGAGCTCTCGACTATATTACAGTGCATTTACAAAGTTCACACAGCTAATATAACCCTCAAATGGATCTTTACAAGATGTTCGTCATGCATGCTGTATGCATGCTTCGAATTATGTGAGTAAAGTATTTATTTAGATGGTTATGTTTGATTCTGTGTGAGTTTGAGGCTATATGCTCTGTGGCTAAAGCTAACATTACACACTGTTGGAGAGATTTATAAAGAATGAAGTTGTGTTTATGAATTATACAGACTGCAAGTGTTTAAAAATGAAAATAGCGACGGCTCTTGTCTCCGTGAATACAGTAAGAAACGATGGTAACTTTAACCACATTTAACAGTACATTAGCAACATGCTAATGAAACATTTAGAAAGACAATTTACAAATATCACTAAAAATATCATGATATCATGGATCATGTCAGTTATTATTGCTCCATCTGCCATTTTTCGCTGTTGTTCTTGCTTGCTTACCTTGTCTGTGCACAGATCCAGCCGTTAATACTGCCTTTCCTTGTCTAATGCGTCGAATGGGCTGGCATTATGCAAATATTGGGGTCGTACATAATGATCCCGACTGTTACGTAACAGTCGGTGTTATGTTGAGATCTGAGTGTTTTCCGGAAGTCTTTTAAACAAATGAGATTTACATAAGAAGGAGGAAACAATGGGGTTTGAAACTCAATGTATGTCTTTTCCATGTACTGAACTCTTGTTATTCAACTATGCCGAGGTAAATTCAAATTCTGATTCGAGGGCACCTATAATTCTTTTGCATTAAATCTAACAGAAAAAAACATAAATCTAACAGCAACTCTGAACTAATGTAAACAAAGAAGAGTTACTCACAAGTGCCCACCCAGCAAACAAGGGACGTCCCCCGGACGTTGTGAACGTCCGTTAAGGTCCGCGTTTGGTCCGCTTTGTAACGTTCGCTGGCGGACGTTCGGAGGACGTCCGCGTTTGGTCCGCTTTGTAACGTTCGCTGACGGACGTTCGGGGGACGTCCGCGTTTGGTCCGCTTTGTAACGTTCGCTGGCGGACGTTCGGGGGACGTCCGCGTTTGGTCCGCTTTGTAACGTTCGCTGACGGACGTTCGGAGGACATTCAAGTCCTTGCCAGTTTGCGAAAGTCCTGACGTCCCTCATCTGGTATTTTACATAACAACACTTGTAAAAAAAAAAAAAAAAAAAAAAAACAGCGTTGCCTTTTATCAACAGACCTGACACCTTGAAACTCAGACAAAGGGCAAATGAAACTAAACCTACTGGATTTAAAGGAGGTTGTATTCCTTAAAAATCCCTTTAAACATGATAATGGATTTACAGAAACCATGATTGTTTTGTTGTGCAGGTTGATATTATGGTTTTACTTCAAGTAAAAATAGTTGAATTCGGGTCATTCTACAGAAAAGTCCACTTTTGGTATGACAAAATGTCTTAAAATGTATTTATTTTTCTAACGTTTAAAGACCACATTATTATATTACACATTGACTTTATGAATACAAATGACAGCTTTATGATTTATTATTATTATTATTATTATTATTATTATTTTGTGCATTTAAAGACAGCATGTACCATTTTTTTGTCACTGGTGTTACCATACTTCTCTGGCATTTTAAACATTTTTATGAAATTATATTTCTCATTTTTTTTCAGCACATGCAGTCAGAGTTACAGAAAAAAAGATAATGAAAAAAATAAGGAGATTATGTGTTTTTTTTTCAATCAGGTTAGTTAAAAGTTATTGAATTATGCTAATTTAATTATGCAAGTATTTGCTATAACAATGGAAATATGAAAAACAGCTATAAACAAGTAATGCAATCCTTTACATCTTAATTCTTGAGTTTAGCAGAATTCAATGAATGTAAAAGTATTATCATGTCACATATGACACATTTTATTTAATGAGACAGACAAAAAACAGTAACAACAGTGACACAATGAATCACCAGTGACAGATACGACCAAAGATAGCCTACTTATTCTTCAACTAATCAAGGAGAGGAGACTAAATTTTTTACATTTTTTATACAATCAAAGACTTTTCATTGACACTTAGTGAAAGCAGTCAGTAAAAGATCATAAACAACATTTTAAAAATGTCTGTAAAATACGCTGTCCATAAAGTCGCTGCTTCTCAGCTTCTCAGTTTAGCCAAATACCCTCAATTTAGCCATATCTGACCAAAGGAGGATTAACAATAGGAAAAAAAGTTAGAATCACATTATTTAGTGCTATTTTATGCAAAATAACTAAATAAATAGCTTTGAATAAAGTTTTTTTTTTCTGTAAACAACACCAGTGACAGTAACACCAGTGACATTTTTCATGAAAAATGCATTTTATGGCTGCTGCAAGGTATCAATCCACATGTTGTCAATCATGGTATATTCACTAAATTAAGTAGTTTAATCCATTTGTATTCTAGTTTTTTAAAATTCCCTAATAATAAAGTAGGTCACACCAGTGACTTCAACTAAAAGCTTCATATGAAATTATGATTTTCTAATTAAAATTTCTGATAACTGAAAAGAGATAGTGGACTTTCCATTCCATTTCCATTTCCATTCCTTTCTTCATGGATCTTCAGGAAATAGGAAGAAGGTAGTCAATTGATGTCAACAGTGTGATTTTTATTTCAAAATAAGAGATTTTTGTTAAAGGTAACACCAGTGACACAACACCAGGTTTTTTTTATATATATTTTATAATATTTATTCAGCATTTGTTTTTGTTTTTTTATGTCATTTACATAATATATTTGACAGTTATGCATATTATTGTATTTAAACCCTGTTTCTGAGCTCAAAATAAAGCACTTTCCCACATGACTGGGGACGAGCACTTCTGTGCTGTTTGGAATTTTTATAATTAAAAAACAAATACTGCCACATTGATGCGCAAGAAGGTTTAATTGTTCAAATATTGTTTCATATTAAAATATTTAAAAAAATGTTTTCAATATAAAAAAAAAGTGTTTTCAAGTGTAATATTTCTGTAAAGGGACAGAAAAGTTGACTTTTCTGTAGATTGACCCATTCATTGTAAAATGAAGCAGTAACTTCAACCTACTACTAACTAATTAAAGATGTCATCAGATCATGTGTGCTTTCAGCAGTTATCATTTTAAACATTAAAATCATGATGCCCCCCAATAGTAGGCTACTGAATATAAGATGTGGGATAATATAAGAATGGGACATAAAATAATGTTAATGACTTTAACTGATGAATGCAGCCAAACAAAAGATGAAGAATGGAAAAGCACTTTGCTGGCAAAGAAATTGGAAAATAACACAGGTAAGACAATTCCTATACCCATAAATACCTGTCAAACATGGTTTTATTAAAGAAAAGTTATTTTTAAAAAAATACTTTAATTTTTACACATAAGAAAGGTATAGCATGTGGCAAAAAGTGTAATATAGCCACACTGTGAGATACAAGCAAGTGACGATCGAGTGACGTCATTCTTTAGGTTACGCGCATGTAGCCATGGCAACGCTCGGCTGCGTCGACAATTAACGGTCCTGCCGGTGATTTTCTCAGATGAGTTTTCTCTTTCGTCGGTCGAAAAGGTATTTTAAATTTTAGTTTAGCAGACATTAGCTACCATAACCACTGTTTATCTTGTAAAGTTTAAATTATATGACAAGATTACATTTACAAACGTTTGCTGAAGTTGTTGTCCGTCGCGGCTGACCGTTACGGCCTATCTTCAAATGTACGCTAATCTTGGTCTCACGATCCAAATTGTCAGTAACAAATGTTTCTTAATAGACAAACGATACCTGAAACATTATTGAATGTGTTCATTTTGTCGTTTTAGGTTAGAAGCCATCGAAAAAACTGCCATCGGACTACCACAGCTGACGAGAGACGCGCGTGCACAACTGCATAACACACACACACGGAAAGAGCACAACAATTATGAAACTGCTCATTTATAATAAATAAATAAATGTATTTTTCTCCTTACAACGTGTTTGTGTTCTTTTATTAACCTAGAAGTAAAATAAAAAACAATAAGAGGACTTAATCGAAAGTCCCCTAAACGTCCCGAATGGCCGCTGAACGTCCTGTGAACGTCCCCGTGAACGTCCGGAGGACGTCTTTGCGGACGTCCCCGGGACAGCCAGAGGACCCTACACATGGACGTTCGGGGGACGTTCGCAGAGGCCATTCAGGGGACGTTCTGGGGACCTTTTTTTGTTAGCTGGGCAAGTCTATAAAATACAAATAATAATAAAAAAGATTATAGCTACAATGAACTCATTCCTTCCTGTGAGCTTTCTTTCTTTCTTGTGTTATTTTACCGGCGGGTCTGCACTGAGACACTATTGTTGACGAGAATTTCATAAATTTGGCGAAGACTAGCTAATAATAATTTGCGTTAACTTGTTCTGACAAGAAAATGAACGAAAGCAGCACTTACATAGCATTTGATAAATCAGATTTCCCTCAGACTGACCGCTAAAATAACCTTTGAAATGGAGATTCATTGGATTCACAGGGATGAATTAGGAACTGTTTAATATTTATGATTATGGGCAGAGCATATGACATCACGGCGGGTGACTTCAGTGAAAGTGAAACTGGAAACTTCTTCACACAACGTTTCTTTTCAGAAACTGAAATTAACAGTCAAATCTGATATTCACTCACAGGTAAGCGATGGAAATGCAAGTTCGCTAGTTTAATAGCATGAAGCATAAGAATGTTGGTAAAATTAAATGTGTTCATATAAACTGAACTGTGTTCATGTGAACTGCAGACAAAATAAACAAAGTTCAGTGAAAACTCAGTTAAACAGAAATGACACCTGGTGTTTACAGATGTTTATTTAAGTTATCTGTTCAAAAAATTATACTTCCACTCATTTTATGTGTTGTCTTTTATAAAAGTGTGTACTGTGTACTGTGGTGAAACATATCTAGTTTCTGTATTTAGTTTCTTCTGGGGTTTTTTCTACCACAACAGACCAGCAGTCTCAGACAAGAAACAACGTAAACAACATAACAATGACACAGAATAGAATATATTGTTGAATAAAGTCATTATTTCTTGTCTCATCATAACATTAAGGTTGAACCACTGCAGTAACATGAACTGTTTTAACAATGTCTTTAGTACCTTTCTGGACCTTGAAAGTGTCGGTTAAATTGCTGTCTATGGACGAGTCGTATACCTCTCGGATTTTATCAAAAATATCTTAATTTGTGTTCTGAAGATGAACGAAGGTTGAGGGTGAGTAATAAATGACAGAATTTTCATTTTTAGGTGAACTAACCCTTTAAGGGCGAAGCTTAGGCTCAGTGTGGTTAGGGTTAGTGGTGGAGGCGGGTTAGATATTCTTTGACTTCGATACATCATTTATGTTAGTTATAATAGTATTTGACATGCAACATCCATAAATAACTCAGTGCACATAACTATCAAAATTCGTCTCTTCAGCAATGTAGATTATGTATTCTCATTATTTTGACAGTCATGGCATCCTCCAGTGGTCCAGCACTTAACGAGGAGCTCCAGTGCTCCATCTGTCTGGAAGTGTTCACTGATCCAGTCACCACTCCATGTGGACACAACTTCTGCAGAACCTGCCTGATCAAGTGCTGGACGCACACACAGACCTGCTTCTGTCCATTCTGTAAAGAAAGATTCAGCAAAAGACCTGATCTCAAGATTAATACAACACTCAGAGAGGTTGTGCAACACTTTAAGGAGAAGCTCAATCTAGGAGAATCTGAGGGGTTCTGTGACATCTGTGATGAAAGAAAGCAAAAAGCTGTGAAGACCTGCCTGACATGTCAAAGCTCTTACTGTGTCTCTCATCTGGAGCCACATCGCAGGGTCCCACGTCTAAACAAACACACACTGATCAACGCTGTGGAAAATCTGGAGGATTATATATGTCAGAAACACGAGAGACCTCTGGAGCTGTTCTGCAGAGATGATCAGACGTGTGTTTGTCTGTTCTGCACTGAAGGAGAACACAGGACTCACAACACTGTTCCTATAGAGGAGGAGAGTCAAGAGAAGAAGGCGAGAATTAGAAACAAAACACTTTAAAGGCCCGGGTATACTTCATTTTCCACGTTCCACTCTGTCTCGCGCACAGTCGAGAGCGTGAGCCTTTTTTAAAGTATACTTCTTTGGCCGAAAGTGTGGAAAGACATTGGGGACAGTGTGTGCGTACGTCCACGGGCCCTCCTAATGATGTAAATTACATCACAAGGACAGTGCACAGACTGTTGTGGAACGTGGACAGCCAAAGTATACTTTGGACTTAACCCTTATAAGCTAAACACACTGGCTGCTCCTAGGAGTAGTGAGTAAGAGTAGAAAAGAGTGTAATTTTTTTTAATGAAATGTTATAACACTATATTCCCTTTAGCCACAAAAAATATGCACTTTTGGAAGAAATTTAGGTCCTTTAGGTCTTACTTAGATTTTATTTTAAGTGTAAATTTCTCTATTTCATTTGTTTAAGCTAACCTTTTGAACTTCAACTTACAGTTGAAGCATAAAGAAAATATGAAAATGTATCATGCATTTGGTCCAGATTGCTGCCATCTGGTGAAAAAAGATCAATAACATTTCTTCATGTCAGGTCATGTTATGACTATAATGGCCAGTAGAGTATGACACAGATTACATCTAAAAATAAATAAATAATAAATAAAATGAAAGTTTATACGGTTAAAGACCATGTGAAATGTATCTTTTCTGTGCTGAGGTGGTACAGAGGATTTTGAAGGACTCGACCCTTTTTAAACAGCCAATAGTATTTCATTATATATCTGCTAAAATATTAGTTTGTCAACTTTTAAGAATACAATGTTATCCTCATGCTGACAGACATGGAATAATACCTACAACAATTTTAATTCATGAAGTCTCACACTACAGGAGTTTTAGGCCAATTTATATGTTTACATCCGCTTCCCCATGAGATCAAATGAGGTGCTCCTCTGGGCATAATAATCTTAAAAATATTCTGTAGTGTGTGCTGCACTACAGTTTTCAAATCTTGTAGTGTGTGCATGTTTATTTGCAAAAATAAAATCTGTGAAGATTCTCCTTATGTGTGCGCTGCAACCAGATTTAACAGTTGGTTAGGATTTTAAAACTTTTGTATTGTGAGCCCGGATTAACTGTTTTTCTCTGTATGTAGAATCAGCTGGTTCAGACACAGACAGACATTCATCAGATGATCCAGGACAGAATGAAGAAGATTCAAGAGATCCAGCACTCAGTAAAACTTAGAAAAGTGAGTGGAAGATAAATAATGTAAAACTGATAATGCATTATAGTATTTCAATCTGCTTATTAAAGGTTGCCTATCAGTCAGTCACGTTCACCGTTACTTTAGAATGACTGACAAATTGGGATCTCACCTGTGAGCCCAATCACCCTTGAGTGGTAACAAAACAGGTCACTGGCCTGGAAATTGGAGAGTGAAATTTGCATTGCAAGCCACTTCCCTTACACTCTGAAGGATGCATACTTCATGTCTTGATCTTACCTTGACACAGACCGTTTCTATGCTTTGCGTTCAAGGGGCAGGCATATAAGTACAAAGTTCTCCCCTTTGGGCGGTCTCTATCGCCCACATTTTCACGGAGGTCATGGAGGCTGCCCTCTCCCTGCTAAGGTAGGTAATCGCATCCTCAACCATCCCGACATTTTGGCTCACTTGCAAGATCAGTTATGCAAACACAGGGATCTGGTGCTCAGGCACCTCAGTTAGATGGGGCTGCAGGTCAACTGGGAAAAGCGCAAACTCTCCTCCATGCAGAGGATCTTTTTTTCGGTATGGAGTTGCACTTGGTCAAGTTAGACGGTGCATCTCTCGAGCGAGCATGCACAGCCAGGAATACAGGAGTACTCACTCTGGGTTTGGGCCAAATACCGAGCTCGGAGCCCTCTCTTCGGACAGCACACCAAACACGCATATTTTCTGTCTGACTTATTTGTAAGTGTGAACACGTGAATGTCCATTGGCCTGTTTTGTTAACACTCGAAGGTGATTGGGCTCTCAGGCGAGATCCCAATTCGTCAGTCATTCTGACATAATGTATTAAATGGATAAAATTAAACATTATTATATGGATAAAACACATTTCAAATAACATGAGGTCTGTGTGATTACAAAATTTGTCATTTTGAATGAACCCTTTAAATATACATGAATTTGCTAATTGATCTCATAGAGAAACACAGAGGAAGAGAAATCATCCAGTGTTGAGCTCTTCACTGACCTGATCCACTCCTTTGAGAGATGTCAGTCTGAGCTGCTGAAGATGATGGAGGAACAGCAGAAAGCAGCAGAGAAACAGGCTGAAGATCTCATTAACGAGCTGCAGCAGGAAATCACTGAGCTGAGGAAGAAAAACACTGAGCTGGAGCAGCTCTCACACATTGACGATCATTTGCACATCCTACAGGCATATGAACATCTGTCTCATCAGTCATAATGTAGAATATTACAGGACAAACACTGTTCCCAAACCTGATGGACCAATCTTTTAGAAATTGTACAAAAGTGAATCAAACTGTAATAAAGTCAAATTTTAAAAATGAACTGTGTTAGAAATGTATATATTTAAATGTAAATATTTAACAGTCCTCTCTCCTGCTGTAGATGTACTCATCCCTGTGCAGTTATCCACACACCAAGAACTGGACTGAGATCAGGATTGACTCTGATGTGAATGTGAACTCGCTGCATAGAGCTCTGACACAACTGAAGAAAACTCAAGAGACACTAAATGAAAAACTCAGTCAAACTGGTATGTGATTATCAAACACAGTAGATTTTTTTGTCAGTAACTAAGACATATTTTTGCAAGGAATATTCTGGATTAAATCCAATTTAAGATCAGTTAGTAAATGATCACACTGTAAATTTCAATCCATGTTAACTTATGTTAAATCAGTAGTACTTTAACAACAAATACAGAATGTAACTATCTGTGTACAAACTATAAAAAAACTATAAAAAGTTCCCCCGTCACAAGGACAATTTAGACACTTTACAGCTCAAATAACAAATATTTTACTGAATTATTGATAGAGCTTTGATAAAAAAGTAGGGGTGTAATGGTACATGTATTCATCCCGAACCGTCACGGCACAGACATCATGGTTCGGTGCATACAGTCAGATGACGAATACAGTCGGTCACAAGCAATCCACACTACAATTTAGAAGGGGGCACGCAAGGTAATGCATTGTAGCCTAACCACTTTTAACCAGCATTAACCACCAATAATCGCAAAAAGCTCTGTGTTTTTGTCATCTCTTTCTCTTCACTAGTAGTTACAGAATGAACATGAATGAACATCTGAAGGTACAGTATGTGGAAAGATACAGTACAACTTACTGAAACGTATCATATCTTAATCACTTAATCGGTGTTTTAACTGCGGAAAGACGTCATTAAAACAGCTTGTAAACAGTATGTCACTTAGTTTTACATTTACCTCAGAAAAGCTATTCAGTTTCCACAGCTTGTTAGTTCGCTAGACAAATGAACTCTTTCACTAAATATAGTATGCAGTATATTAGCAAATATATTAATTATATTTTACTTAACCTGTTAGTGATGTCTTAATTATTTAATGTATGTTTAAATAAATCCGTCATGAAAACAAGTTATGACAACCACTGTGTAAATGATTATATTTCAACAACGAATTGGAGAAACATATAATTAGATATTAAAGTTAATGCACAAACTGCCTAATTTACATATACATACATACATTTTTTTTTATTATTATTTGAGTGTTGATGATTAGTCTATATCTAAAAATAAATAGCAACTGAATTTAATAGTTTGGGGTCTGTTTTTAATTGTAACCTTTAATATTTCAGTTTTTTAAATAATGTTAATATTATTTAATATTATAATGTGGAAGTAAGGACACCCTGTATAGTTTACAGCATTAGCAGAAGGTAAGGATTTTATCCTTAAGAAAATTTTAATTATAATTGAATGAATTTAAAGACAGAGACACAGTTTGTTCAGTAAACCACTGTTTAATAAAAAAAAAATAAAAAAAAATGTCAAGTTTTCTCACTCTGCTATTACAAACCCGTTCTGAACGGTGACTTCACAACTGAGGTACATACTGAACCATCATTTTTGTGTACCGTTACACCCCTAATAAAAATACAAGCTTCACATTTCTTCTCTTAAAGGGTTTGTTCACCCCAAAATAAAATTTCTGTCATTAATTACTCACCCTCATGTCATTTCAAACCCGTAAGACCTTTGTTCATCTTCAGAACACAAATTAAGATATTTTTGATGAAATCCGAGAAGTATATGACTTGTCCATAGACAGCAGTTTAACGACGCTCCAGAAAGGTACTAAAGACATCGTTAACAGTCATGTGACTGCAGTGGTTCAACCTTAATTTTATGAAGAGATTGTTGAATAAATCATTATTTTTTTGTTTTTGCGCACGTATTCTTGTCACTTCATAACATTAAGGTTGAACGGCTGCAGTCACATTGACTATTTTAACAATGACTTTCTGGAGCGTCGGTTAAACTGCTGTCTATGGACAAGTCATATACCTCTCGGATTTCACCAAAATATCTTAATTTGTGTTCGGGTCTGGAACGACATGAGGGTGAGTAATTAATGACAGAAATTTCATTTTTGGGTGAACTAACCCTTTAAATCCTCAATGTTTGCCCAATAGACTTCCATTGTAAGTATATTTAATGTAAACTCATTCTGCATTCAGTATAAAATAAGGGGTGAGCAACATTTATATGCCACTGATGCTGTTAACAGAGACATACTCACTGTTAATCTAAAATATTCCTATAAATAATTCATCATTATATTGTCACCTGTGCCAACAGGGTTGAAGTGGGCTCAGAAGTATGCAGGTACCGTGTGATTGACACCATTTTTTTTTCTTCAATATATTTCAGTTCTTTATTTAATTGTTCTGAAGTTGACTGATAATGTCTGATCTCTCTCAGTGGATGTGACTCTGGATCCTGATACAGCGAATCCATATCTCATCCTGTCTGATAATGGAAAACAAGTCAGTCATGGAGACACTGAGCAGAACGTCCCAGAAAACCCAAAGAGATTTTCTGAGGGTCTTTGTGTTCTGGCAAAGGAGAGATTCGGTTCAGGGAGATTTTACTATGAGGTGCAGGTGAAGGGAAAAACTAAGTGGGGTTTAGGAGTGGCCAGAGAATCCATTGACAGGAAGGGGGGGATCACACTGAGTCCTGAGGGTGGAGTCTGGATTCTGGGTCTGACTGATGACAATGAATATATAGTTTGTGATAATCCATCTGTCTCGTTCCCTCAGAGTGGGAGACCTGAGAAGGTGGGTGTGTTTGTGGATTATGAGGAGGGTCTGGTCTCTTTTTATGATGTGGGCTCCAGCTTTCATATCTACTCTTTCACTGGTCAGAATTTCACTGAGAAACTCTATCCATACTTTAACCCAGGCGATAATGATGAAAGTAAAAACTCAAGTCCACTGGTCATCTCACCGGTCAGTTAAAATGAACAAATATACCTGGAGAGATTATGGACCATGAAATGCCTAAATGAGATGTTCATTTACACAAATGGAAGCTCATTTCTATAAATACTGAATTTTTTTGACTTGGTGTGCAGATATTGTAAAGGCACAATATGTAAAATTTTTTGGATTGAAATATCCAAAAACCCCTAGAACAGTATTATATATTTTGTTGACTTGTGTACTTAAATTATCCCAAATGCTTCCAAGAATGTTTAAATCGAGAGAAATAAGCAATTTTGACCGTGCGTCGCCTATCAATGATATCATACTTGCGTTACCGTCGGTTTCCGGTTTTATTATGTAGAAAACATGGAAGCACCAAAGATGCTTTAATATATTACGCACTTTATTGCACAGGTATCCATGGACCGTCCATGGAATATATTACGCGCTTTATTAGACAGGTGAGCAACTGTTTGGATATATTCATCGACAGAAAACTATGTTTTATAGCTCAACACAGCAAGTCTTATTGTTTGAATCTTGTTTCCTTGATCTCATAGTAGCCGCCGAGCGAAAGCACAGAGTAGCAATATAACAACTTTCAACACATGTAACGACTGAGACAAATCAGACACAATTATTTGTCATATTTAACAAATAATCTTTAAAACTCACTCTGGGGTCTCAGTTACCGTGGACACCATATGATAAGGCTTAGTTTATTGCCAAGAACTATGTAGCCACGTGGAAAAGCAGAGGCCACAGAAAACCCATAGCCCTCAAAACAGACTTTCCTGCATTAATTTATAGATGAACTGATCTATAAATGAACATGCATTCCAGGACATTGTGTTTATGATTATGACTGTTTTAAGAACCAATGGTTAATGTAAACTCACCTAAACTAAGTTTGGTGCCTATGAGTTTGTATTTTGAAGATTTAAATGCTTGTCACTGTAAAAAATTATTTTATGGCTAAGTAAATAAAATCATGCATCTTTTGCTAAGAATAATCTTGTAAAAATGAAAACACTAGAAAATTAAGTAAAATCTAAATACATATAGTTTAAATGTAAAAAATATAATTTTTACTAGCAAATATAAGACATCCAACAGACAAGTAAATTTTACTTGTGATTCTCTGGCATATTTACACGATTTAATAAAGTACTTGAAGCAAATTAAAAAAATTGTGTAAAATGTACGTCTTGAATCAAGGTATCTACGCATGCGCGGAAAGAAAACCGGCAGTTATGGAGGCGGCTGCTTCAAACTCCTTTCCATCTGCTTTCGACAGGTAAGCAACAGTAAAAGCTGCATTATATTACGATTTTTTATTTAGTTTATTTAATTTTGCACATTTAAAGTTTAGACTGTTCTTCATGACGAGTTAGCTTCGTAAACGTTCAAAATTAATCATAATGAATAATTATCAATATTCCCTTTGAGATAAAATACCACTACACACAAATGTATCTAATATGATAAACAGCGCTGTGTTACCCTCATACACTTGACCGGAAGAAACGGAAGTGGCGAACCTTGTTTACATAACAGTACAAAATTATTCCGAAGTTTTCCTCTTTGAATGGATGATAATGAAATTGAAAAACGAATGCTTGTGTAGGTGTTCAGTTTCATCTAATTGCTTTGATAGTATTTGATTTTTTAGATTCAGCATATATTTCATTAAAATATTACTGTAGAAATGTAGCAAATTGCTGTCTTATTCAGTTTTGTATTATGTTGTTTTGAACATAAGTTTAACAGTTTTGAAAACAGTATGTAAGCATGTGCAAATTGGCCTGTACGTACAAAGAGTTTTTGCAGTTGTTGTGTCTGAGTGAGAAAAGAATTCATGAAATTTGAGAGATGTAGTCATTGAATGCATTTTGTGCCAAAGCAATGATAATTGATCCTCAGTTTAGCCCACATAGACTTCTGTTGTGCTCACTGTGTGAAGAGTTTTGCAAAAGTGACCTAAGTATTGAGAAATGTGTCCTAGCGTCTAAAAAACTGTAATTGATCAAAAAAAAAAAAAAAAAAAAAATCTCATTAACACCTAATAAAAATGAACTGAAATAAATAAAAATGAAATCTCCATTGTTTTTTTACACTTTTAAAAACCTTATTAAAACCAAAACTTATTCGTCAATGACCCTTATATACAGAAATGAAAAAAATTACTGTTACTGTTAGATTTTTATAATAAACAGAAGTCAAAAATTGAAGCTTGAGACCTTTTGAATGATGTATAGGTTGTCAGATTAATTACATTCTTTTACATAGCTCTAACATTAACTTTGAACTAATGTAAACAAAGACGAGTTACTCACAAGTGCCCAAGTCTGTTTATACAGTTTCTGCCTCAATGAACCCCTATGAGCTACAATACACATATCAAAAATTGATACGTCTTCAGACACGGTATTTAGATCCACACAAATAAAAACCTTACAAATGTATTCAAGCAAACAGAGTAATGCTGTAGTAATTACATTTTATTAGATCCGAACATGCATTTAAAAGCTCGTTTTAATTTTAGAGATTATCATTATTTTAAAATAAACTTTCTAGAATTGTCTTGAACAAGTGTGTATTGAGTAAGGAAAAGGAAGACAAAGACAAACTGAGGATTGTTTATTGCACCAAAAATCCTTTAAAAAGAATCAGTTTATACAGACAATTTACATGGGAAATTAGAGCAACGTGACAATAAAAATATTTTATAACCAGAACATCTGGGTTCACTGAGTAGTGTAGAAGATTCAGTCTGTATTTTTGCTTGATATGGCATTCGTTTTGGACTCCAAATCATCTCCTACTAGATGCAGCTTCACAAGAGAAAGTTTGTTACCAATTCTGTTATAGAAATGCATTAATAGAGTATGACACAGTGAGTGAGAGACATGTTGACAAGCAGGCAAAAAAGTTGCAGGTCATTTCTTGGGGAAAAGAACAAAAAAGTTGCTAAAGAGTTCTGAAATATCACTAATCTAACGGCAGTCATGCGCACAAGGTTTCCGATCTGGCCAAGGATGTTGAAATTTTCATGCAAGAATGAGAACAGACATTGTTTTTAAACATCTATAGCCTAGCAATTTATTTCTCACATAATAGTGAGTTTTGCACCACTTCCCTTAAATGCCCACACAGATAACACAAACAAACACCCATGATCCCTAGAAGACTGATCCATGTCAACAGGCCTCAAGAGGAACACGGCTTAACCCTGTTTACAACAGGCAATATATTTAGGGAACTAAAATGTCCATGAATTCACAGGCATTACAAAAACTAACTGTATGAAATAAAATGGAACAAATTAAGTTCAAACACCAAATGTGTGGGGCTATTGCAAAATATGGCGATGATATGATTGACTTTGCTTTGGTCCACAATGCAAAACAGTACAATAATAAATAAAAGTTCTTCATATCAGATTCATGTTGTATTCATTTTTATAAAAACACAACTGACACTCTGCCAGAGAGCAACTGACGCCTCGCAACCAGGCACAATCATTTGAGTTTAAAACTGCAATAAATAAAATCCAATAAACTAAAAAGACCTAAACTATTACTGTACTTTAACAGCAATCAACTCAATCATATTTTACAGTATTCATTCTGATATTCCCGACACGGTGTAATCCCAACAGGTGTGAGGTCAACTGGAGAACAACTCCACTGTATGAAATGACCCAACACACTCTTAATGAACCAAACATGTGACTATGAGTGAGAAGTATGTGTCTGTGGATACAAAAGCCTGAGAGGATGATGTTAAAGCGGCGTCTCGTCTGTTGGTCTCTGTACTGGCTTTGACCTACAGCGGGTTTGTGTTGCACTGGAGGCTCATTGATTGACAGGATCCTCCAGCAGTCCATACTTGCCCTCGAGTACTTTCACTGTAGCAGAGAGAGCGCTGCAAGAGAACAGACAGGAGAATGTGTTATGTGAAGCAGGACACTGAGAGGGACAATGTTGGATGTTAGGATGACAAGAAGTTTTAAAAGTCACATTTAAGGCTGCTCTGCCTCAGCAGTGTAACTGCGCTCGATGTCAAAATGATTGAGACAGCCAATCAAATCAAAGGAGGCGGGGCTTAACGTTCAAAGAAGACCAGTGCGAATTCCATCGCGATGTTTTAGTTTTAGCAGTGAGTGTGGAAGAGTGTGGAAAGATGCAAGTAGCTAAACATTTGATATTTGACAACTGTTTAACAATAGAAATGTTGAACCACCAACAAATATCCAGTGATGCAAACTACTCAACATCATCAAATTGCACTGTTTTGAAGTGAAATTATGCCATCATTTACATGATTCAGGTCATTCATAACTGAATGTGACGAGACAACAAACGTCTTAGGTTTAGGGCTGCAACTACTTCAATAATTGATTAATCTGCCGATTTTTTTTTTTTATTAAATCGGATGCAAAAAAACAAACAAAAACAATTATGCATTTTTTTTTTTTTTTCAAAATTGATTTTAGTCCATTATTTTAAAGAATGTTCCACATCCTGTCCAGTGCTGTCCTCCAAACAGTGTAATATAAAGCCTATTAAAACAAATATAGTGAACGTCTGAACATAGTAGTTATACTACATTAATGGGCTAAACCAACAATAGTGCCTTTACTGTTACTGCTCTCAGAAATATGATTACTTGTGTTACATGTATATTTTTAAACCTACACAATTTCTAACAAACATAAATGAACAAAATGTGTATTTTAGTCAGAAATATTGCTCTCCTATTCTGATGCACATGAGCCCACCAGCCCACCCACCAAGTCTGAAGTATAAAGGGTTAGTTCAGCCAAAAATTAAAATTATGTCATTTATTACTCACCTTCATGTCTTAATTTACACTTTCAGTGCCCAGAAAGGTACTAAACTTGCTGGCAACAGAGGCCTCACTGAGCCATCGGATTTAATCAAAAATATCTTAATTCGTGTTCCAGAGATGAACAAAGTCTTACGGGTGCGGAACGACATGAGGGTGAGTAATAAATGACAAATTTCATTTTTGGGTGAACTAACCCTTGAACAAGACACTTGTTGTCAGAATCATAGATATATTATTCATATCTATGGTCATAAATATGCAAAATGGAAATACTTGCGGGACTTTCTAACATTTACAGATAAGGATATAACCATAAAATATAAGTTATGCACTGAGGAAAATGTGTCAGAGACATTAAAGTGGACCTATAACGCCCCTTTCACAAGATGTAATATCAATCTCTGGTGTCTCCAGAATGTGTCTGTGAAGTTTCAGCTCAAAATCCCCCACAGATCATTTATTATAGCTTGTCAAATTTGCCCCTATTTGGGTGTGTGCAAAAACACGCCATTTTTGTGTGTCCCTTTAAATGCAAATGAGCTGCTGCTCCCGCCCCCTTTCCAGAAGAGGGCGGAGCTTTAACAGCTCAACAACAACAAAGCTGGAGAATCTCACGCAGCCAAAATGAGGATTGTCAGTAACGGTGTTCAGCCTTACATTGTTCAAACCGGAGTCGACACTGATGGAGAGACTCAGGAAGAAGTTACAACTTTTAGAATGAAACTGGACGTTTCTGAATGGTTAGTGGATAAATTTATGTAGTTGCTGTGGAGTTGATTCAACTCATCCACTAGCATGTGCCGTCATGTTCATCTTTTGTGTTGAATTGACCCTCGTTTGTAAAGCAGTCCGGCGTAAAATGACGGCATGACAACAACACTCTACTACAACAACTCTTCCTCTTCTCTAAAGCAGCCTAACATGGCCCCGCCCCCTTTGTTGCGTGTTCTCGGGGGTGGGGTTTATGTTAATTTTGGGGTATGTATGCATCTTTCCTGGAGCAGCTCACTCTGTGTCCTCCTCTATTTCCATATGCGTTTTGACCCATAGAAATGGTTTATTCATTAGTGTAAAACGATGTGAGTGCCGGATGGGTTTCCTGAGCACAGCGTGCAGACGCAACTAATCGATAATCAAATTCATTGTTGATCATATTCATTATCAATAATAATCAAATTTTATCGATTAGTTGTTGCAGCCCTACTTGAGTTTTTGACATATTAGACATATGAATAAGAGTGAATGTGTGCATATTTGAACAAATAATATTATTTGAAAATAGTTTAAATTGATTAGGCCTACTCAGCAACTACAACTACACCTAGAACGTTTACTGTTCTTATTTATTTTTCTTTATTCCCTTAAAGCTCTTTTAGGGTACATTTACACAACAATGATGTACTCAAAACGGTAAAGTTTTTCCTTTTTTTTTTCGCGTACTTACAACAATGTCAAAACAATCCCTGTTCACACAGATCCACGAGAACGATTAAAAATGCTGTATTCTGCTGCCAGGCCAGTAGATGGCGATGTTACTTTGTAAAGACACACTACACGCCTATAGACTGAACACGTAATACACATGCGCATGACATCACCGCTTTCACAAATTCACGTTTTTGTAGTTTACATGGAGACGATAATGCTAACGTTTTCAAAAACTTGTACGGCCCCTAAATCTTTTAATTATTTAATTCTTTTAAATAAAAGGACCAATTGCTCTCCTCCAGACTAGTGGATTAGTGTTTTTTTTTTTGTTTTTTTTTGGAGGTGGTGCATTTAAATAATTTTGCAACTCTTAAAATTCTTGATATAATGCCCTACTTAGTATTGTGCATAACACTGGCACAAACAAATGCTGTGTCCAGAACTGCATATAGTAGGTATTACATTTGGTTTGAAAATTACTTCACAACCGTTAAAAAGTATGTTCTAAATAGCATGAATATAGGTAGTATTGTCATTGTCACGTGACCTACCAGCATCAGCTGTGTCACTTCAAATGAGCACTTCAGAATCTAGTAGTAGTAGGTCATGCGGGGAATTTTCACCTACTGATTTTCGAATACTATGCATTTCTGTTTTGGTGTACTGTTTATCGCATACTGTATAGTAGGGAAGTATTCGATTTTGGACACAGCACAAGTCTTTAATAAACATGTTCCTGAGAGTCACTCACCATCCAGGTCTGATTATACGGTATCTGCCACACATGGACAGATCCACAACTGTCGAACCCAAGCAACTTTTATCTCCAATCGGGCCACCGTCCACCACAACGGCCAGACTGGGCCACAAATCCTCAAACTCCTGCAGAAAACAAAAGACATGTGAAACTCAAATCAAAGCCTGTTCAGAAATCATTGGGAGTTATGGAGATCTGTGCTTACATTAACAGCAACTGTGCTGGTTCGAGAGCTGACGTTAGCGCTGGTGAGAGCGAGCGGCTCGCCGCACATCTGACAGAGGCGTCTCATGAACGGGTGGTCTGGGATACAGACCCCTATGAGCTAAAGCACACATGACATTAGTGACACATGTCCTAAACAGACAGCAACAGAGGACAGCATTTAGAAACACACTAACAAAAGTCCACTTGTAAAAAAGAAGTGCGCTTAATTGTACTTCACATCTTAAATATTAAAATATTTTAAAACCGTACTTGCAGGTAATATAATATTAATGAAATAAAAGGCCACTTAAGTGCACTTAAAGAGAGACACTTTCATGACTATGTTTGGTGCCTGCCACTGTATTTTACAGTGTCCTTGTTACACGTTACATGTATTTACTGCAGTAATAACTATAAATTAAGCATAATTACATGCAACTCAAACCTAAATCCAACCCTACAGTAAGTAAATGTAGTTTAATTTATATTATTCCTACTTGACTAACATACTAAACCAAAATGTAAAAAATGTACTTGATTATAATTTTAGCTGTATTTTTTTTATTTGATATTACATTTAAAGTTAATATATTTCAAATGTACTACACTGCAACTTCATTAAAATGTGTATTTACTACAAACAGGTCAAAGACATTTAGATGTCCACATCAATAGAAATTTACAAAAGTGATTTATATACATAGAAAGCACATTAAATGTACAGTAAAATGTACACTTACAAGGTTTCAAATTGTTTTTGGGAGAATAAAATGTCAAGATGTGGGTGAAATAATGTCATTCAGTGTAACACTTATATTTATGTAAAAACTGAAACATACTTATTCTGACCTGTATGTATTAAAATATATAAAAGAATAAATGAGCATACAAAATTTGTATTACATTTTAAATAAATAAAACATTCTTGCTGACAAATGGGCAAAACCCCTAGGATAGTGGCAAAATTTAAAAATGTATTTAAAAATAACATTTGGGGTAAAAGTAATTAGTCTTTAATATGGCATACATACATTTTTGTTGTAAATATCCCTGACAAGATTGTTATACTGAATGACATTTTAGTGGGTCTTCTGTAAATCATAGTAAAAATGTATGATAATTAATTTTTGCTCAGAAAAACAAACAAACAAACAAACAAATTAAACAGGACCAATTCTGATGTATTGAAAAACAACAACAATTCAAAGCTGTATTACCCTTATTGTTTTGATGCTTGAAAACCCTTTTTCGTCTTTGACCCTAATATATTTAAATACATGACATACAAGTTTGAATAGAACTATTTTAGTTTACCATAAATATTTTGGTATTGCATATAAAGATATTTTTAAGTGGGTCAAAAATTTTGTATAAATTTCAACTATAATAGATTCCTATTTAATTGAAATTAACTTGCAGTTCAGTATCTGAAAACCTTACATTCAGTTCAAATTCAAGTATATTGTTTTAAAGATAATTATTTCACTAATAAGTACTATTTTAATAAGTGTGTGAAAGTGTTTGTCTTTCACGAGGGGTGCAAACTGAGCATAACTGAAAGCAACCTTGGTGAAAGGATTGAGATCAGCGTTCAGTGTGGCGGATCTTTCCAGAACTAGTGTAACGTGTCCAGGCAGCAGATCTGAGAGCAGCTCCTCCTTCACAGACACCTTACAGAACCTGAAAACAGAATAAGAACACACCCTTACAGTACAGCAAAACCATGGTACTTTGATATAGTAAATCAACATGAATTAGCATTTGAACACTTAAATATCAATGTTAGGAAGTATATTACCTTGATGCAATTTCGATAAGAAACATGCAACAAGGTACTTCTGATAGGCGTCAGTAAGATTTTTTCTCTTCTGCTCACCAAGGCTGCATTTATTAGATCAAAAAATACAGTAAAAAAGGTAAATTATTAAATTTAAAATTGCTGTTTTTTTATTTGAATATATTTTAAAATGTAATTTATTCCTGTGATCAAAGCTGAATTTTCAGCATCATTACTCCAGTCTTTAGTGTCACATGATCCTTCTAATATACTGATTTGTTGCTCAAAAAACATTTGAAAACACAGTTTTGTGAAAAATAGTTTGTAACATTATAAATGTCTTTACTGTCATGTTTGATAAGCTGAATGCATCCTTGCTGAACAAAAGTGTTATTTCTTTAAACAGACTGATTAAGAGTTGCGAGCGAACCTGTATATGTCCTGTACTTCTCCGACACAGATGGCTAGAGGTTTGTCTCCATTCCTGCCCTTGATGTCATAAACTCTGTGGACGGCCGAGGAGTTCTGAGCCACACAGGCCAGACCGTAGATGGTGTCAGTGGGAACAGCCACGACCTGCCCGGCCTTTAGAGCCGTCACTGTGGCGCTCAGGACCTCCGTCCACTCTGTGTGCACAGCCGACAAAAAGAGGATCAGAAAACTACAGGCACCTTCATGTCCAAGGGGCTTTAACATTCTTCAAAATAACAATTTTTCTTATTATTCATATATCAGGGTCACATCAAAAGTCTTGGAAACATTTACCATGTCTAATTTAATTTTTGCAAAAACCTTGATTTTCAGATCCATCAGTCTAGGGATGCACAATATATCGGTCACCATATTGGTATCGGCTGATATATGTTCATTTTTAATGTTATCGTTATCGGCCCGATAAGAAAATTTGGCCGATATATCAAAGCCGATAAATAATTGATTATTTCCTTCAGCTGAGACACTTCAGATGCGCACTGTTCGCCTTGCTCGAAATATGATTGGAACGACTTCAAAAAAGGAAAATATAGTTGAGCACAACATTTACAGCACAAGTTCATCATATCGGCTACATATTATAATGAGAACATTATAATTGTGTGCATGGGACATGGCTTTAATTGGTGAGACTTTTATTTTTGTAATCAGACTCTCAAAAATTATAGAAGAAAAATTATATTTAGATTTATTGGCCAATTTATCAGTTATCAGCTTTCAAATATAAAGAATTAATCGGTTATCGTATCGGCCAAAATTTTCATAATGCCGCATCCCAACTATAGGCCATTATTAAAATTACTTTTACAAATATGATAATCTGAACAAAGACTGAAATAATAGTTATGTGCGCAGTTATATTTTAATTATAAATCGTCCCACAGTGTTGGCATCAACCATTTCACCCCACATAAAGTTATCAAAAATTGTTTTGTAAACGCTTTTCATATTTCATGTAAAGAGCATGAAAATACAAACTAACAACAAAACTAAAAACAAAATAACGACTTATATAGTGATGGCTGATTTCAAAACAATGCTTCAGGAAGCTTCAGGGCATAATGCATAAGTGTATCGAATCATGATTCGGATCGCGTGTCAAACTGCTGAAATCATGTGACTTTGGCGCTCCGAACTGATGATTCATTGAGTGGGGGTTCAATCTTCAACTGGCTGGCGGCAGCGGCCACTGACAGGTCACATGACCTGGTGGCAGCTGCCAGTCTTTATTCTGGCAGGTCTGTCAGCGGTGGCTGGCAGAGTGTAACGCGTTCCTTATTTCTATTGTTGCATGGAAATACATAATTGTATTATTAATATAATCTTATGACTCTATTCTTGTTACAATAGAGACACGGAGGCAGACGTAAAAGCAACACAGGTTTGTTTATTGTAGAAACAGTAGAGCAAATGTTATGGAGAGATGGTTAAGCAGTTCTTGAATGGTGAAGAGAGAGTGATACTGTCCTTGTGGTGTTTTCCAGATGCGGATGGAGGCTGGCGTTGGAGGATGACGGCGGAGACACTCACACACACAGGCAGGTAGGCACACGAGGAGAACAGGAGACGAAGGAGATGAAGGAGACGACTGGAGCAGGTAAGTATGGTGTTTGGAGTCCTTAAGGTAAGCATACAAGTGGTTGTAGTGCAAACGAGACCAGACAGTGAATGTGTGTGAGTGTGGTGGTTAAATGCTGGTGGTGATTGCTGTGCAGATGAGCTTCAGGTGGCGGTGATCAGTAAGCTGGTGATTGAGTGCGTGGGTAAGGGAGTGAGGTGGAACCTGACGTGTCTGTGACAGCACCCCCCCTCCCACGGCCTGCTCCTGAGGGCCGAGGACCCCGATGTCGTGGTGGTCGTCCTATAGGGCGTGGGGCAGGTCTGTCCAGGTGGTTGGTGTGGAAGGTCTGTAACAGAATAGGATCAAGGATATCATTCTTGCGGACCCATGAGCGTTCCTCGGGGCCATAGCCTTCCCAGTCAACCAGATATTCCAATTGACCACCACGGTGCCGGGAATCCAGAATCTCGTGAACCACGTATGCAGTGCCATCATCCAGGATGAGTGGAAGGGGGGGCTCGGCGGCTGCCACGTCAGGTTCTGTGGAGGGAAGAACAGAAGGGTGGTGAGGCTTTAGTAGTGAAACATGGAATGTGGGATGAATTCTACTGTACTGTGCAGGAAGCTGGAGGCGATAAGTGACGGGGTTGATCTGCTGGATGATGGTAAACGGGCCAATGAAGCGGGGACTCAGCTTCTTGCAGGGCAGACGCATTCTGATGTCCCTGGTGGACAGCCAGACCTTCTGCCCCGGTTGGTAGACTGGAGCGTCGGAGCGCCGAAGGTCGGCTGTCATCTTGCGTCTGCGCAGGGCTCTCTGCAGTTGTTGGTGAGCCGAGTCCCAAACCCTCTCGCTCTCCCAGAACCAGTAGTCGACTGTCAGAGCATTGGAGGGTTCCCCATCCCAGGGGAACAGTGGGGGTTGGTAGCAGAGTACGCACTGAAACGGTGTTAGTCCAGTTGTGGCTTGGCGGAGGGAATTTTGTGCGTACTCGGCCCAACCCAGGTATTGGTTCCAGCATTTCCGGTGGCCGTGACAGAAGGTACGCAGGAAGCGGCCTATCTCCTGGATCTTCTGTTCCGTCTGCCCGTTCGACTGAGGATGGTATCCGGATGACAGGCTGATGGTCAGACCCAGGAGGGAGAAGAACACTTTCCAGACATGGGAGATAAATTGGGGCCCTCTGTCGGAGACTATGTCTTCGGGTATTCCATAATGACGAAAGACATGGTTGAACATCAGCTCTGCAGTGGTCATGGCGGTAGGTAGACCCTCCAGGGGGATCAGACGGCAGGATTTTGAGAAGCGATCTACAACTACCAGGATGCAAGTGTGACCATCAGACTCGGGGAGATCGGTGACAAAGTCCACTCCCAGGTGTGACCAGGGTCTCTCAGGAACGGGCAGAGGATTGAGCTTGCCGGTGGGAAGATGGCGTGGGCTCTTGGAGATGGCGCACTCCCTGCAGCCCTGCACGTACCTTCTGACGTTGTTGGCCATGTTGGGCCACCAGAAGCGCTGTTTAAGCAACGAGAGGGTCTCATTGACCCCCGGGTGGCCAGTGCCAAGTGGAGTGCGACGTGCCCGTGTGACGTACGGCATCACGAGGTATTCGTAGTGACCGGTGGGCGTGACGAAGGCGGTCTTCCACTCGTCCCCCTCACGTATCCGGATGAGATTATACGCGCTGCGGAGGTCCAACTTAGTGAACACAGTGGCACCGTGGAGATGTTCCAGGGCCGCTGGGACGAGGGGAAGTGGGTAGCGGAACTTGACGGTGATCTTATTTAGGGCACGGTAATCGATGCAGGGCCGCAAGCCTCCGTCCTTCTTAGCCACAAAGAAGAAACTTGAAGCAGCAGGGGAAGTAGACAGGCGGATGTAACCTTGACTGAGGGCCTCTTTGATGTATTCCTCCATTGCCTTGGTAATGACAGGGGGTAGATGCGTCCCCTGGGCACTGGCTCACCCGGTAACAGATCGATGGCACAGTCCCATGGCCGGTGTGGAGGTAGCTTGGAGGCGCGTTGTGGGCAGAAAACGTCACTGAAGGGGGCGTAGTCCGGAGGAACATCCACGGAGCGCTTCTCTACAGGACTTTCGATGGACGTGGCGTTGATGGAGAGAGTCTTGGAGAGTGGAGAGTTCGGAGCAGGAAGTGCTGGGAAGCAATCAGGAAAACAGTGGTCGCCCCACTTCAGGACTTCGCCCGTGCGCCAGGAGATGGTGGGACTATGTTGCTCAAGCCATGGGCGCCCTAGAACCACGTCAGCGGTGGACTCCTCCAGAACCAGCAGATGGATGTTTTCCGTATGAAGAATACCCACACGAAGTTGAAGTGGTCCCACACAGTGACGGATTGTTTTACGGCTCAGGGGTTTGCCCGTGATGGAGTGGATTTGATAGTTAACCGAAGACGGGGAGATCTTGAGCTTGAGTTGTCGACAGAGGGCGCTGGAGATGAAGTTTCCTGCTGACCCTGAGTCGAGGAGCGCCACCACTGGAACAGAGGCATTTGCAGCAGTAAGGATTACAATAGTAGTGAGTGGTTTCATTTTTTGAATGGAGGGAATTATTGCACTCACCACGGGCCGAGGAGGACGGGTTGGGCATGTGGAGATGACATGCCCCGGAGATCCACAATATAAGCATAAGTTCAGGGTCAGCCTTCTCTGTCTTTCATTTGTTGTGAGACGTGAGTGATCAATTTGCATGGGTTCATTGACTGGTTCTGGAGAGCTGACGGGTTCGGACCGATGGAGGAGGATGTTGGAAAGTGACTGGCCCTGGTGCTCGAGGAGACACGACTGCATACGAGAACCCACGCGGATGGCGAGTTGGATGAAGCGTTCGAGTCCTATGGAGTCCTCGTATGCAGCGAGATGCAGCCGCACATTAGGCTCCAATCCTTGACGAAAGGTGGTGAGGAGGGCTTGTTCATTCCATCCGCTGGTGGCGGCTAGCGTTCTGAACTGCAAGGCATATTCGTTAACAGAGTTATTTCCTTGTTTTAGATTATAAAGTTTCTCACCAGTCGATGAATCCGCCAGAGGTTTCCCGAAGACCTCACGGAAGTGAGAGACGAACGCCGGATATGACTTTACAACAGAGCCTTTCTGGGTCCACAGAGAATCTGCCCATTGTAGGGCCTTACCTTGCAGTTGTGAGATGATGAACGCGATTTTAGCCGTGTCGGTGGGGTAGAGGTGCAGCTGCATCTCCAGGACCAGTTCGCATTGAAGAAGAAATCCGCTGCATTCCTCCGCCGATCCTGAGTAGGGCGCCGGTTTGGCCATGGGACTGGCGGTGAACGCTGGAGAAGGAGCGGTGATGGTGGGTGCGGAAGCTGCAGCGTTGGTGGAAGACGGTGAGGGTGGTCGTGGGGTGAGTGCTCGGCGCAGTCCGCCCACGAGCTCCTGAAAAGGGTCATTGGTGCTCATGCTGTTGACTGTTGTTATGGTCCGGTCTTCTGTTACAATAGAGACACGGAGGCAGACGTAAAAGCAACACAGGTTTGTTTATTGTAGAAACAGTAGAGCAAATGTTATGGAGAGATGGTTAAGCAGTTCTTGAATGGTGAAGAGAGAGTGATACTGTCCTTGTGGTGTTTTCCAGATGCGGATGGAGGCTGGCGTTGGAGGATGACGGCGGAGACACTCACACACACAGGCAGGTAGGCACACGAGGAGAACAGGAGATGAAGGAGACGACTGGAGCAGGTAAGTATGGCGTTTGGAGTCCTTAAGGTAAACATACAAGTGGTTGTAGTGCAAACGAGACTGGACAGTGAATGTGTGTGTGAGTGTGGTGGTTAAATGCTGGTGGTGATTGCTGTGCAGATGAGCTTCAGGTGGCGGTGATCAGTAAGCTGGTGATTGAGTGCGTGGGTAAGGGAGTGAGGTGGAACCTGACGTGTCTGTGACAATTCTTTTGTATGATTCACGTTTTAGATGGGTTTATCTCAATTAAAGCAATCAAATGACGCTCAGCCCAGCCAGCCACTACTGAGACGCGAGTATAACACATTCTCTAATCACTCTCGCTGCATGAAAATACATAATTTTATCATTATTAATATAATATTATGACTATATTGTTTTGTATGATTGACGTTTTAGATGGGTTTATCTTTTTACAAAATATATTAGTTTCAAAGCAGCTTTACAGAAAATGCGTGTTCAAGATTATACAATAGCAAAATATCCTTTAATCAGCCAGACTGTGACTCACTGAGGTGCATCTTCAAGCAAAAAAGTACCAGTATTGTCCATATGACAATAGCTCTAAGATAAAGTCAATTTAAAATCATGTGTTTAAAGTCGTGTTCAGTTAAACAGACAAAAGGATGCCATCTTCAACATTTTTAAAGGGCAAGTTTGCAGATTTTTAACACACTTTGTATTGTTACAATGTTGGTCATATGTAAATGAAGAATGTTTAATCTTTCTCTGAGTTACATGTACTGAGATATATGGAAGCTTGTTTCCGCCATGAAATAAAAAATAAAAGTAAATGCAAATTTTATCTCACAATTCTGACTTTTTGTCAGAATTGCGAGATTTAAATATCACAATTGCGAGTTATAAAGTCAGAATTGCGAGATATAAAGTCGGAATTGCGCAATATAAAGTCAGAATTGTGCAAATATAAAATCAGAATTGCGAGATATAAAGTCAGAATTGCGCGATATAAAGTCAGAATTGCGCGATATAAAGTCAGAATTGCGCAATATAAAGTCAGAATTGCGCGATATAAAGTCAGAATTGCGCGATATAAAGTCAGAATTGCGCGATATAAAGTCAGAATTGCGAGATATAAAGTCAGAATTGCGAGATATAAAGTCAGAATTGCGTGATAGAAAGTGGCAATTACCTAGGGCTGCACGATTAATCACAATTAAATCGCATACAATCTGGCAAAGGCCATTTGGAGCCTTTGTTCATTGACAAGCTGTGCATAAAAAAATGAACTGCAGCCTTTGCAATTTTATAATCGCACGAAGAATCACGTTTAAGCGATAATCGCATTTAAAATCAATGATATTTTCCGTATTGTATACGATAAATCATGCAGCCCTACAATTACTTTTTTTATTTAGTGACGGAAACAAGCTTCCAAAGAGATATCCCTGTTTATTTGTCAGCAAAACTGTCATGCAAACCTTCCCTTTGAGACACTTGCCCAGTTTCACAGTTTCACAGACAAGGCTTAAAGGGTTAGTTCACATTAATACAGATTTTACATAGTTCATATGAATTAAAATAATATTAAAACTATTTACAGAAAATAACTCCAGACAAAAAAAAAAAACAACATTCTCAATTGATTATAATTTGTCATGCATAATTAAATAAATATAGCATATTATAACTATTTCTTCAAAAAGCTATAGAAATCATATAACACTTAACTATTTAACATACAACAACTATTTACAAAATAGGCATTCATCATTGGTTATATAAAATCGCTAAAAGTTCATCTGAACTATTTACAGAGGCAGACAGCTGATAGCTTGGGAGAGGCAGGGCAAAACTTGACTGTGGAGATCACAGAGCCAGCAATCAATCCAGCCAACTCCTTCAATAGGGTCAGGACAGCAGGCACCTGAAAAATACTCAACAACTGAACCATTTCAGCCTGATTCTAAACTCACTGAAGTTCAGAGGTTGACAAACAAAACTCTCAGATTTCAGGACAGCTGGTTCAAGAGCTTCCCATGGCTGCACTACTGCTCTGAACTTAAAGGAGTAGTGTGCTTTTACTGCATTAATGCCTTCTCCAAACAGACATCACATTGGCCAAAAATGCAGAGCAAGCATTTGTCTCTCAAGGCTTCCGTAACTGGAAACATGGTCCACAAGCCTTTGAGAAGCATATGAACAGCAAAGCACACAACATTGCAGTGAACACATTCATTATTCAAAAAGGTCAATAAATGTGCAACTGTCCAACATGTCAAAAACAGCACAGGAGGAGGCCAGTTTAAATTTGCTAAAGGTAGTGAATGCTATTAAATACCTAACCCAACAAGGCTTGCCTCTGAGGGGACACAACCAAGAGGATGGAAATTTACACCAGCTTCTCCTCTTCATGACCGAGAGTGATCCTGGTTTGGCAAGCTGGCTCAAACGTAATCACTGCTACACAAGCCCTGCGATTCAAAATGAAATCATGAATTTAATGAGCAACAGCATAATTCGCGAAATCGCACAGGAAATTGCTGCTTTACCAGTAGTGCAATATTCCATAATAATGGATGGGAAGCAGGACATCAGTGGTATTGAGCAGGTGTCTATCTGCATACATTATGTTGACACAGACCTGGAACCTAGAGAGGAGTTTGTTGGCCTTTACGAAGCTTCTTCCACAACTGGTGAGCAAATAGGCAAGATTGCTTCTGATGTCCTGCTCCGCCTAAACCTCCCCTTTTCCTGTCTGCGTGGTCAAACCTACGATGGAGCGGCCAACATGTCTGGGCATTTGTAAGGTGCACAAGCTCACATCCGCAGAGAGCAACCGCTTGCTACCTTTGTTCACTGTGGACCCCACTGCGTGAACTTGGTCACACAAGCAGCCTGTTCAGCTGCACCAATAATTCGGGATTCTCTGCAATGGATCCATGAGCTGGGCTGTTTATTTGGCCAGTCAGGCAAATTTAAAACAATTTTCAAGTCTGTGGCAAAATCTACATCTGGCTGCTATACAACACTGAAACCCTTGTGTCCAACTAGATGGACAGTGCGTACACCAGCCATCAATTCTGTCCTTACCCAATATGAAGCGGTCTTGACAGCACTGGAGGAAATGGCATCATCCAGCACACATGACACTGCCTCCAAAGCCAATGGCCTTCGTGAGCGTTTCCAGAAAGGAAACACTGTCCTTGGACTGCTGTTGGCACAGGACATCATGATAGGCCTTGAAGGCCTGAACACCTCACTGCAAGGGAGAGGAGCAACAGTCGGAGGCATGCTAAGTGCAGTTGAGTGTGTCAAAAATGGCTTTCAGAACAAAAGATTAGATGAAAGTTTCAGAGAGCTCTACATACAGGCATCTGAGGTGGTAACATCACCAGTGTTAATTTTGACAGCAAATTTTGATTTAGTTTTAGTCATAGTCTTTTGACTAAAATGCCATTTAGTTTTAGTCATATTTTAGTCAGTCATCGGAATTTGTTTTAGGTTTAGTCTAGTTTTAGTCGACTAAATATCATAAGATTTTAGTCGACTAAAATTTCATTTAGTT
This sequence comes from Ancherythroculter nigrocauda, assembly GCA_036281575.1. Taxonomy (NCBI): domain Eukaryota; kingdom Metazoa; phylum Chordata; class Actinopteri; order Cypriniformes; family Xenocyprididae; genus Ancherythroculter; species Ancherythroculter nigrocauda. The sequence goes on from VTFQ01000849.1 coordinate 241,231, forward strand.
AAATTATAATGCATTAAGCATTACTCTAGCAATACATAGATCCTATGCACTGATATAGGTAGGCCTACATATTCCCCAAACTGTTTATGTTCACCCATCTGTACTTTGCTCGCCAAAGTGGATGTTTTTTGACCATTCAAGTCCAAAAAGACACGAAAGAGCAAAATTTAGTACTTTTCAGGGATTTACACACTTATCATTGAGGTACTATTATAGTTTTGCGTTTCAATTTTTTTATTAGATTTGATTTTTAGTTTTTCTGTTTTCATTGTAATTTTAGTTAAAGTTTTAATAGTTTTTTGTGTTTATGTCTTTTAGTATTTGCTTTTAAATGTCTATAAGTTTTTAATTCTGTTTGTTATTTTAATACCTCAGGTAAAGCTTAGACTTTACATTTTTATATATATATATATATATATATATATATATATATATATATATATTTATTTATTTATTTTTTATTTCAGTTAACGTTTACTTCAAGTAATGAAGATTTCTTTGGTTTTAGGTTTAGGTAACCCTTATATTTGTAAAATATATTGATTAATGTGTCAAATAATGTTCTTCTTTCCTTCCTGTGACAGAAGATACTGTAGTTTACTATGAATTGAATAGAAATGAAATTAAATACAGTTTGTGTAAACAAAATAACAATGACCAGGAGAAAATCATTATAAACCATCCCGAAATACACCGTGACTCTTATTCTGAAATGTCTGCAGTCTGAACTGTAACAGGCTACTCATGAGGGTGATAGAATATGCATTCTTACATCCGTCTAAAACATACTACCATATAAACATCGTGTAGCAAACGATACTATTGGGCTGCTGCACGAGCCTGTAAAGCGCGCAACAGCGCCGCCTTTCCCGCGGTTAGATCAGCATGTTACACTTCAAATGTGTGCATCATCCACACAGCAGTCCTGACTGGATATCTTCCCAAATCGTCCATCTCTTTCATTTTTGTCTCGTTTTTATTCGTTGACGAAAATTAGAGTAGATTTTAGTCATAGCTTTAGTCATTCAAAACGCATTTTTATTTAGTCATCGTCTCGTTTTCGTCCGTGAAAAAAAGTCGTTGACGAAAATTATGACGAAAAATATGCGTCAACGAAATTAACACTGAACATCACTGGACCTTGAGGCGATAACAGTACTACAGTACTGGACCTTGAGGCGATAACAGTCTACAAGACATGCTGGCCCAACTCAACCCTACATTCCGACTACAGCTGAGGAGTACTATCATGTGCAGTTCTTCCTAGTTCTTGATACAGTGATGACACAGCTGACACATCGATTTGAACAGGAGGGTCTGCGCAACATTGTCATGCTTGAAAATGTCCTAATCTCTGGACAAGTCAACAACATTGTTGACCTGTACCCAGAGCTGGAATCACAGTCTCTAAAGATGCAGATGGCCATGTTTCGTGCAAATTATAAATACCAAAGTTGTACAGGAGTGGTCAATATTTTGAAGAACATGGTACCTGAGGTCCGTGGACTCTTCAAGCAAGTGGAGACTCTGGTCCGCTTACTTCTCGTGGTTCCTGCATCATCAGCTGAGGCAGAGAGAAGCTTCAGCGCTCTCCGCCACCTGAAGACATGGCTTCGCTCCACAATGTCCCAGAACCGCCTGAACAGCGTTGTTGTCTGTCATGTTTACAAAGACAGAACAAATAAATTAGACACCAAAAAAATAAGCCAGGAATTCATTAAGCTCTCAGAGAGGCGTGCTCAGGTTTTTGGTTCATTTTAGTGGACAAAGCTAACTAAACCTAAAAAGAAGCTACTCTGACACTCGGCTTCTTTTTTAAAAACTTTTTTTTTGTTTACATCATTACAATATTCTTTTTATTTCGGTTCATTCTGAGGTGTTCATGAACATATTGATGTTATTGTATATAGTTAATAAACAAGATTACTGTTGACCTCTACCAAAAGCATCTATCTTTGTTGCTCAATATTTTGTCATACTATATATTTTTAATTAAATACTTAAAATACTATGTAGCATAACCTTAGAGACAATTTATATACAGTACAGTCCAAAAGTTTGGAACCACTAAGATTTTTAATGTTTTTAAAAGAAGTTTCGTCTGCTCACCAAGGCTACATTTATTTAATTAAAAATACAGTAAAAACTGTAATATTGTGAAATATTATTACAATTTAAAATAACTGTTTTCTATTTGAATATATTTCACAAAGTAATTTATTCCTGTGATCAAAGCTGAATTTTCAGCATCGTTACTCCAGTCTTCAGTGTCACATGATCCTTCAGAAATCATTCTAATATGCTGATCTGCTGCTCAAGAAACATTTAATGTGTACAATTGTACAAAATATTTGTGTACAATATTTTTTTTCAGGATTATTTGATGAATAGAAAGTTCAAAAGAACAGTGTTTATCTGAAATCTAATCTTTTGTAACATTATAAATGTCTTTACTGCCACTTTTGATTGATTTAATGGATCCTTGCTGAATAAAAGTATTAATTTCTTTAATTTCTTTTCAAAAAAATAAAAATAAAAATTCTGACTGACCCCAAACTTTTGAACGGTAGTGTATAATGCTACAGAAGCTTTGTATTTCAGATAAATGCTGTTCTTTTGAACTTTCTATTCATCAAGGAATCCTGAAAAAAAAAAGTACACAACTGTTTTCAACATTGATAATAATCATAAATGTTTCTTGAGCAGCAGATCATCATATTAGAATGATTTCTGAAGGATCATGTGACACTGAAGACTGGAGTAATGATGCTGAAAATTTAGCTTTGATCACAGGAATAAATTACTTTGTCAAATATATTTAAATAGTACACAGTTATTTTAAATTGTAATAATATTTCACAATATTACTGTTTTTTACTGTATTTTTAATTAAATAAATGTAGCCTTGGTGAGCAGATGAAACTTCTTTTAAAAACATTAAAAATCTTAGTGGTTCCAAACTTCTGGACTGTACTGTACCAACAAAGTAAATATAATTGGAAATAAATAATAAAATAACAACAATAATAACATATCTCTGTAGTCCACGCTTGTGATAGGTAAAATCCTAAGAAAAAGAAAGAAATATGCAAGGCTAACATCAAACGGGATCACTAAAAAGAACGATGTTACAGAATTAAAACATTTAAAAATAAAAAACGATTCATTGTATTTAGACCCTCAAGAGTTGTGTCCGTCTATCACCAGTTTAACCTAACTGATAAACTATCTCCAAAGATTAAGATTAAGTTAACTATAGTTTCAAAACTATATGAATCTGTTAATGATGCTTACCACTAAATCTCATTAGCTAGCTAATTTCACGCATAAACTGCTTCACGTGCTCAATCGTTACTGTATTAAATAAGCATTTACAAAATGAATTATCAATTAATATTCAGGTAACACTTTGCTATATGCTTCGATAATAAGTATGGATTGTAATAATAACTATGAAGTTAAGAGTCAATGCCCTCAAGTGAACTCACCTGCGCAGTTGCATCCGTTCTTCTGAATCGTCAATCCACCGCAATCGTAAAGTCATCCCTTTTCAGTACCAGAGATATTGTCCCATACATTTTCTCAAAATCTCAAATAAAATATTTAAACCTTGAAACAGTACCTAAATAATAAGAACATCGCAAAAAGAAAGGTGCGGGCATCTGTAGATTACGTATAAGTAAACTACATATCCCATGATGCATATCGCGTGTGTCACGATAGTTTCACAACGAGATTTAATATTCATTGTGCTTTTGGCCGCGGAAAAATGTGATACACATGGATGAATTATGTATGCCTATGCCTATTATTGATTGCTATCAGGATGTGAAGAGAGTTTCAACTAGTATAATAAAAAGTGTTCATGGGAAAAAGTGCCTACCCTACCTTTAACGGCTGTAGGTTTGTTTTCCTGGAGCGTATACTAACAAAAAACTGGCTAATCAAAGACTGTAATCAGATATCCCAGCCTGCAAAAATTCATTTACTTGTAAACATTTTCTGAGAGCTACGACTTGTACCACATGACCACTGCAGATTTAAAGGGTTAGTTCACCCAAACATGTGAGTACAGTGGTTCAATATTAATATTATAAAGCCACAAGAATATTTTTGGAAAAAAAAAAAAAAATAAATAAATAAATAACGACTTATATAGCAATGGCCGATTTCAAAACACTGCTTCAGGAAGCTTCGAAGCGTTATGAATCTTTTGTGTTGAATCATGATTCAGAGCGCGTGTCAAACTGCTGAAATCACGTGACTTTGGCGCTCCAAACCGCTGATTCGACACAAAAGATTCATAATGCTCCGAATCTTCCTGAAGCAGTGTTTTGAAATCAGCCAACACTATATAAGTCGTTATTTTGTTTTTTTGGCGCACCAAAAATATTCTCGTGGCTTTATAATATTAATATTGAACCACTGTACTCACATGAACTGATTTAAATATGTTTTTAGTACATTAATGGATCTTGAGAGAGGAAATGTCATTGCTCCCTATGCAGGCCTCACTGAGCCATCGGATTTCATCAAAAATACACGGGTGTGGAACGGCATGAGGGTGAGTAATTAAAGGTACAATTTGTGATATTTTTTTCCGCTAGAGGTCGCTAGAAGCCTATTCAAAACAAAGGCGTAGTTTGATGACGCCAAGTTTTAGAGAGGAAACTTGGGACATGTGGTCTCCATCTCAACGGACGGTGCAAAAGAATAGGGATTGGAGTCTGGAAGAACTCATGTTCGTGGATGCGATTATTAACGTTACTGTAGTATGAAGCAGAGCAGGAGCGAGTGTTGCGGGAGCTGAACGAGGAGCTGGAGCGATTGATCAACACACGCCTCACGAGCAGCGGGACTTTTATTATGACACAGTCGCCGACGCCGCTTCCGCTTTTCCGGTCATGAGTTTACGGGAGCTGTCCTTGTCGACAGAACCAGCGGCAGATGGTAAACAGTAATTATGTTCCATAAATAAGTAACACAATCCACCATAAAACGTGCAAGAAGTAAATAAGGAACTGCTTGAAGCAAGCTAGTGGTTTGCTGGACGCTAGACTTGTGCCGATATTCGGTAATGCGATAAATCGCGATAATGAAGATGCACGATATTGTAATCGTCGGCACTTCAGAATACCGTAAATAATAATTTATTACCAATAATTAATTTTTTATAAGGCAATTAAGAATACTTTACCCATCAATCGTATAAAATGCACAACACCGCTGTATTCTGCGTCAAAAGGACACGCGCTCAGATGTAAACAATCCCAACGTGCACGAGAAGCACATGGCGGAACCAGTGAAGGAGACGCGCTGAATGAAAGTGCGCGTTCACTCTCTGACAGCAGAGGGCACTGATGGAACAGCAGCGTGCAGCGGTTACCACGGAAACCGTGCAAACAAAGTAACTGCGCTGGTGAAGTTTTTAAAATGCTTCAAACAGCCATTCATTTTTTTTTGTAATCTCAGTGTTGTTCATCACAGCACCAAATACTGAATACTTAAAAAAGACTTAAAAGGATATTTATTTTCAAACCTAAACATTTTTATATTTTAATCTGGACTACAACATGCCCTAATGATTAGAAATGTTCTGATTATTTGTTATTGTTCAGTAAAACTTTGAAAACATACAGCTTCATTAGTTAACATGTTAATTCATTATCACTAAACTGACAATAAAAATACTTATAAAGTATTAATTATTATTAATTAATGTTAATTTCTTAGTTACTATTTAATAACATTACTAAAATCAAAATAACTTATTTAATGGACCTGAGATAAAACTAACAATGATCAGTTGTGTTTCTAAACTAACATTAACAAAAAATAACACTTTCTGTAACAAATGTAGCTATTGCTCAATCTTAGTTAATGCATTAAATAGAGTAAAGTGTTATCTGTTGTTCTTTATAGCCTAATTCTTTTGCATTTTAATCTGTTTGAAAATTTCAGTCAGAGTTGTTTTTGTTTTATTACAAAAAGAGTTCTTAAACCTGTTAAACTATGACAAAAATGGTTTTGCAACTTATTTTAATATCGTGATAATACCGTATACTGTGATAAAAGCTTCATCAATTAATCGCAACATGAAAATTTGATACCGTCACATGCCTACTGGACGCTAGACACTACTTCCGCATTTGTCCACGGCACAGTTGTCATGTGGTTTCTACGTCAGTAAAGGTGGTAACAAAGGGTAACTGACGTCATTGACAGGCGACTGCACTGCCCCGTGTCACTGTTTAGAATGGGAATTTTCTCATGATTTACAAGTAGTTGAAAACATTAGAGATATTGTTAGTAATCAGCTGGACAAAATATATAACACTAGCCTAGTGGTTTTTGGATATTTTACTGCTAAAATTTTACATATTGTACCTTTAATGACAGAATTTTCATTTTTGGGTGAACTAACCCTTTAACGAAACTCATGAATATTCATGTTAGCTCCGCCCAGTGTCACAAAAAATCTCAAGGCTCCACCCCTTTAAATTTCGCGCAATTTTCCTTGACATAAAAGATAATTTATGCTGCCTTCACGTGCTATCGGAATTTTGATAATTCCCACTTCTGAAGTCGTGAGCTCATCACATTCAAATTTCGAAATGGGAGGGTGTTTATTTGCCTTTATTTTTACCTAGGAAACTTATATAAATGTACAGTAATTCCGAGAGCACGTGAAGGCAGCATTAATACATAAAGCGTAGGCAAAAATCTATTTCATGTCATGAAATTGAGGCCATTTTTCCAGCACATTTCATTTATTGAGTGTTTATAAAATGAAACGCAGACACTGATACCCGGTAGGTGTCGCTCTGGCGCTCTGTTGTGATATGGCGCTGCTGCTGCGCTGTCTCCACTCACTGAACCCGGCCGCCATTTTGAAATCCAAATCGCTCACACTACACCCGCTCTATAAACTGGAACTATGCCGCGGGGCCGGCCACGAAAACAAAGGAATAAAGATGACAACGAAACCGGTAAAGTCAACCGCAGCCTCACAAATAAAACCCTCACACCATAAGCTGCTCGCTGAAGTGCGTAGTGCATGGCTAAAATAGGGCATAAGTTTAGAGAAAGGCGTTTGAAGCGCGTGTATATAGTCCCCGGATATGGCGCTGTGGTGTGTGCGCGCGCGTGTGTGTCGTTGTGTTTGTGCTGCGGGAGTGATTGCGGCGGAATGATATTAATAACGCGCTCGTGTGTGCTGGAGATGGAGATGCTCTGAGAGCTCCAGATGAACACAAACATCACTTTAAAACGCGTTTAGAGCCGCTGCTAATGTTAGCTAACGCTTCCGTGCGTGTGTGAGGAGGGCGGAACTTGTCGAGCTGTTCTGGGGATAATGTACAGATGCTGTGATGATGATGATGCCTTATATAGTGAGTTTCACTGATCTGAAGATTACACAGATCAGTGTGGGTTCACTAATGTTTACTTGCTCTCCAGACTTTACTGACCAAACCCTCCTGCAACACTGATCTTTCTCTTACTGTAGTGCTAAACACACACGAGTAACTCTAACCTGTGGAGTTAAACACCCATCTGTCACTGTCGAATATTATATGTAATAGTAGCATGATTTCCACAAACAGCCACTATGTTAATACTATCTTAACTAGTCCTGACTAACTAGCTCTTAAACAAGGGTTAATCACCAGTCTTACTTAGTGGATTCAAATTAGACCTGTTATAAAGTTATGACCAGTCTTGAAGAAAATTATAAAGTCTGAACAGTTTATGCAACACTGCTAAAGTAACTTTGCAAAACATTTCATAACATTTATTGAAAAGTTACAAACTAAATAACGATAAAGCAGTTACACGTTTTGTCCTATAGGTGCCAACCACTAACAAGCCCAAATACACAACTATTCTGAATATAAGCCTGCGACTGGCTGAATCTATATGTGAAATAATAAAATAACACAAAAAGAAAACTCGATCCTTGACCGAACATAGTTCATGTTTGATCTAAATTACTCAATGCATGTAGAAGAAATGACTTTTTCACCAAAAAATGTCACCATGGTGAAATCATTTGCGATATCAAAAATCAGTCTTTAATGTCTTTGCCCAAGATTGGTGACAATCATATGAATCCGCTAGGAGGAGTATTTAAAAGTTCACCATAACCCTCCTGTTGGATGGAAGATGTTTAGAAGAATGTTTGTTGTGGGGCAGCGATGACTTAAATAGTGTTTGTTTCCATACTGTGAAAGTCAATGGTGCCCCACAACTGTTCAGTTACGAACGTTCTTCAATTATCTTCTTTTGTGTTCATCAGAACAAAGAAACTCATTCAGGTTTGGATCTGCCTGAGGGGAGTAAATGATGACCGAATCTTTATTTTTGGGTGAACTATCCCTTTAAGGGACCCAGAAGCCCCTGAAACCTTGAAACTAAACTAAAGCATAGAAAATTCACAACTGTATTATAGTGTTCTAGTGTGCACTTAACTGTATTTTCATTATGTGTTTTTGGATTCAGACGGGAGAACTAGACTATTTATTGTAGTTTATAAAGTATTGACTTTAGTTCAGGAGTCTGAATGCCGTACTTTCCTATCTCGAACCACTCAGGCCCCAAGGTCCCACCCAAAATACTGCTGTAACCAATTAGAAAAAAGAAAAGATGTTTTTGTAAAGTCACGCCATCATTCAGGTTGAGTACGTAAACTCTTGAACAAGGTCATTTTTATAAATTCAGCTAATATTTTGTATTATGGACTGTATGTAAACCTTATTCAGAGCTTATTCAATAAAAAAAAATGTTTTGATGCCTCTTATTTTGTTATTATTAACATTTGTAGTAACATTTGTCAGATTCTGTGAGGTGTTTGTAAATTACACTAGACAGAAACTTTATTACTGGAATAAGATTATTCGCTGACATTAAGCAGTTGAAGATGTTAAAAGTGTTTTCTTGGATCATGTTTTATCTCTCCCTGGATCCACTATATCTGATTATTTAATTATCTAAACTATTTGATCTTCTGTGTCTTAGCTCAGATTTATTATTTACATGTCATTTCTTTTAACATTCTTTATTTTAACTTATTTTAGTATAGTTTTTTTTTTAATAATTGTAATAGACTTTTTAATTAATCTCATGAATTGTCATGATGGACCAAAATTAGTTTTTGATTTGTGTGTTTTGAAATATAAACATTTAAACGATTGCAGTTTTCATGTCTGATTTATTCAAACATGCATTAAATAATGAAGAATCGGAAACAGTTAAGTAAAGAAATATAATGAATATGTAATGGTGAACGTGATTTCACCAAATACAACACGTTTCTGGATCAACATCCAATCAACCAATCGGATTTGAGGGATAAGTTTACCATTTATGTCAAGTTTAGGCTTACAGCCTGGGTTAGGTGTTATTCAACTATCATTTCCCTCTGATTTTAGGGATAAGTTATGGGTAGAGTTAGGTTTAGGGGTTGGGAAAATGTTAGGACTAAATTTATAACGTTGTTCCAGGATCAACAAAGTATGTTTTACTTGGCAAAATCACGGTGACCAAAAATATATGCTCTCTAGAATTTTGGAATTTTTAGAATTTTTAGAATTTCTTGGTCTAAAGGACGATAACTATAATATTAAAGATGTAGTCCTAAAACCATGCTCAATAGAAGTTCACACCACAGTTATAACAATAACAACAACACAGAGAATCGATATTATTGGAATCACTTTTAGATAAATTTTTTCCAGCTGATAAACGATAAAAACATTGACAGCCAATCAGAATCCATCCTGCTTTAAAGCTTGAGCATTTAAAGCGACAGACGACAAAACTGCAGCGCTTATAATGAACAGAACGTTATCATCCGCTGGTGTGGACACAAATACAGTCATCATTATAGTTATTGCTCCTGGTGTAAACAGCCTCTAGAGAGGTTTTGTCCTCTTCTTCAGATGGTCAGGCTGGGAGACCAGCTAAATCTCCGCGGTTGAAACACTGACTGAGTGATTACACGAGTCATGATTGATTTCAGTTAGTTGTTCTGTATCTTTCAACATTCTTTCTGATGTTCATTCATGTTTATTTGCTGATGTAACTAGTATTAAAGAGGAAGAGATGATCAGTTAAACTACAGCGATCCGTCACCACACATTGAAGAGACACAAAACACATTTATTGACTGAATTTAGTGATGAAACTGACCGAATATGAAAGCAGAGACTTTGTTACATATCAAAAGTATCAAAGCACAAATCTGTGATTTCATTGATTATTGGATGGGAGGTGAGCTTCAAATGTTTAGTGAAGTTTGAACTGATCCCTGGAGAGAATACTTTGTTCTTTTCTCATTCACTGTCTTTATTGGGCTGCAGATGGAGGTCAGGAAGCCGGATCAGAGAACCAGAAGCCTGCAGAGAACAAATGTAATATTTGCTCCCAGAATTTCCCCAGCGAGAGTCAACTTCAGAGACACCTGCGAGAGCATGAGGTCAACGATAAGGCAAGAGACTGCACTTCTTCATCATCATCATCATCATCATCCTCTCACACGTGATCTGGGCTGCACTGATATACGACCATATCATTTAACTCATGCTTTATATCACATAATGCTTATTGAACAGGCTCATAGCCAAGCGGTTTAATAATGGTATGAAGGATCAGCAGTTACACGCATGCTGCGGACAGTTACCTTACCTATAATCCATGTCAACGCTAACTAATATCCAAACACGTTTCCTCTATCCACCTGTCATATAAATACACTAGTCCTGCCCTACATTTTCATTTTGCCTCCTGTTTCACTTGGAAAATATTACTCTACTGTTTAACACTGAAACTGTTTACATGCACTTTGTTGGTGCCTCATTTTTCCACCACTTGCTTGTTTCCTCACCTGTTATTTTAATTATTCGGTCTTCCCCATGCACGCACACACACTATAATAAACCTGTAATATAGCACTGCATACTGCATTTACATCAGCGCTTCTCAAGCTTTTTCACTCTCGTTGTCAAAGACAATATTTTAAGATATTTCTGGTACCTCTGCTGTAATGACAGCTGCTCATTTACAGAAACTAGGAGCAGCAATGTATTCAAATAATTATAGTTCATTAAAATAACAAAATTATATTTTTAGATAATTCCAGAAGTTTAAATAATGTTCTATGGGGTTTACACTTTACTAGCTATGAATTTACATGACTTTTCTAGTCATTTGTGAGCTTAACATAATAAATAGAAAAAAATCAATTCGTTATGAAAATTTCCATGACTTTCAGGTCTAGAAATCACACTTTTAAATTCCCTCATGCATCTATATTTCATTACCTCGAGAGAGAGAGAGAGAGAGAGAGAGAGAGAGAGAGCCCTGGTTCTTAAATAAAAATACAGTTGTTCTGGGAACAAATTAAATTAATAAATATGCCAGCTTACACCTTGAAGCTGTTTAAGCTTATTTTGAAGCTTGTTTTGTCTAGTTTTGATCATCACTGATTCACATGCTCACATAATCCACTGACACTCAGTTTGTTACACCAGTTTCTCTATGTTTCTCTAATTCTCTGTGTGGCACAAGAAAAAAAGGTGCTCATGTTTGTATGAAGTTTCAGAATGCTGCTTCGTTGACTTTAAAACCTGTCTAATGTAGGGTTTACTGTCATTGGTATTTTTTTGTTATGCGTTGGTCCTGTTTTGATAGAAACACTCTTAAGGTGTTTCATTGGCTTTGATGGTTCCATGAAGAACCTTTTATGAAATCTTTTCATTCCACAAAAGGTTCTTTAGATTTTTTAAATGTTCTTCACACTAAGAAAAAATGGCTCTTTTAAGAACGGTTCACTGAAAGGTTCTTTGGGGAACCAGAAATGGATCTTCTCTGGCATCACTGCGAGGGGAAAAAAAGCTTTTTGGAAGTGTAATGGTAAATGTGTTTGTCATGAACTGCTGATAACTCTCCCTCACTTCTCCCTGTGTGCAGCCGTATCGCTGTGACCAGTGTCCGGTGTCCTTCAATGTGGAGTACAATCTTGGCCTTCATAAATCCACTCACACCACCAGCGAGCCCAAATGCCCCGTGTGCCATAAGAAGTTCTCAAGAGTGGCCAGTCTGAAGGCTCATGTCATGATCCACGAGAAAGAAGAGGTCGGGCAACTTCCTTTAATTAATTCTCAGTTCGCCTGTAAAATCAGTCTTTCAGTGTCTGCTTGCGCTCTCTTTAGCAGCAGTGTCTGTTTGTGTTGTCAGAACTTCCTGTGCTCTGAGTGTGGAGACGAGTTCATCCTGCAGAGTCAGCTCTCTCTGCATCTGGAGGAACACCGGCAGGAACTCAGTGGAACGAAGTCGCACACCTGCAAGACCTGCAGCAAAGAGTTCTCGTCGCAAAACCAGCTGAAAGAACACTTGAGAAGCCATGCCAAGATCAGGTGTGACCGCTGAATCAGTGCTGTTGTCTTGAGACAGAGATGAAAACTCTGTCATCGTTTACGTTTGCCTTCCTTTCTTCAAAGGTCAAATGTTCACACGGCACTTTTGCATGCAGCCACAGTTCAAATATCATTTATAGTCATACTGAAATGGATAATTCACTTTAGATCTTAAAAATTAAACAAGAACATTCAGACAGTTGTATTCTACGACAAATATTGTTTCAGTCACTCAGTATGTACAGTACAGTCCAAAAGTTTGGAACCACTAAGATTTTTAATGTTTTAAAAGAAGTTTCGTCTGCTCACCAAGGCTACATTTATTTAATTAAAAATACAGTAAAAAACAGTAATATTGTGAAATATTATTACAATTTAAAATAACTGTGTACTATTTAAATATATTTCACAAAGTAATTTATTCCTGTGATGCAAAGCTGAATTTTCAGCATCGTTACTCCAGTCTTCAGTGTCACATGATCCTTCAGAAATCATTCTAATATGATGATTTGCTGCTCAATAAACATTTATGATTATTTTCAATGTTGAAAACAGTTGTGTACTTTTTTTTTCAGGATTCCTTGATGAATAGAAAGTTCAAAAGAACAGCATTTATCTGAAATACAAAGCTTCTGTAGCATTATACACTACCGTTCAAAAGTTTGGGGTCAGTAAGAATTTTTATTTTTATTTTTTTGAAAAGAAATTAAAGAAATGAATACTTTTATTCAGCAAGGATGCCTTAAATCAATCAAAAGTTGACTGTATTTTTAATTAAATAAATGTAGCCTTGGTGAGCAGACGAAACTTCTTTTAAAAACATTAAAAATCTTAGTGGTTCCAAACTTTTGCACTGTACTGTATTTTTAATAACATTAAAGTGGTGTAATATTATGAATTTGATCATGTATTTATCTATTTGGTTGTGAGTGCAGTCCGTCTGTAGAGACTCCGCCCACACACTCTTCTGATTGGCTCTGATTTTGGATCGATTTGATTGCGAGTGCAGTGCGCTTGCACAGAGACTCCGCCCACACGCTCTTCTGATTGGCTGTGGTTTGTGATTGATTTTGTCGCGTCTCGTAGTCATGTGGTGTCTGCTGTGGACAGACAAACTACTTGTCTCTGTTGTCACATTATGTCACTAAGTAATGTAGGGATTGCAAAGAGGCTGTTGGTGCAGTAAGTAAAAAAACTATGGCTGTGTCTCATTTCAAAGGCTGCGTCCTCCAGAGGTCCATTTGTTGGCCACATACATCATTGACTCTGCATTTCAGTAAAGTAACCATTACATACCAGCGTCACAAAGAAATTACAACTATTTACACTTCACAAGAAATAACGATCAATTTTATAATGGTTGCTTTTCTGAAATGAGAAATCCTTGATGCCTTCGAAACTTATATCCAATCCCACAGTAAACCTGCAAATTGAAGTCAAGTCAAGTCACCTTTATTTATATAGCGCTTTTTACAATGCAGATTGTGTCAAAGCAGCTTTACATTGATAACTGGTACATAATTTTTGCTGCACAGCAGCTCTTCAAGAATAGTGTCAATGCAGGCAGATCAAAGCACTGTTGAATAAATGTCAAGAATACTGTTGAATATCAAATGTCAAGTCAAAGGTCAAGTGTCCCCAACTTAGCAAGCCAAAGGCGACAGCGGCACAGATTCACAACGTCTTCAAACCGTGCATCCATCACAGTGGACATTACTTTTCTCTGGTGTTATTTTCTTTTCTTTCTCTTTCCACCCAAATTGCAAAAGATTATTAAATGGGGTGCTGCTCAATCTATGAGTCTGTCATGTCAGTCTATGATTGTTTTCTGAACAAGCACGTCACTTGCCGACTTTGTAAATGGTTATATGGAAAAACTAGACATTATATATGAAACCACTGAGAACACAACAAACTCACACAGAAACATGCACTTCGCTGCTAGGAAGAGAACAATATGTGCTCTAAAATCAGATCACTTTTGTATGTGTGAATGAATTCAGATGTACTGTATGTACTATTTCAGTTCAGCTCTGTTGCTCATAATTGATCCTCACTTCATTTCATTTTAGGCCTATTATAACAAGTTCAAGGAACTACAAGAACATTGATCGGAGAGGATTCAAGAACATTTGCCACCACTGCGGGAAGACGTTTAAGAAACCCAGTCAGCTTGTGCGACATATACGCATTCACACAGGTGAACACACATAGACCATTTTTATACTTCAAAGGAGAGGAATATTCTGTTTGAGCATGTGTTTTTTGTGCTTCAGGTGAGAGGCCGTATAAATGCTCTCACTGTGGAAAGGCCTTCAACCAGAAGGTGGTGCTGCAGACACACATGGTGCGACACACCGGAGAGAAGCCTCACATGTGTCTGCTCTGTCCTGCCTCTTTCTCACAGAAAGGAAACCTGCATTCGCACGTTCAGAGAGTTCACTCTCAGGTAACATCTGTCCATCGCATTATCTTTGTAATGCAAATTGTATGTGTGTGTGGGGAGTATTTATAATCAGCTGTCATTCAATTTAACAATCGATTAATCACGTAGTGGTTAACACTAATACCACAAAAATGTGGAGAGCTCCAGATATGTATATATTGTTGATGAAATCTCTCTGTTTGTTTTTAGGCGGCTGGTGCTCCACTCTTCCCCTGTATGGACTGTAGCTGCGTCTATAAAAAGCTTGGCAGCCTCAATGCTCACATCAGCAAAATGCACATATCAGTAATGGAAGTTGAGGAGCCAACAACACAGGTGAGTTCAGTGTGTTCCTGTCTGAGATAAACTCCTCTTTAAAGAGGATGCATCGACTACAGCATCTGTCTTTAGTGTGTAATGTTGCATTTTGAGCATAAAAAAGTTCCTCCAGCAGGAGTTCTTCTCTATATGAGTGTCAGTGTTTCTGAAACGCCTCCATTGAGTTTTCTTCACAGTATTCCTCATTTAAATAATTCATATGCAGAATAAAGGGGCGGGGCCTGGTTGAGTTAGTTGGTAGTGTTTTGAAACTGGCGGTTATGGTAAGGGTCGGGGCATTTCCCAAACACCAATCACAACACACTGCTCCAGCCGACCAATCAGAGCACATTGTGCTTTTCAGAAGGAGGGGCTTCATGGAGACAGGAACTAAACAGAGCGTTACTGACAGACTGGGAAGGGAGGAGCTGCAATAATGGAGAATATGAGGAAGATTCAAGCATTTTGTTCTCAGTTACACCAACAGTTCACCTGTAATGTATGACTCTGTCTTCCTGTTTTTCAGAAGGGAAATGCAAGGGTTGATCAGGGTCCAGTGGGCTCGGAAGGGGCGGAGGGTGTGACAGATGTGATCCAACAGCTGCTGGAGCTGTCTGACCATGTGACTGCAGACAGCACTCAGGCTCCTCCCCCTGGGCAAGCCATAGGCACGGCCATCAACCAGGACATCCTACAGGTACACAAGATCCGTTCCAGTGAAGAGGGAGTAAGGGTGCGTCTCAATCCGCTCCCTAGGTCGTCAGTCACTATATAGTGTTCATGAGTTGGTAAGGACCCTGGATCACTACACCGTGGGACACTGATGAATGGTTTCCAGTGATATGAACATCCTCCTTGAACAACGCCACTACTTTTATTTACATCAGTTAACTGTTAGTTAAGTGACCCAATCACAGCAGTGGGCGTTTCGTTTACATCCAAGTCTTAAAGGAGACCGAGGGCTAAAATCAGGGTAGAAAATGGCCTTTTATTTCTAAATTATGATTTTTTGACATAAAAATCTTACTAACATATGAGGATGAGAGTTTGGGGCGTGGCTACTGTAACAGGTGGACAGTTTGGGGCGTGGCTACTGTAGCAGGAGGGGAGTTTGGGGGCGTGGCTACTGTAACAAGAGGAGAGTTTTGGGGCGTGGCTACTGTAGCTGGAGGAGAGTTTGGGGCGTGGCTACTGTAGCTGGAGGAGAGTTTGGGGCGTGGCTACTGTAGCAGAAGGAGAGTTTGGGGCGTGGCTAACTGTAGCTGGAGGAGAGTTTGGGGCGTGGCTACTGTAGCAGGAGGAGAGTTTGGGCGTGGTTAACTGTAGCTGGAGGAGAGTTTGGGGCGTGGCTACTGTAGCAGGAGGAGAGTTTGGGGCGTGGCTACTGTAGCAGGTGGAGAGTTTGGGGCATGGCTACTGTAGCTGGAGGAGAGATTGCGGCGTGGCTACTGTAGCAGGTGAAGAGTTTGCGGCGTGGCTACTGTAGCAGGAGGGGAGTTTGGGGCGTGGCTACTGTAGCAGGTGGGGAGTTTGGGCGTGGCTACTGTAGCGGGTGAAGAGTTTGGGGCGTGGCTACTGTAGCTGGAGGAGAGATTGCGGCGTGGCTACTGTAGCAGGTGGAGAGTTTGGGGCGTGGCTACTGTAGCAGGAGGGGAGTTTGGGGCGTGGCTACTGTAGCAGGAGGGGAGTTTGGGGCGTGGCTACTGTAGCAGGAGGGGAGTTTGGGGCGTGGCTACTGTAGCAGGTGGGGAGTTTGGGCGTGGCTACTGTAGCGGGTGAAGAGTTTGGGGCGTGGCTACTGTAGCGGGTGAAGAGTTTGGGGCGTGGCTACTGTAGCAGGAGGAGAGTTTGGGGCGTGGCTACTGTAGCAGGAGGAGAGTTTGGGGCGTGGCTACTGTAGCAGGAGGAGAGTTTGGGGCGTGGCTACTGTAGCGGGTGAAGAGTTTGGGTCGTGGCTACTGTAGCAGGTGAAGAGTTGGGGCGTGGTTACTGTAGCAGGTGAAGAGTTTGGGGCGTGGCTACTGTAGCAGGTGAAGAGTTTGGGTCGTTGCTACTGTAGCAGGTGAAGAGTTGGGGCGTGGTTACTGTAGCAGGTGAAGAGTTGGGGCGTGGTTACTGTAGCAGGTGAAGAGTTTGGGGCGTGGCTACTGTAATCTTACTAACATAAGCTCCTCAGGAAATACTAAAAGTAATTTAGAAATGGCGTTCATGATGTGGTGTTTTCACAGCAAGCTCTGGAGAACAGCGGACTGACTGAGATTCCAGTTCAGCCTGAAGCTCAGAGCGGCTCAGAGAAGCTTCAGACGGACACAGTCGCCCCGGCTTCGGCAGGCGATGGACCGGCGCCCTCCAAAATACTCATGACCGACACCGTTGTCAAAAAGGAGAAAAGAAGCATTATCAAAAAGCCTCCACAGATGCTAGGTATGCTTTACAGGCCTGGAACACTTTCAGTGAATTATCCTCTAACTACATGGATAAATCGAGTCAAGCCAGCTTTATGTTTATAGTGCTTTATAAAACAGAAATTGTTTCAAAGCAGCTTCACAGTAATAAACAGCAGAATCTGAATTTGCATTAATTTGCATCATTGATTCTGTTAAAGCAGCCTTAGCAAGATAAAATGACGATCAGCAGTGGTGTTCTTCACTGCAGTACAGCAGATGTGATTTCTGTGCTTGTTTTCAGGCACCATCAGGCAGGAGAATGGGGTGAGGTGGCACGGCTGCCCCTACTGCTCCAAAGAGTTCAAGAAGCCCAGCGATCTGGTCCGGCACATCCGCATTCACACTCACGAGAAACCCTACAAGTGCAAGCAGTGCTTCCGTGCCTTTGCGGTCAAGAGCACCCTGACCGCCCACATGAAGATCCACACCGGCATTAAAGCCTTCGAGTGTCCGTACTGCATGAAGTGTTTCTCCACGTCTGGGAGCATGAAGGTCCATCAGCGTCTGCACACCGGTGAGAACAACAGGCTTAATAAAGGGGCGGGGCCTGCTTGAGTTAGTTAGCTGTGTGTTGAAACTGGCAGTTATGGTAAGGGGCGGGACATTTCCCAAACAAAGCAAAGCTTACACTTCTTCAACAGCTGCCAGATCAGAATGTGAAATCAGGTGAAGGGGCAAATGTGCACATCACTTGGAAAAAAATGGCTTGACTTGTATGTGCCTTTCCTCAGGTGTTCGGCCGTTCCCTTGTCCTCACTGTGAGAAGTTCTTCCGTACATCCGGCCACAGGAAAACTCACATCACATCTCACTTCAAGAGTATCCACCATAAAAAACACAAGTTCCCCCGAAAACCTCACAAAACCCGAGTGTCCCGGAGCAATCTGCCTTTGCCTGACATACCTCTCCAAGAGCCCATACTCATCACAGACATGGGTACGAACACCATCTCTCTCCAAAATAACAGTACCTGACCTTGTAGTTCCTCTCATGTATCATCGTATTCAGTTTAAATCAGGGTCAGAAATTAACCCTCGGGCCAAAAATGCCACAGAAAGTGACAAAAATTCCCCTGAAAGAATCTCTCAGTGTTATCAAACCTTTGGTATATTTAGTTATTTTCTGTTCTAGGCTATTTGTGATGTTTGTTTGTTTTCCTTAGTTAGAAAGGTTAATCTCTGACGCTGATATACACAATACTGGGCCTCTTTCTCTTCATTTTTGATCGCGGTAAACACTTTTGTTCTACATTTAGGCATTCTTTGTTAGTTACTGATGTCTGCAAAATGCTTTAACTAAAAAGGAAGTGTTAAAAATTGTTATCCACAGCACAGGTAAACTGATGCTGATATTCTCAGAACTGGCTTTAATTTGCTTTAACTTTCTGTAAGATAAGACAGCTTAAAACACTGTCACTGTGGAGGTGCGCTGAAGTATTATTGATGTGTTGTGTTGCCTGTCTCACTGCAGGACTCCTGCAGAACCAGAGCTCACGGGCCGCCCTGCAGCAGTATCTGGACATCGTGGAGAATGAGCGTCCGTATAAGTGTGGATTCTGCAGCAAAGCCTACAAGAAGTCAAGTCACCTTAAGCAGCACATCAGGTCCAAGTCATGCACAGTTAAAAACATATGGATTTACATTTTAATAAGAAATCAGGCAAAATCTTTTTACCTTGAATAACATGAAAATGTGAATTTTTTCCCCCGTGTTTTTGCTGTTTGCACTCATTTGCCTCAAGAAGCACTTCTCCAGAAACAGATTGAATAGATGTAGTCAGTGGCAACAAGATGAATACTGTAGCAGGATGAGAGTTTGGGGCGTGGCTACTGTAGCAGGAGGGGAGTTTGAGGTGTGGCTACTGTAACAGGTGGACAGTTTGGGGCGTGGCTACTGTAGCAGGAGGGGAGTTTGGGGCGTGGCTACTGTAGCAGGTGGACAGTTTGGGGCGTGGCTACTGTAGCAGGAAGGGAGTTTGAGGTGTGGCTACTGTAACAGGTGGACAGTTTGGGGCGTGGCTACTGTAGCAGGAGGGGAGTTTGGGGCGTGGCTACTGTAGCAGGTGGACAGTTTGGGGCGTGGCTACTGTAGCAGGAGGAGAGTTTGGGGCGTGGCTACTGTAGCAGGAGGGGAGTTTGGGGTGTGGCTACTGTAACAGGTGGACAGTTTGGGGCGTGGCTACTGTAGCAGGAGGGGAGTTTGGGGTGTGGCTACTGTAGCAGGAGGGGAGTTTGGGGCGTGGCTACTGTAACAAGAGGGAGTTTGGGGCGTGGCTACTGTAACAAGAGGGAGTTTGGGGCGTGGCTACTGTAGCTGGAGGAGAGTTTGGGGCGTGGCTACTGTAACAAGAGGGGAGTTTGGGGCGTGGCTACTGTAGCAGGATGAGAGTTTGGGGCGTGGCTACTGTAACAGGTGGACAGTTTGGGGCGTGGCTACTGTAGCAGGAGGGGAGTTTGGGGCGTGGCTACTGTAGCAGGTGGGCAGTTTGGGGCGTGGCTACTGTAACAGGTGGACAGTTTGGGGCGTGGCTACTGTAGCAGGATGAGAGTTTGGGGCGTGGCTACTGTAGCGGGTGGAGAGTTTGGGGCGTGGCTACTGTAGCAGGAGGAGAGTTTGGGGCGTGGCTACTGTAGCGGGTGAAGAGTTTGGGGCATGGCTACTGTAGCAGGTGGAGAGTTTGGGGCGTGGCTACTGTAGCTGGTGAAGAGTTTGGGGCGTGGCTACTGTAGCTGGAGGAGAGTTTGCGGCGTGGCTACTGTAGCAGGTGAAGAGTTTGGGGCGTGGCTACTGTAGCAGGATGAGAGTTTGCGGCGTGGCTACTGTAGCAGGAGGGGAGTTTGGGGCGTGGCTACTGTAGCAGGTGGACAGTTTGGGGCGTGGCTACTGTAGCAGGATGAGAGTTTGGGGCGTGGCTACTGTAGCAGGAGGGGAGTTTGGGGTGTGGCTACTGTAACAGGTGGACAGTTTGGGGCGTGGCTACTGTAGCAGGAGGGGAGTTTGGGGTGTGGCTACTGTAGCAGGAGGGGAGTTTGGGGCGTGGCTACTGTAACAAGAGGGAGTTTGGGGCGTGGCTACTGTAACAAGAGGGAGTTTGGGGCGTGGCTACTGTAGCTGGAGGAGAGTTTGGGGCGTGGCTACTGTAACAAGAGGGGAGTTTGGGGCGTGGCTACTGTAGCAGGATGAGAGTTTGGGGCGTGGCTACTGTAACAGGTGGACAGTTTGGGGCGTGGCTACTGTAGCAGGAGGGGAGTTTGGGGCGTGGCTACTGTAGCAGGTGGGCAGTTTGGGGCGTGGCTACTGTAACAGGTGGACAGTTTGGGGCGTGGCTACTGTAGCAGGATGAGAGTTTGGGGCGTGGCTACTGTAGCGGGTGGAGAGTTTGGGGCGTGGCTACTGTAGCAGGAGGAGAGTTTGGGGCGTGGCTACTGTAGCGGGTGAAGAGTTTGGGGCATGGCTACTGTAGCAGGTGGAGAGTTTGGGGCGTGGCTACTGTAGCTGGTGAAGAGTTTGGGGCGTGGCTACTGTAGCTGGAGGAGAGTTTGCGGCGTGGCTACTGTAGCAGGTGAAGAGTTTGGGGCGTGGCTACTGTAGCAGGATGAGAGTTTGCGGCGTGGCTACTGTAGCAGGAGGGGAGTTTGGGGCGTGGCTACTGTAGCAGGTGGACAGTTTGGGGCGTGGCTACTGTAGCAGGATGAGAGTTTGGGGCGTGGCTACTGTAGCAGGAGGGGAGTTTGGGGTGTGGCTACTGTAACAGGTGGACAGTTTGGGGCGTGGCTACTGTAGCAGGAGGGGAGTTTGGGGTGTGGCTACTGTAGCAGGAGGGGAGTTTGGGGCGTGGCTACTGTAACAAGAGGGAGTTTGGGGCGTGGCTACTGTAACAAGAGGGAGTTTGGGGCGTGGCTACTGTAGCTGGAGGAGAGTTTGGGGCGTGGCTACTGTAACAGGTGGACAGTTTGGGGCGTGGCTACTGTAACAAGAGGGGAGTTTGGGGCGTGGCTACTGTAGCAGGATGAGAGTTTGGGGCGTGGCTACTGTAGCAGGAGGGGAGTTTGAGGTGTGGCTACTGTAACAGGTGGACAGTTTGGGGCGTGGCTACTGTAGCAGGAGGGGAGTTTGGGGCGTGGCTACTGTAGCAGGTGGACAGTTTGGGGCGTGGCTACTGTAGCAGGAGGGGAGTTTGAGGTGTGGCTACTGTAACAGGTGGACAGTTTGGGGCGTGGCTACTGTAGCAGGAGGGGAGTTTGGGGCGTGGCTACTGTAGCAGGTGGACAGTTTGGGGCGTGGCTACTGTAGCAGGATGAGAGTTTGGGGCGTGGCTACTGTAGCAGGAGGGGAGTTTGGGGTGTGGCTACTGTAACAGGTGGACAGTTTGGGGCGTGGCTACTGTAGCAGGAGGGGAGTTTGGGGTGTGGCTACTGTAGCAGGAGGGGAGTTTGGGGCGTGGCTACTGTAACAAGAGGGAGTTTGGGGCGTGGCTACTGTAACAAGAGGGAGTTTGGGGCGTGGCTACTGTAGCTGGAGGAGAGTTTGGGGCGTGGCTACTGTAACAAGAGGGGAGTTTGGGGCGTGGCTACTGTAGCAGGATGAGAGTTTGGGGCGTGGCTACTGTAACAGGTGGACAGTTTGGGGCGTGGCTACTGTAGCAGGAGGGGAGTTTGGGGCGTGGCTACTGTAGCAGGTGGGCAGTTTGGGGCGTGGCTACTGTAACAGGTGGACAGTTTGGGGCGTGGCTACTGTAGCAGGATGAGAGTTTGGGGCGTGGCTACTGTAGCGGGTGGAGAGTTTGGGGCGTGGCTACTGTAGCAGGAGGAGAGTTTGGGGCGTGGCTACTGTAGCGGGTGAAGAGTTTGGGGCATGGCTACTGTAGCAGGAGGGGAGTTTGGGGCGTGGCTACTGTAGCAGGTGGACAGTTTGGGGCGTGGCTACTGTAGCAGGATGAGAGTTTGGGGCGTGGCTACTGTAGCAGGTGGGCAGTTTGGGGCGTGGCTACTGTAACAGGTGGACAGTTTGGGGCGTGGCTACTGTAGCAGGATGAGAGTTTGGGGCGTGGCTACTGTAGCGGGTGGAGAGTTTGGGGCGTGGCTACTGTAGCAGGAGGAGAGTTTGGGGCGTGGCTACTGTAGCGGGTGAAGAGTTTGGGGCATGGCTACTGTAGCAGGAGGGGAGTTTGGGGCGTGGCTACTGTAGCAGGTGGACAGTTTGGGGCGTGGCTACTGTAGCAGGATGAGAGTTTGGGGCGTGGCTACTGTAGCAGGAGGGGAGTTTGGGGTGTGGCTACTGTAACAGGTGGACAGTTTGGGGCGTGGCTACTGTAGCAGGAGGGGAGTTTGAGGTGTGGCTACTGTAACAGGTGGACAGTTTGCGGCGTGGCTACTGTAGCAGGAGGGGAGTTTGGGGCGTGGCTACTGTAGCAGGTGGACAGTTTGGGGCGTGGCTACTGTAGCAGGATGAGAGTTTGGGGCGTGGCTACTGTAGCAGGAGGGGAGTTTGGGGTGTGGCTACTGTAACAGGTGGACAGTTTGGGGCGTGGCTACTGTAGCAGGAGGGGAGTTTGGGGTGTGGCTACTGTAGCAGGAGGGGAGTTTGGGGCGTGGCTACTGTAACAAGAGGGAGTTTGGGGCGTGGCTACTGTAACAAGAGGGAGTTTGGGGCGTGGCTACTGTAGCTGGAGGAGAGTTTGGGGCGTGGCTACTGTAACAGGTGGACAGTTTGGGGCGTGGCTACTGTAACAAGAGGGGAGTTTGGGGCGTGGCTACTGTAGCAGGATGAGAGTTTGGGGCGTGGCTACTGTAGCAGGAGGGGAGTTTGGGGTGTGGCTACTGTAGCAGGTGGACAGTTTGGGGCGTGGCTACTGTAGCAGGATGAGAGTTTGGGGCGTGGCTACTGTAGCGGGTGGAGAGTTTGGGGCGTGGCTACTGTAGCAGGAGGAGAGTTTGGGGCGTGGCTACTGTAGCGGGTGAAGAGTTTGGGGCATGGCTACTGTAGCAGGTGGAGAGTTTGGGGCGTGGCTACTGTAGCTGGTGAAGAGTTTGGGGCGTGGCTACTGTAGCTGGAGGAGAGTTTGCGGCGTGGCTACTGTAGCAGGTGAAGAGTTTGGGGCGTGGCTACTGTAGTAGGTGGGGAGTTTGGGGCGTGGCTACTGTAGTAGGTGGGGAGTTTGGGGCGTGGCTACTGTAGCAGGTGAAGAGTTTGGGCCGTGGCTACTGTAGCAGGTGAAGAGTTTGGGGCGTGGCTACTGTAGCGGGTGAAGAGTTTGGGGCGTGGCTACTGTAGCAGGAGGAGAGTTTGGGGCATGGCTACTGTAGCTGGTGAAGAGTTTGGGGCGTGGCTACTGTAGCTGGAGGAGAGTTTGCGGCGTGGCTACTGTAGTAGGTGGGGAGTTTTGGGCGTGGCTACTGTAGCAGGATGAGAGTTTGCGGCGTGGCTACTGTAGCAGGTGAAGAGTTTGGGGCGTGGCTACTGTAGTAGGTGGGGAGTTTGGGGCGTGGCTACTGTAGTAGGTGGGGAGTTTGGGGCGTGGCTACTGTAGCTGGAGGAGAGTTTGCGGCGTGGCTACTGTAGCAGGTGAAGAGTTTGGGGCGTGGCTACTGTAGCGGGTGAAGAGTTTGGGGCGTGGCTACTGTAGCAGGAGGAGAGTTTGGGGCATGGCTACTGTAGCGGGTGAAGAGTTTGGGGCGTGGCTACTGTAGCAGGAGGAGAGTTTGGGGCGTGGCTACTGTAGCAGGTGAGGAGTTTGGGGCGTGGCTACTGTAGCAGGTGAAGAGTTTGGGGCGTGGCTACTGTAGCAGGAGGAGAGTTTGGGGCGTGGCTACTGTAGCAGGTGAGGAGTTTGGGGCGTGGCTACTGTAGCGGGTGAAGAGTTTGGGGCGTGGTTACTGTAACAGGAGGAGAGTTTGGGGCATGGCTACTGTAGCGGGTGAAGAGTTTGGGGCGTGGCTACTGTAGCAGGAGGAGAGTTTGGGGCGTGGCTACTGTAGCAGGTGAGGAGTTTGGGGCGTGGCTACTGTAGCGGGTGAAGAGTTTGGGGCGTGGCTACTGTAGCAGGAGGAGAGTTTGGGGCGTGGCTACTGTAGCAGGTGAGGAGTTTGGGGCGTGGCTACTGTAGCGGGTGAAGAGTTTGGGGCGTGGTTACTGTAGCGGGTGAAGAGTTTGGGGCGTGGTTACTGTAACAGGAGGAGAGTTTGGGGCGTGGCTACTGCAGTTGTTGGGGCTGGAGGATGTTTAGCCACTATAGGATCATGATTGACACATTACAAGAAAAGGATATTTCATAATTGACATAGATTAGCAAATTGGAAAAAACAATCAGCTTCGTTTACAGAAGAGCAAGCCAAAATTCACTGCATTAAGCCTTTCAAAGATTAAATAGGTCAACATGAACATGACATTCCGATGTTACGCTCTACAATGGTAGCTTCAGTACAACATCATCATCCACCCATCCAGAAAGATATAAGATCCAGTCTATAATGTTTACTTTGACATGTCAGACTGAAACAGTTGTGGTGCGTCTATAAATGTGTCCGGTGCAGATGCGTTGGATGGGTTGATTATAAGCGAGATGTTCATGTTTGCTCTAGACAGAGTGTTTACTACTCAATTACTTACTCTTGAACACATAGAAACACAGCTAAAAGTGTTCCTTATATGTTGGATGCTTTATTGCTTTATTGTTGGATGCCTACATTTACATGTTGAGACGTGCCTTTACGAGCAGCCGTACAAGCTGTGATCGTGATGTTTGAGCTGGGGCGACACGTGTAATGGGCGTTTGCAAAATATGCTGTATTTTTGTAATTCTGCTATGTGCCACTAGTGTAGCAGAAACTACATACTTCACCTTTAAAATGAAAACATGAAACTGTGTGTGAGCTGAAGTGTTCTGATGGCTGATGTTTCTTTTGTTTTGCAGGTCACACACAGGCGAGCGTCCGTATAAGTGCCTGCAGTGCAGTAAGGGATTCGCTTCGTCCGGCGTACTAAAAGCTCATATCCGCACACACTCTGGCCTCAAAGCCTTCAAGTGCCTGCTGTGTGACACCACCTTCACCACCAGCGGCAGCCTGCGACGCCACATGACCACCCACAGCGACATACGGCCCTACATGTGTCCTTACTGCCAGAAAACCTTCAAATCCTCCCCCAACTGCAGGAAACACATGAAAACACACAGGTGATGCTTTACGCCTGGATCATGTTTATTAATAAATGTCGATCATGTATACATGTAATTGATTAGCTTTAATCATAGGTTATTTTATCAGTAATAAAGCTATAGTGAAGACAAAGTCTCCATTCAGCACCACTTTCATGCATTGATATAATGATGATGATAATGGGATGTGATGTGTGTTTGTTGTCAGGTATGAGCTGGCTCAACAGCTGCAGCAGCAGCAGAGCTCAGATGACATGCAGCCGCCCGCAGCTGTGGTGGGCACAGGGACCCAGAGCATGCTGGAGGTGGTGGGAGACGGCCAGCAGGTGGCGCTGCCCACTGCACTTGGGGAAGATGCCCTGCAGGAATCAGGTGAGAGGGACACAGGCTCTTTTCTCCAAGGCTGCATCCACAATCACGTACTTTCCTACTATATAGTGGGCGAAAAACAGTATGTGACAAAAGAAGTATGTCCAAATTCACAGTATTCATAAAAGAGTAGGCAAAGTACCCGGATGACCTACTACTTCCGGTGAGATTCTGAAGTGTGCTTACGATGGACACTTTACTATTCCATGAGGACACAACTGACGCTGGTAGGTCACATGATAATGACAACATGGTGAATGCAGTACGTCCGGATTACATTCATACTATATAGAATGTACTGTTTTAGCAGTTGTGAAGTAATTACTTACTCAAAATATGTACCTACTCAAGAGAGTGTGTGATTTTGGATGCAGCCCAACTATAATATCTTTTTTTTTTTCTCGTGAAACAAATGAAATGTGCGATTTAGTTAGTAAGCGGGACGGTGAGACTGGAAACCATGTATGTTTGATGGTTTGAGTAGCAGGTACAAAAATGGATCCACAGTACAAAAATAAAACAAAAATGTGTAAAAGTCACTCGTTAAGAAAGCTCCAGCAGGAGGAAGCGTCTCTTACCCTGTGCTCAAGAGCAGTGAGTGATTTATTTGTCTTTTGTTGTTTGATTAACTTAAAGTGACAGCAGTCTAATAAACCTGCTGTCGTCTGTGTCATTAAAGACTGAATGCACAGATCTAATATACTGTTTTGACACCCAGTTTCTCCCAACTGTTCACTTAAGACATAACTGACTGTGTATACATGAACTCTTGCCAAGACAGGCATTTTGACACAACTTTGTGTGTACTGAAGCATGATTAGATGTGGTGGAGAATTCAGTACCTGCACACTGTCTGAGGCTTATTTATTTCTTGCTCATGGAAATGTCAACATTAAGTGAAAATGGAACATGAGTAGTTCCAGTTCCTCCTCATTTCACAACTGGTTCACTAGTTTGTGTTCATAGTGTGCATCATTACTTAATTTAAATGGGAAGATGGGATTGATATAAAGCAGCATTAAATAAACAATGAAAAAATGTGTTTATCCACAGAATCGTATGTGAATGCGCAGCACGCTCTACCAGAACACATGAGCCAGTTTGAGACACCAGCGCTGCCTCAACCGACCTTTGAACAGCCAGCTATGACACAAGGTAATCATGCACACCCTTCTCAATGTAAAAACACTCTCACAGACATGTGCTGGGCAGCCAGTGCTGTGTGTGTCTGTGATATCTGTCTGTAGCAGGTGATGTTGATGTCGTCAGAGATGTCTGTTCATAAGTTA
The DNA here is from genome assembly GCA_036281575.1 of Ancherythroculter nigrocauda. NCBI lineage: Eukaryota > Metazoa > Chordata > Actinopteri > Cypriniformes > Xenocyprididae > Ancherythroculter > Ancherythroculter nigrocauda. Next base: position 268,645 of record VTFQ01000849.1, read on the forward strand.
AGTCGGCGTCCCACTAGATTGTAGTCATTTTCTCACTTTCCAACTGTTTTTGATAAACTCTGTGATTAAAAAAATCAGAAAGGATGAGAACGTGAGAACAGTGTCAGTTGTGTGAGTCTGAATGTGTGAGAGTTGACAGCCCTGCATATGACAGCATTTTTTATTTTATTTTTTGTAGTACTTTTAAACTTTCCCACACTCTACTGCTTCGTTTGCACTGCTGGAACACTGTTTGTGCTTCATTTTCTACGACATGGAATAACATCCATGAATGTCATTCATAAACTGGCAACCAGTAGTGGGAGCACCCACCTGTCAGCCACTGGCAGTGCGAATACTGAAAGCTTTTGGGCATAAATGCAGGTTTGGGCCTGAGACAGACTCTGTCCCTGTTAGAAGAGAGTCTAGCGCACAGCGGATGAACAGAGACGGCATGCAGCTTCTGACAGGTTTGACAGATGCTAACGTCAGGTCCAGAGCTGTCTTATTGTAGCACAACGTTAAGAAGATATTTTCCAAAGACTGAAAAGGCTGTTTGCACCAAGAGAGATCCCGTTCCATAACACACTTTCTAGTCCGTCTAAAGTCTAGACTCATCTTAATATGACTCGTCGTCGCGTTGGCCCACCGACAAATTGTTAAACTCAACATGGCAAAGAGGCGGAGCATACAACATGAACATGAAATACAAATACACCAAATGGTGGTGATAAAGGCACAAAGACAAAAATCCAGCTGAAGTGTTCACCCTCCTTGTCACCTGATCCCTCAAGCAGGATGGAATAATCCTCCTGCCCAGAGCCGAGAGGATTGTCAGAGCAAGAGGGAACACTCAAAAGGATGCTTATTGCATTCGAGCCCCGCAAGGCCCTCAAGGTGTGAAAACGGCAGCATTTCCCCCATCCAAGTCACACTTCAAATCAGCACAGTGGAATTTTGATGTCTCCGGTAGGAGTGTAGCTCTAGCTGAGCCTCGGACACACTCCTGTCTGTCAAGCCAGACTTGCAGATTGGGCTGTGTTGAAGAGCCGCTAACAAGTGTTTTATTTACACTGTGTTCTCTCTCTTAAAATGTAAACGAGTGTAAATGTCAGCATATACAGTACAGTCCAAAAGTTTGGAACCACTAAGATTTTTAATGTTTTTAAAAGAAGTTTCGTCTGCTCACCAAGGCTACATTTATTTAATTAAAAATACAGTAAAAACTGTAATATTGTGAAATATTATTACAATTTAAAATAACTGTTTTCTATTTGAATATATTTCACAAAGTAATTTATTCCTGTGATCAAAGCTGAATTTTCAGCATCATTACTCCAGTCTTCAGTGTCACATGATCCTTCAGAAATCATTCTAATATGCTGATCTGCTGCTCAAGAAACATTTAATGTGTACAATTGTACAAAATATTTGTGTACAATATTTTTTTTCAGGATTATTTGATGAATAGAAAGTTCAAAAGAACAGTGTTTATCTGAAATCTAATCTTTTGTAACATTATAAATGTCTTTACTGCCACTTTTGATTGATTTAATGCATCCTTGCTGAATAAAAGTATTCATTTCTTTAATTTCTTTTCAAAAAAATAAAAATAAAAATTCTTACTGACCCCAAACTTTTGAACGGTAGTGTATAATGCTACAGAAGCTTTGTATTTCAGATAAATGCTGTTCTTTTGAACTTTCTATTCATCAAGGAATCCTGAAAAAAAAGTACACAACTGTTTTCAACATTGAAAATAATCATAAATGTTTCTTGAGCAGCAGATCAGCATATTAGAATGATTTCTGAAGGATCATGTGACACTGAAGACTGGAGTAATGATGCTGAAAATTCAGCTTTGCATCACAGGAATAAATTACTTTGTCAAATATATTTAAACAGTACACAGTTATTTTAAATTGTAATAATATTATATTACTGTTTTTTACTGTATTTTTAATTAAATAAATGTAGCCTTGGTGAGCAGACGAAACTTCTTTTGGTTCCAAACTTTTGGACTGTACTGTATGTCTAAACTGAAGTTTGTCATGTAAAACATGAACTTATTTTAAATCGATCTGCTGTTTTATTTCAACCGTTATTGCTTGTCAGAGGCTTTAATAAATATTTATTTAATATGTAGAGTTATATTTCAGCTTAGTTTAACGGTGCAACACAAACATTTTTAGTAGTGCGTAACATCATAATCACGCTAGACTTTGAGAATGCAGTATTTCTAGGGACACTGCAACGATCATCATCTTAAAAATATAAATTCTAAATAGAGCAAATAATAATAAATCCAAAAATGTAAAAATTATATAATTTACTGCCAGTAGGTGAGTTTGTTCGGGTTGGAGATAAACTCTTGCCCTCAGGGCTGGATTTGAAGTACCCTGATTTTAAAATGTGTCTGTGTGTGTGTTCTGTTGCAGGTTTCACTATAGCTGAGGGATTTACCCAGCCGGCACATTTCTCTACAGTACAGCAGCTTCAGGACTCAAGCACACTGGAGTCGCAAGCCTTGACCACCAGCTACCACCCTCCCAACCTACTGAACGTAACACACGCTGAGGTACAAACACATCACCCCCCAAATCTTCTGCATGTAAAGTCAAACATACATACACCTGGTGCTGCAGTACCTCTGTTATGGAGGTCTCACTTATCTGACACATCCATTTCAGGTCTTAAAGCTTCGGAGTTAAATCCGGTGTGTGTTTAAATAGGGACGTTGGGGGTTCGCCTTTTTACATAAACTGATAAACCACAAGGAAACAAAGGATACATTTTCACCCCCTCATTTGAGTCAACTGCTTGATTTATGCATGCCCATATTAGCAGCTTATCTGCTCTCAGAGGACATGTTTCCTCAGTTCAGTGTACTTGTGACTCGTTTTATTCCAAGTGTTATTTTTGTTAATAATGTTAAAGCTGCAAATATATTTGCATCTCCTTTCTCCTTGCTTGACCCGCCATGACCCGTACAGCACTTTTATATTAGAGTTATATGTACAGAAAACATATGCATGAAATGAAAGTGAAATTAAATCATGTTAGTCTGTATGATAAATGTATGTGTGTGTTTGCTCGTGTAGACGAGTGGTTTATTGCAGGAGGCGAGTCAAGGAGAGCTACAGCTGTCTATCCAGACACAAGACTTCCAGGATGAGGACGAAATCAACAAGAGAGTTTATCAGTAAGTATAGCAGTGTATAATGAACAGAAACAAGCTCTATTCATGTTCGCTGATCAGTTTGGGTACATGAATAAAAGTGTATATTAAATTTGTTCAACAAGCAGTCATGTCTCTTCAGAAGACTTGCATTAAAGATGAATGAGGATCTGGAAAGAGAAAAAAAGATTCAATGCACAAATCCTGCACAAATCCAAATGTTTCCATATTTGTAATGCATTTCTTCTGTAAACAAATCTATAATTCACTCGAGTCTTCACTCGTCATATCTATCTAAACCAGCAGCCTGCATATGCGTTTTGTTTCTCAGGTGCAGTATGTGTGAAAAGAGCTTTAAGAAGTCCAGTCATCTGAAGCAGCATGTGCGCTCTCACACCGGAGAGAAACCGTATCGCTGTAACCTCTGCGGGAGGAGCTTCGTGTCCGCTGGCGTGCTCAAATCACACCTGAACACACACACAGGTGAACCTGCAAAGAAACACTTCATCATGTTCATTTATAATCCATTCTGAAGCCCCGCTCATGCACTTCCTCCTCTGTGGCTCTTCTTCTTGCTCTCTCAGGAGTGAAGGCTTATAAATGTAACGTTTGCGATGCCTGTTTCACCACTAACGGCAGTCTGAACCGACACATGATCATCCACCTGAACACAAAGCCCTTCAAGTGCACCGTGTGTGAGGAAAGCTTCCGCACCGTCATCCTGCGCAGGAAACACATGAAGCTCCAGCATGCTGTCGGTCCCAAAGGTACTGACACTCCGAGACACCGATTTATAATATGCATTTCCTCAGTCAACATGATTTGTGGCATAATAATGATTACCTTAATAAAATTATTTAGTATTTATTTATCTGTTTATTACATTATTTTATTTTAATGTTGGGAACCGCTGCTACTTGCTGGGGAAAAAAATGCTACTAAAAAATGTGATTGTTAAGTGTGCGGTTCTTGAGCAGAATAAACTGCAGTATGGACACGGCCTCGATGCCTAGTCAAAGATCTCCTGCCCATTACTGATGTTGACTGATGTCCATAGTTCTGGAAAGTGATGAGGCTGGTGAGGAGGAGGACGGGTCGGATCGCTCTGGGCTGAAGAGGAACCGCGGCGGCATCATCACGTTAACTGAAGAGCAGACGGCGGAGCTGGCCAAGAGAGACCCGGGGGATGAGGCGTCTCTGTCGGAGAAGGTTCTGGCCCAGACGGCTGCTGAACGAGATCGGATCAGTGAAGTTAAAGATAAATGTGTTGAGCTCAACATAGAGCCAAAGTTCGCAAACCGTTGCCAGTACTGCCCAAAGAGCTTCAAGAAGCCCAGCGACCTGGTGAGGTAATCATCTTACAACTTGCGTCTTGCCATCTGTATTTGTCATCTCTGTCTGTCCTAACAATGGCCCAGAACACACATCATAGCAACCAGCCTAAATTCAGGTTCAGATTACAAAATTGCGAGAGCATGTTATTGGTAGCTTTTTATCTATTCATTTATTTAAGCAGTAGTGTTTTACATGCATCTATAGACCCCTTAAAAGTTTGTAAACATTGCAACGTTTCCTGGTGGGCGGGGCTTAGCTGGAGGCAAAAAGAGACGCTGGACTCAATGTTGATAAGCGTAAGCTAGCATGTTTTAGGAGGGATTTATTAAACATAGATGCAGAAGAAGGTTCAGAACTGTCCGAATATGTACAGTCACTGACTCTGCAGGACCGTGACAGCTATTTTTGTAAATTAACTTAAAGGTCCCGTTTTTCGTGTTTTTTTTTTGAAGCTTTGATTGTGTTTATAGTGTGCAATATAACAAGTGTTCATGTTTCGCGTGTAAAAAAACAGTATTTTTCACATAATTTACTTATCTGTATACCGCTGTTTCCACTGTCATAAAAACGGGCTGATGACTTCCTTGTTCTATGAAGTCCCTCCTGCAGAAATACGTAACGAGTTCTGATTGTGCCAGCGGTTCCTGTGTTGTGATTTGACAGCAGCTTAGCGCTTCTTGCCCGGAAAAGTCACGCCTCTTACCATAACGTGGAGATGCACGCGCTCAGTGTTATTGTAAACATGTCTTTAATTTTACCCTATCAATTTGAGCCGGAATCAGACCCGGTGATTGGACTGCGGGATGAAAATAACAGCGTTTCGACGACATGGCGACAAACACACTCTACAAACGCAACTCTTGTGTATTCCTGTGGGCGGAGGTTAGTCAAAAAACTGTTTTAGTGACGTCATTAAAGAAGGAAGTAGAGGGATGTAGTCCAAACTGGCCGTTCGATGTAGGCGACTTCTGTTAAATAAAATATCTCGCTTGGCATTGAACTTTGAGCTTTAAAATTTTACAGATTTTATTTATACTCTAACAACAACATTACACACTAACTAAAGTTTGAAACATGGGATCACGAAGAACGGGACCTTTAAGTTTTGGATATTTCCTAGACAACATATGAATTACTTTCGGGTGGTTCGGGAATTTTGTCAAAGCTTATTGTCTAATGTAACCTAACGCTGGGCTAACTATGATTATGGCTAGCAATGTGGATTATTTTAAGAGACCATTCAAAGGATGGCACACACATCTATCGCTGTATGTTTGTTTAATATTTAAGCTAGCTAGTGCGCTGAAGGTTGGCGACTTTTCACCTATAAAGCAGAAACTTGCTGATTTGTACTAGATAAAACCAACACACCATTACATATGCATCGATTATTTTACCTGATATGAAGTGTGCACTGCAAACACGAGTATTATTTATGATCGTCTCCGTCCAGTCTGTACGCCGTATTGCTTTCAACCACAATTACCTTTTTGATTTCTGTGAAGGAATGTCTGCCGGGATCTAGTAAAACTTTAGTTTTTAACTATAAGTCCTGTTCTTTCTATTCTGGCAGCCAAAAACACAACAAGACGACATTTTAAAGTCAAAACCTCAAACTTTTAGCGTGCCCGCTATTAGTTCTTATTTATGTTTTGCCTCCAGCTAGAGCGGTGACGTCACAGTGATGTAGGCAATTAAAGGAACACTCCACTTTTTTTGAAAATAGGCTCATTTTCCAACTCCCCTAGAGTTAAACAGTTGAGTTTTACCGTTTTCCTATCCATTCAGCCGATCTCCGGTTCTGGCGGTATCACTTTTTGCATAGCTTAGCATAGTTCATTGAATTTGATTAGACCGTTAGCATCGCGCTTAAAAATCACGAAAGAGTTTTGATATTTTTCCTATTTAAAACTTGACTCTTCTGTAGTTAAATCGTGTACTAAGACCGACGGAAAATGAAAAGTTGCGATTTTCTAGGCTGATATGGCTAGGAACTATAATCTCATTCCGGCGTAATAATCAAGGAACTTTGCTGCCGTATCATGGCTGCAGCAGGCGCAATGATATTACGCAGCATCTCTCACAAACGTCTCCATGGTTGCAAGGCACGTTCCCTGTGCAAGCAGGGGCTCACGGGCGCTGCGTAATATCATTGCACTGCTGCAGCCATGGAACGGCAGCAAAGTTCCTTGATTATTACGCTGGAATGAGATTATAGTTCCTAGCCATATCAGCCTAGAAAATCACAACTTTTCATTTTCCGTCAGTCTTAGTACACGATTTAACTACAGAAGAGTCAAGTTTTAAATAGGAAAAATATCAAAACTCTTTCGTGATTTTTAAGCGCGATGCTAACGGTCTAATCAAATTCAATGAACTATGCTAAGCTATGCAAAAAGTGATACCGCCAGAACCGGAGATCGGCTGAATGGATAGGAAAACGGTAAAACTCAACTGTTTAACTCTAGGGGAGTTGGAAAATGAGCCTATTTTCAAAAAAAGTGGAGTGTTCCTTTAAGGGGTCTATAGAACAAGGATTGCTCATTCAGTCAGCAAAGTGAAAATTCTGGACCGTTTAAGAGAAGTGGCTGAGGCTATATATACAGACGTCATTTGTACAATTCCCAATCACATCATCAGGGAAACAGCTCACGGGAAAGAGTCTGAATGTTGCTTGTTCTGAATGTTTTTCATCTTTCAGACACATCCGGATACACACAGGCGAGAAGCCGTACAAGTGTGATGAGTGTGGGAAGAGTTTCACAGTCAAATCCACACTGGACTGTCATGTTAAGACACACTCAGGTGGGTTTAGATCTGTGCCAATCATGTGTTTGTGTTTATGTTTCCTGGTGAAGATGATTATCACTGTTACTCATAATTGCTATAACTTCTGCCATATTTTTTGTGCCAATATGCTTCTGTTTATGTTTACTGGAACATGATTCTGTAATGTTTCATGCCACTGTTTTAGTGATTGTAGGCACATGTATTTATTTAATTTTTCTTCTTCTTCTTCTTACCGTGAACCTGCCAGGGACTACAGATGAAAATAATCCTGTATGGCTAAATCTGGCACATTTACATGATGGATGCAAGTGCTCATATCAATTAATGTGCATCGTCACTTTAAAAATAAACACAAAAACCTTGAATTAAACATGAAATTTTGAAGTAGAAAGACTAAAATAGAATTGTATTTGTATTGTTAATTGTATAATTCTTGTAAAACGCTCCATTAATCTTCGAAAAACAACTAATTCACGTGGTTTGTTGAAGAAAGCAATTTCTTTTCTTAGTGATCTGACAGGATTTTCACCTGGTGGATAAAATGAGGGGGAAAACTAACACTGTGTCCTAACCAGACACGATGACGAGCAGTTTGCCTGTCCATACCAGAAGTGACAAAATCAATCAAAAACCACAGCCAATCAGAAGAGCATGTGGGCGGAGTCTCTCTGCACTCGCAATCAAATGGATAAATACATAGTCAGATTCTTTAATATTACACCAATTTAACATTATTAATAATAAACACAAAGTGACTGAAACGATATCTGTTATAGAATACACTTGTTTGTTCACAGTTTAAGCTTGTTACATTTATTTTCAATATCTATGGGGAATTATCCATTGTCACTTTCATTACTTTCAAACTTTCAAACTCACGCTTTTAACATTAAATAAAGCACATAGTCAGTATCTGCGATTATCATTGTCATACTATATATGTTGTTGTTCATTTCTACAACAGAATGGTCACGTATCGCCTTTGTGGCTGGTTAGGACAAAAACTCTGATTAACGTGGAAAAGCGTACACAACCAAGCACCGCTTAAATTGTCTTCAGAAAATGTCAAAATCTAACCCAGCAACAGCCTTGTTGTGTTTACGCCTCTTTGAAGCTGGATGTGCTTGTGTCTGTGCAGGGCAGAAGCTGTTCAGCTGTCACATGTGCAACACGTCCTTCTCCACCAAGGGCAGTCTGAAGGTCCACATGCGCTTACACACAGGCTCCAAACCCTTCAAGTGCCCCTTCTGTGATCTTCGCTTCCGCACCTCTGGCCACCGCAAGACGCACATCCAGGGTCACATCCGACCCTCTGGCCCCAAGGCCAAGCGGAGCTCCGGCGCCGAGCCACAAAGGCAGGAGGTCCAAAGCGTTCCTCAGGCTCAGCATCCCTCTTCCGCTGTGGACGCTCAGCCTTCTGTGGGATTATTACAGACTGCCAACACAGATCCCAACATCTACATCCCAGGAAACTCAGTGCTCACGGGCCAGTACGACCCCAGTCTGCTGCAGCAAGGGCTGGTCGGACAAGCGATACTGCCTGCTACTGTGTCAGGTGATGAATTACAAACACAAATCTAAAACATCTTAAATCACACACTACTAATAACTGACTGCAGTGATGAGAGAATCGACATGAGGGTGAGTAAATGACAGCAGATTTTCCTGTTCTTCCCCAGCGGGTGGAGATCTGACGGTCTCCTTGTCGGAGGGTCTCGCCACACTTGAAGGAATCCACCTGGTGTGTCCAAATGTGCAGATCTCTGGGATTGACCCCAGCAACATCAACAACATCACTCTGCAGGTAACGCTCGACTCGAGAGACTCTGTTCAGTCGTCCTGATGCATGATGATGCAGTCATGTGGCTTGTATCTGTCTGTCCAGATCGACCCCAGTATTTTGCAGCAGACGCTGCAGCAGGGCAGTTTGCTGTCTCACTCTCTGACGACTGACTCGGGTCTGACGGCACACGCGACGGCTCACCTCATGACCGATGGAGACGCTTCGGTTCCTGCGAATGTGGTCATTCACCCTCTGACTGGCCTCTCTCTGCAGCCTCCGCCGTCAGCCATCAGCAGCCTGACCAACCAGCAGGAGAACGCCGGTCAGTCTCTCTGTCCTCGCTTTCCCATTGCCTCTTCATGTCTTTTACATTAGGTCAGGTGACTCTCTCTCAAACATGTCCGGTCAGATTTAAAAAAAACATTTCCAAAAAAAAAAAGTAATTATTAAAATACTGTTGGGGGGCTGTTGAATGCTTGATTCTGATTGGTTGGTACAGTAAAGAGACCATTTTGATAATTGAGAATAATGGACATTACAAACACTCAAAAGTACAGTAATGAGAATAACTTTCTATGTATGTATTTATTTATTGTGTTATAATGAGCTTAACTGTCTTAAAATGAGCTTAACCATAACAAGGTTGTCACAATGCAAATAATCCTACTGGTCCACCTACAAACATGACGGAAAATCACATTTCTTGTTTCTGTCTTTTAATTTTGGAGGGGAATATTATCTGGACATGTTTTTGTGTGATTCACCCCTCTAGTATTTATCTTGCTGCATGCTGAGCTCAATTAAGTGTGCTTAAGTGTATAGTCTGCCCACATATAATGAGCAAATAACTTAAAACTCAATAAGTGGCAAATGCAGGTTTTCTGATTGGCTGATTAATTTCTCAGTATCACAAGCCAATCTGACACATGACACTTTCATTATTGGCACTGCCAGTGACATCACATATGTTCGTATGATGCAACACTTTTTTCAAAAATGGCAGATTCCACAAACTGCATTAAGAAAAGTGCCCAAATGTTTCAAAGAGGCTTGTGATACTTTCACCAGCTCATAATTTCGCTATATTTTATAAATGTCATAAATTAAAAGACTTGTATATATTTTTATTTTCTCAGTTACTCTCACTCAGGATCTTTGATATTGTTAATGAAACCCGAGCGATTTCCATTGAAATTTTCCCACTTTTTTTGATTATTTGGAAAAACTGAATGGAGTTTGTATTTATATTTTAAAGGTGCTAAAGAGGATGTTTTGTTTTATACATTTTTGCAATATTACTTGAAACTGTCTTTACTAACTGATAAAAGACTATTTATTAGGTGCACTGAAAGTAATATTAATATACATCATCTGTGCACGAGGTAGGGCCTTAAAACATCAGCCAATCGTTTACGCGATCATCGCGTAAACGATTGGCCCTCTGGCTTGTCAATCACTGCCGTGACGTTCCTTGTGAGAGACGTGCGGCTGCGCTCCAGTAACTTTCCACACTCCACAGGCGCTGCATGCAATGTTTTTGTCAGGAGACAGGAGTAACAACTGCAGATTATGAGTTACCTGCGGTGAGTCCAACATAATGAATCCACTAACACGACACAGCGAATGCCGGTGGTAAACACTCGTGCACGAGTTTTGGGAGGCGTTCCCTTGAAATGAGCTGTGAAGGAGGGGGGCTGTTCTTACGCATGCGCTCATTTCAAAAACTCACTAACAGTCTTTGGTTTCTCAGTCGACGAAAAAATCCTCTCTATCACCTTTAAACCCTTGGCCCACAGTGTAGAGCATACAATCATACAGTTCATATATTGGTGGGTAAGAAATTGACTACATTTTTTGATCCATCAGACTTCTTGGCTTAGATGAAAAAGTTGATTTCATGCCCTAAATGTACGTGGGCCATATGGAAGAGCTTACACTAATATTCTTTGATCTTCAGAGTGGACGTTTGTTTTGGGCTGCTAAAACACCAGCCTGAGAGTTCTTTAAGCAGTGTTGACTGTAACTTCTGTCTGGTATTGGGATGTGTGTCCTGTCAGGTTCTCAGGAGCTGTCACAAGTGTCCAGCGCTGGCAGCAGTGCTCCAGAAATCACTCTGACAATCAACAACTCCAGTCTGACACAAGCTTTAGCACAGAGCAGTGCTGCTGCGTCCACTGCTGCCGCCAGCACATCCGAGATCACGCTCACTATAGCAGGTGAACACACTACACAAACACACACTGCTGCACTACACAAACACACACTGCTGCACTACACAAACACAACTCTGCCCGATAAACACTTTATTCCCGCTAATAAACACCCATTAGGCACTTTATTTCTACTTTTTGAATTTTTTTTTTTTCATTTGTAATTAAAATAAACATCTCTTAGCTGATTTGAGATGGGAAAAGGGAGAAGAATGAGTTCAGAAAAAGTCTGATTCAAACTCAGGTCGGTCGTGTCTAAAGCTAAAGCCACCCGTCTTACTCTCCACACCACTGCTCCTGTTATCTGACAGGTTTCTTCTGTAGTTCAATCAGACACTGGTGGGCGGAGCTACTGTAAACAGCCTCTGCCAACAAGGCGGGTGATTTGCACTTCTTTGCAATAGTCTTAACCAGACTATTTTTGCCCCTGTGTCTTAAAGATTTCTATGTAAACATCTTATTGGCTCTGGTTTTGCTGATGGATCCAGTCTTCTTTTTAATTTGCTGCATTAAGCTGCATTATATATTCATGAAATACAGATTTATGAAATAATTGTGCCTTAAGAAAGAAGTGCAGAGCGTCAGGTGAAGCACAGACAACACAAGAATTGACACATTTTTTACACTTTTTTTTCTTGTTAGGAATATCTGTTGCCAAAGCAAACACTAATCTCTGTCTCTGTGTTTAAAGGTCAGGATCTTTTACCCCATCACTGTCCATCCTCGACTCAACAAAACATCAACCCCGGGATCAGACTCGCTCCAGGCAGCAGCAGTTTGACGTTAAGCAGCGAGCAGCTTCTTCCTCAGAGTCCTCCTCCCTCGGCCATGACCGGTGAGAGCTCATTTCATGTGGCCCGCCAGATTATCTCTAGAACGAAACAGCACTGTCCAGCCAATAAGCTCTTTTCCAAGCAGTCTTGGCAGAAATTGAGTTTGACACCCTGCTGTACGTGATAAACGTGATAGAGTTGTGATTGGCGTCTGTGCCATTAAACCATTAAACAAGTCTGTGTGATGTGTTGGAAAACAGAAGTATTGCGTTCACATACTTGCATTGAGTGTGTTTTGAGCCTGATTAGTATGTTTAGGGTGACACGTGTCCCTGTTGTCTGGTTCTAGTGATTTAGTTGTGTCTCTGATCGATTCCTCCCATCAGTCAGTGCGCTGGCCCCCAGCACCTCCCTGTCCCACACAAGCATGACAGCGCAGAGCCTGGTGATGTCATCAGCGGGCATGGCCAGCGATGGCAGCGTGACTCTGACTCTGGCTGACACGCAGATCCTGGACACGGTCTCTCTCAACCTCAACACACAGGTCGATCCACAGACACAATGTTGTGTTTAACACTTGCATTCTCTTTGCATTTAAAGGTGCAATATTTTTAAGATGTGTGCAGTAAAATATCTAAAAACCACTAGGCCAGTGTTATATATTTTGTTCACTTGAGTGCTTACAATATCCCAAATGTTTGCAACTATTTGTAAATTGTGAGAAAATTGCAATTTTAACCAAGGCTCCAGGATGTGTGAGGAGTCGCCTGTCAATTGCGTCATTCCCGCGTTACCCTCGGTTTCCGGTTTTATTTTGTAGAAACCATTGAAACACCAAAGACACTTTAATATTTACATGTTTTAATAGACAAGGGAACAACTGCTTTGATATATTCATAGACAGAAAACTAATTATTGTTATATAGCTCAACACGTTTAGTCTTATTGTTTAAATCTAATTTTCTTGATTTTTTGCGAGTACCATGCTTTACCATGCCTCAGAGAAAACTGTTTTGTGAAGTAGCTAACATAGCATAATCAGATGCAGCTTTATTTTTAGTAACAGTAATACAGCATTTTCTCCATCATACAATACGTTTTAAAATTAATAGCATGTCATTTATCAACACAAGCCATCCAGCATTTAATATGATATTGTAAAATCGATGTATCTTACTGCAGTGTGTAACAGTGTCTCACAGCAGCCGCCGAGCGAACGCACAGAGTAACGTTATAACATTTTCAACACTCTCAAATGTATCTAATATGATAAACAGAGCTGTGTCACCTCATAATCATGACCGGAAAAGAGGAAGCGGCGCCGGCGACTGTGTCATAATAAAAGTCCCGCTGCTCGTGAGGCGTGTGTTGATCAATCGCTCCAGCTCCTCGTTCAGCTCCCACAACACTCGTCCTGCTCTGCTTCACACTACAGTAATGTTAATAATCGCATCCGTGAACACGATTTCTTCCCGAGTCCTATCCCTATTCTTTTCCACTGGCTGTGAGATGGAGACCACATGTCCCAAGATTCTGCGCTCAAACTTGGCGTCATCAAGCTACGCCTTTGTTTTGAACAGGCTTCTAGCGACCTCTAGCGGACAGAAAATATTACATATTGCACCTTTAATGCTAATAGATAAATAAAACTTTCATAAATTTTGGCAACATGATCATTTTGTTAAAAAGGAACTATTACGCTCTTTCTCAAAGTCTTGATGTTGTTTTTGTGCTCTACTAGAACAGGTTTTCATGCTTGAATGTTGATTATTTTCCTCATATTCTCCATTGTTGCAGCTCCTCTCTTCCCAGTCTGTCAGTAACGCTCTGTTTAGTTCCTGTCTCTGTGAAGCCCCTCCTTCTGAAAAGCACAGTGTGCTCTGATTGGTCGGCTGGAGCAGTGTGCTGAGATTGGTCAAGCACTTCAAACGTGTTTGGGAAAAATCACAAAGATTTTATTTACCTGCATGTAAATGATTGTTGCCAGTTTGCATTGATTGGTTGGCATGAGGGTGAAAATCAAAATATAATAATTATAAAATGATTTGAAACGATGTGTGAAAACCACTATACAAATAAACCTGAGATATCAGAGTATATTCAATGAGTATTAAAATCATCAGCAAAATATCTCATACAAGTGGAGCTGATATCCACCTTTCTCAGTTTGTTTTTATGAGACGATGCTTTTTATTTAGCTGAGATGAGGGGTTGTGATTCAAAGACGTTTCCTGAAACACTGCAGGTGTGCACGTCTGATGGGGTCTGTGGATGTGTTTGATTTCTGCACACAGATGATAGATCACCAGACAGAGGAGAAGGAAGCAGAGACGAAGCAGAAGCACCAGTGTTACTACTGCAGTCAGATGCTGCTGACGGCAAACGCTCTCAGGAGACACTGCCGACAGGAGCACGGGAAGGAGCGCTGCCACGTCTGCCGCGTCTGCAGTAAAGCCTTCAAACGCGCCACACACCTCAAGGTATCATCTGCATTCACACACACTTCTGGAAAACACCAGGACCTGCCTAATATCTGCACACCTTATACGCATACTGTACATATACATAATGTAGGTGGGGGAAGTGAATGAACAGCGCTCTATTCCGCTCGCATTACCCACAACTGAGGTGCCCTTGAGCAAGACACATTACTGCTGTTCTGAAACACTTCCACTCTTCAATAATACCACTTACAGTTGACTGAGGAACAAATTGACTTATTGCACAGGTGGCATCCTCTCACAGTATCACGCTTGAATTCACTGAGCTCTTCAGAACGACACATTTTTTCACAAATGTTTGTAAATGCAGACTGCATCTCTGTGTGCTTGCTTTTATACACCTGAATTCAATAATTTAGAGATGTGTCCCAATACTTTTGTCCATGTAGTGTATATCCAAATGCATAACATTATGCTGTAGGCATCTCCTGGTTGTTATAGATGGCCACAGCATGATTTTCAAGTCATGTTATTTTTTATTTTTATCACCAGATGGCAGCAATCTGCCCCAATACGTGACACATTCTTTGATATGCAGAAAAATGGCATAAAACAACAAACGGCAACCAACAATTCACAGATATTACTTTTCAAATTCAACAGTCAGATAGAAAACATGTTTTATATATATATACAGTACAGTCCAAAAGTTTGGAACCACTAAGATTTTTAATGTTTTTAAAAGAAGTTTCATCTGCTCACCAAGGCTACATTTATTTAATTAAAAATACAGTAAAAAACAGTAATATTGTGAAATATTATTACAATTTAAAATAACTGTGTACTATTTAAATATATTTGACAAAGTAATTTATTCCTGTGATGCAAAGCTGAATTTTCAGCATCATTACTCCAGTCTTCAGTGTCACATGATCCTTCAGAAATCATTCTAATATGCTGATCTGCTGCTCAAGAAACATTTAATGTGTACAATTGTACAAAATATTTGTGTACAATATTTTTTTTCAGGATTATTTGATGAATAGAAAGTTCAAAAGAACAGTGTTTATCTGAAATCTAATCTTTTGTAACATTATAAATGTCTTTACTGCCACTTTTGATCGATTTAATGCATCCTTGCTGAATAAAAGTATTCATTTCTTTAATTTCTTTTCAAAAAAATAAAAATAAAAATTCTTACTGACCCCAAACTTTTGAACAGTAGTGTATAATGCTACAGAAGCTTTGTATTTCAGATAAATGCTGTTCTTTTGAACTTTCTATTCATCAAGGAATCCTGAAAAAAAGTACACAACTGTTTTCAACATTGAAAATAATCATAAATGTTTCTTGAGCAGCAAATCAGCATATTAGAATGATTTCTGAAGGATCATGTGACACTGAAGACTGGAGTAACGATGCTGAAAATTCAGCTTTGCATCACAGGAATAAATTACTTTGTCAAATATATTTAAATAGTACACAGTTATTTTAAATTGTAATAATATTTCACAATATTACTGTTTTTTACTGTATTTTTAATTAAATAAATGTAGCCTTGGTGAGCAGATGAAACTTCTTTTAAAAACATTAAAAATCTTAGTGGTTCCAAACTTTTGGACTGTACTGTATATACATAAATTATATTTAATTCTACTCAAAACTGTAAATTAAATAGAAATCATAGCATCTCAATGCAAGAATAAACAGTCACTTCTTTCCATTTCAAATATTAATGTTCACACTTTAAAATGTCCCTTATTAAAATGCTGAAGGCTCTTATTTCACAGCACATATTGATTGACACTTCATGACCACATGTCATATTCAGTTTGTAAGCGAGTACATTACTGTTTCCCATTCGTTTTTTTGCAAGCTGAGACTAAATTATTTTCTCTGTCAATGGACAGCATGTCACAGATATTAAGTTTTTGGGATTATAAATGTCATTCTGATCTTCTAGGACATTGTTACTTTTATAAACTGTGTTAAATTTGCATCTCTTTCAGGAGCACGAGTACGTCCATAAGAAGGGACCCAAAGTCAGCTCTCAGAAACCCAAAGTGTTCAAATGTGCCAGCTGTGACAAAGCCTTCGCCAAACCCAGTCAGTTAGAGAGACACAATCGCACACACACGGGTAAAGCTCTGCTCTCTGTGTCACTGCTGTGCTGTCCTCGTCCCACGGATGAGGACTTCAACAGTTCATCATACATGTTTACAGCAGGGCTGTCGTTACATCTCACATTGTTATCAAATGACAGTGCTGATTAAATAAAATGATCAATATTTGCTGAAGTCATACACTTTACCGTTTTTTGCAGGTTTGTAAGATATTGAGTGCAGTTAAACTGACCCTTGACCCTGTTTTTGTATTAAAATCTGTTGTTATAAATGTATTAGCTTGTTTAATTGATGCCCATAAACATCATATAACCTCCCTGAATGTATTGAAAGCAGATGGTTTTGAATTGCTCTGTTCTTCAGATGTCAGTGTGTCTGCTTGTTTTCAGGTGAGCGGCCCTTCAAGTGTCCGCTGTGTGACAAAGCGTTCAATCAGAAGAGCGCTCTGCAGGTGCACCGAGTCAAACACACGGGCGAGAAGCCCTACAGATGTGAAGTGTGCACTATTAGCTTCACTCAAAAGAGCAACATGAAGCTGCACATGAAGAGATCTCATGGTTATCTGCCGTCCTGCAGCAAACTGATGGGTACGTGTGGAGCGACTTCAGGTCATCCGCTTGCGTTTGGTGTTCAAAGGGTTCTTACGATCATGAGAAACTGTTTCAGTCGAGAGTCATAGTGTGTGTGCATATATATTTGGTTAATGAGAAAAGTAACTCAATTGATCCTTGTTTTTCAATCTGTCAAAATAACTAAGCATGTTGAATTACTTTTTTCAAATTCGGTAAATAATGGAAAATGCTGACTTTATGGTCTTTCTGCTGCACGTCAGGGTGGAGTCAGTGTAAATAGCCTCTGCCAACGAGGCGGGTGATTTGCACTTGGTGTAAATCAAGACTCAGAACGAGTCCATAGTTGTTGATATTATTCATGAATAAAATGTCTGTTTCATTCCTCGACAGCGAAACCACAGGAAGTAGAAGTGGTGTTGGAACACGACTCCGAGTCGGACTCCCAGCAAGCGGCGTCCCAGGAGGGCAAAGAGACTCAGTCAGGGCTGGATCTGGAGGAGGGGGTGCAGGAGTCTTCAGAAGGCTGGCAGTGCCCCATCCCAACAGTCTTCCCATGAGCACACATTCAGATCCACTGGACTGGACATTAGCAATGCCAATTACTGCAATCTTTTTACTCCTGCCAGAGGGTGTGACTTACATTGATAAAAATCATGCATTTATGTGAATGTACATGATTTTGTTTACTTCATGCTGCATTAGAAAACTTTCAGACTTACTGAAGTGGTTGCAAGTTAATTTTTTTAGTTATTTTATTATTATTTTATGTTAGAGCCATTTTTGTCTCTACTAAAGTAAAGATTGTAATTGTGTATTTGAATGCATCTAGTTTTCATTTGTATCCTTATCTGTGGTAAAACTACAGCAGGACTTTCTGCCATTGTCAGTATGTCAAAGACTGTATATATACTAGAGCTGCTTATTTGAGTCCCACAATCCCTGATATATCAGATAAATCAGTTCAATGGGAATTTTGGCAAACGTTTTTGTAATATGCAAAAATATTTAAGAATAAATTTTTTTTGTTTGTTTTTTCAAATGTTTATCAGTTTTCTATTTTTGCTTTTCTGCAACTGTGCTTTTAACCTGTTTATATGCATTTCTGGGTTTTATGTCTGGATTAAGTGTGACAGTGTGAAGTAGTTTGACTAAACCATAATGAACACACACACACAACTTGACGCAAATATCTCAAAATCCACAGTTGTTGGATATTTTCATATATATGGATACTGAGTAACTCAAGATCACCATAACTCCACAGAGATCTGCATTTTCTAACACAGAAACCAGTTAATGACAACAACTAATGCATAGTAATATTGTTTAGTGCAATATATCCAGCACAAAGCTTTATAATCTGCCACAGCTGTTCACGGGTCAGCAGGAGGCAGTGCCTCTTTTGTGTTTTGAGATCCTGAAGCGTGGTGTGAATATGTGTGTATGTCTTGCCTGAAGCTAACTGGGTTTGAAGTGCAGTGCTGGTCAGTGAAAACTTTTTTCAAGCACATCATTACAGTTTATCGAGCAGTTACTGAGCAATGGTACGACAAGAAGGTGACTATGAATATGCAACACCCTTTAGAAATGCACAAAACGTTCTTACAGATACTGTGGAAGTGTGAGCAGTTTAGAAAATCATGAGAACTTGAACCAGATTTGATGTGACTTGATTTTAATAAAAAGCATGTTAATATAAAATAACATAAAAATGGTACGTGTAGCTTGTAGTGTGAGGTACATAATGTTGTTCTTTAACCTGGAAACTGACATTCAAATGGAAAAGTGAACTAAAACAACAAACCCAGAGAGCAGACTTTGCTAAAATATGCCAAACAGGCAAATAAAAGAAGCACAGAAACGTTTTGCACTTTTAATGGTCACCATTAATTAGCTATAACAAACATATAAGACATCAAATATTCTTTAGTTTAAATAAGACCCCATTTGTTTTTGTATCTATTGCTTCCTGATGAACAGAAAATGAAGGCTCAAACTATAAAGAGCACAGAATCAGTCGTACATTTACAGTTAGAAATCAGCAGATCCAAACTAACATTTCACAAGTCTCCAGATGCATCTGTTGTGGATCTCGGCACGTGCACAGTATGTTTAATGGATTATGGGACGCAGACTGTAGAAAACACATCTGAGGTCTAATACACAGTACTGTCTCCTCTCACAGTGAGGTCAGTGTAAGACTAAAGACGAGACGAAAGCTTTTCAACAAGACAAACATCGCCGCGAGAGCTCAGTGTCGGTGTCTGACCAGCACACTAGTTAGTGTCGTTCAACTCTCAAAGATTACACAACTACATCAGTACAAGTCTGACAGGACAGAGCAGAGTAATGCAGAAGACACAGATTGTATTGTAACATATCAATGCAAAAGCCTCTTCAAGTCATTGTTACTGTATTAGAAAAATAAAAAGAATTCATTTTTATCCTTTTCCTCTATCTTTGAACGGGAAGAAGTGATGGGGTTTCAACGCTTGGCAGATGAAGCAGTCTGGCTTCCTCCCTGAAAGAGAAAACGCACACATTAGAGTCGACTGCCGACCTCACATGTTCATTACTGAGGAGGAAGAAGAAGACTGTTACCCGTTTGAAGATGCGGGTTAAGGTGCTTTGACTGTCTCCACGTCCCTTCTGGCCTTTGCTGCTCTGTGATTTCTGCTCTCTCTGTTAATAAAGCGTCTCCTTCATTAGGGCTCTCTTCATACTGAATCATTTTGTTAGTTTGAGACGGGGTGAATCATGGCAGATCAATTCAGAGCTACACGGTAAACCCTAACGCTCAATAATTAATTGGTTTGAGTAGGGCAAACTCAAATTAAACAAATTAGTTCAATCAAATTAACTTTTATGAGTATTTAGAATGTTTTCTTTTGAGTTCATGAAACTGACACATTTTAAGTCATTTGAATTGTTTCTTTTTTCTCTTCATTTAGACAAACTTAAATTTACATTTGCCATGATGCTAACATGCAGGTGTTATATAATGTTTTTTGTGCAAGATTAATGTTAAGTGGTGGGTTTAGTAGTGTTTTGCTATCTCCATTTAGAAGAGTTTCTGTTAATGTTTTGGTTATCATGTGTGAGCATGAGCTTCATTTGTTCGTTGAAAACAGCTATTTCATAATTGTTCTTTATTAATGTACTCTTTCAGCAATTGCTATGCTTATGTTATCAAAGAATAGCTAAATTTCCACTACTAAAAATATAATTTAAGATGTTGGTGCTGATAACCTTGTGGGCAGCACACCGACATATAGTTAGTATAGTTGCTGACATACTAAGTTAAGATTACATGATAATTTTAAGTTTAATGTATGAATTTACTTTCAAGTTAAGAGCAATTGTACAAAAGAGTAAAAAATTGAAATCTGCCAGTTCTGCTTACTTAATCTTTAATTTTTTTGAGTTTTGCCAACTTATTGAGGTTTGCAGTGTACTGATTACTTGTATAATATTATAAAATACAATATGTATGTTGGGTATAATTGAGTGAGAGGAAATTGTGAATTCAGATCAAATCTTTATGTGGCACATGAAACAGCTGCATGTGATGAATCAAAGGCAAAGCATGACGATTACAAATAGTGTTAGTCAGCATATTGTTAACAGATATTTCTCATAAGGAAATGACTTCAGAAGACTGAGACTTACCTTAGATTTTGGGGTAGAGGGAGAAACCTAATTGGGGTGGGGGGGATAAACTACAATTAGAATAACCAATTTAAAAAAAAAAATCTATCATTCAATATTTTTAGGAGGCAGGAGATACGAACGATGTTTCTGAGGAAGTGCATGACAGCGCCCTCATCTGGACGGCGCCGCGGGGACGCGCTCGATCTCTGAGGGGAAGAGGACAAACCACCTCGAAAAGATCCCTGTGATGAGGACAACACATTAAACATCCCAGCATTCTTCATACTGTCAGTCCAAATCCCATTATTTGTGTATCCGGTTGAAATCTGGAATACTGACTGTCCACACTGTGTGTCGCAACTGTTCAGATCTGATTTGAACATGACAATAATGTGTATCCGCTGGACGACTGCATAAGGCAGCGGCTTTATTCTGTGCTGTCGTCTCCATCGGTCTCTGTTTTATTGTCATTTTCTGCTCGACCAGCTCAAGAACACAACTTTGATTCTGCAGCGACTTTCTGCATGTTTCCTATATGACATGTTTACATTTTATGTGGCATGAGAAAGTCACATAAACCATGTGAAATGGATTTCCAGAAATCCAACAATAGGATTTCAAACCACTTACGAAAGTAGCTAAAAAACAATTTGCATTTCATGCTGTTTTTTGCCGTTCACACTTGCTAAATCTGATCGGATTCCAGTCTGAATGACTCGCTTCATCCTCTGCTTCAGTGTAGATTAATTATGTTACATGAAGGTTACCAATCAATGTCATCATGGCCTATATTCATCAAGTCACGCATAATATGCAGAAGTACGTTTTTTTCAGCGCATGTGCGATGCGTCCGGTTCATTGGCCGCTATGGGTAATCTGATGGAGGAATAAATTACAAAATACAGTAAATGGTAACATAATTTGTGCTACAAACTAGTGGGTTTATGATTAGATAATAAATTAAATATAATATGACAAACAAGTTTTCAATATCAGCATAACGAACGGTTAAAATAGCTGGAAGCGGATGAGAACGGAAGACTCGACACACTCAAGTTACGATGTCCGCGCCGCTCTTACGCCAAAGTGTTTATTCTAATACTGAATTCATTCATCTTAATACATTTAATTATTCATAAATACTTGACTTTTAGGTTCATGCATTTATGTTTAATACTGCTGAGACAAATTTAGGTAAGAAACAGATGTAGATGGAGGACTTCAGCATCGCCACATGTGTTTCCTTGTCCATTTGAACTTATGGCCCGGTTTCACAGACAGGGCTCAGATTAAGTGAGGATTAGGCTTTAGTTCAATTAAGACATTCAAATAGCTTTTATAAACATGCCTTAAAAAACATGAGACATCTTGAGACAAAACAATGACTGACATATTTCCAGATAAAAAGTGTTTGTCTTTACACCCTTAAAGAGAGAGACAACTGTGTCATCATTTACTCACTCTCGTGTCTTTCCAAACCTGCAGAACACAAAAGAAGATATTTTGAAGAATATACTGTGTATTTTGGAAGTCAAAGGGAACTGAAAATATTTGGTTACCAACATTCTTCAAGACATCTTCTTTTTTGTGTTCTGCAGAAGAGAGAAATGTTCAGACGCATCAGCCGTTTACGAGCACTATTCATTGAACTGAAGCCAAGATTTAATAAACTCAGTGTTCTGGTATTTTAATGATTCTCAATAAAAGAATCACTGTCTGACCAGCTGAGGATGAGTGTGGATGAAAAGGTTAGGATTGTGATTCTTCTGTAGTGATAAAGCAGCGGACTGATAAGTTTAAGTAATGTTTCCTGATGGTAAATAAAGCATAAAGAACAAATATAAAGCTCATGTATTCAAACTGATGCATAAGGATTATTTGTAGCATAACTTTATTATATAAAATGATTTAATTCAGTCCTTTTGAGAGGATGTTCTCCAAATCAGAAGCACCACACTTCAGTTGGCGTGTTGATACCGCGGGATTGTTGAATGCTCGAATCTCCTGAGTTCTCAACAGACAATTAACAGAAAAAACAAATTTTTTTTTAATTTTTTTTTTACAAACTTTGAAAATAAAAAGTTGTTAAACTCAGAAAGACACTTCAGGACTAGAGTTGAAAGTGTTTTGTGTTTTGGGTCTGTAGTTGTTTTTGAACAGCTGTCTTTGTGGGTCAAACTGATCCACGAACAGATAAAATTTCTGTATGATCATTTCACAACACATCAGCATGTTGAAGCTTTGCATGCATGTTCATGACCCTAAATTGGAAAAAGTCACAAAATTTCAAGAAAAAAAAACAAAACAACAACAAAAAAACAAACTTAACTGATATTTCCGACAACTCAAAAATCAAACGGGTCAAACTGACCCGCAACAGAACATGAGGTTAAACTGTATATAATAAACATCTTTACATCAATAGTTTTATATTTCTCTGTCACTTTTAATGAATGTCATTCACAATGCTTTGTGGGATTGTAGTTCTTTCCCTCATTAAATCTGTTAAGTTCACAGTCTTGTACATTTGTCTGTCAATTCAAAGTTTGTAATGTTGTGTTTCGCCTCGTTGGTTACTGATTTCAAAAGTACCAAATGTCACCAGAAACAGCAGGTCATCCAGCTACTGTTTTATGAATACTGTAAATATAGCATATATAATAGGGAAGAATGCATGTTCTGATACTGGCCATCATTTATTCCTTAATAATATACTAATATTACATAATAAACACTGCAACCTTCCAAAAAAATAAAAAATAAAATAAAAAATAAGAATTGTCCATTTTGATTTCATGGTGGTGTGACTGATGGTCAGATATTGTATTAAAAGTCTGCGTTAAACTCGTTACCTGAACGAACACAGCTTATCCTTTATTGGTCAGACACTCCAACTTTCATTTTTACTGTAATAACTTCAACACTCTGATCTGTGTTTCTAGTGCAGCATGATATCAACTATCTATTTTGCAATAATAATGTTCAGGTTTAATAAATATTTTTAAAAATTAAGAACATGTATTACCAACTAGCAGTTAGTTCGGGGTAATTACGCTTACTTTTGGTTCATGGACAGACAGTGAGGATTGAGGACGACAAATGATTCTTGATATTCTATTTATTGACAATAAATCCCTGATATCCAGCTGTGCTATAGATATCTTTATGGTGTCAGAATTTGTGCAACATGTTCATATGACGAAATACACTGGTTATTCTACATTTATACTTGTGCATGCCAATTCATTTTGTACTACTACTGTTATAAAGCATCTTAAAGGGATACTTCTCTCTTTCTCTCATGCCGTCCCAGACGAACATGACTTTCTTTCTTCTGTGGAACACAAACGGAGATTTTAAGCTCCCAACAGAAGCGATGTGGTCGTATGGATTACCAGCATGTTTGTTTTGGGTGGTTTTTGAAGCGTCAGATTTGAGGGTCCCGTTTATTTGCGTTATATGGATTTAAAGAGATGGAGTGTTTGGTAAGAATATCTGTTTGTGTTCCACAGAAGACAGTAAGGGACGACATGAGGGTAAATTATGAACAATTTTTCATTTTTCAGTGGAGTGTCCCTTTAAGGCCTTTTCACACTAACATGAATGTTCGACATGAAAATTCAGTGGCTGTGGGCATGTGACCAAATGTGTGAATCCTATTGGTTGGCCAGTTTTCTTTGCAGTGTGATAGAAAAGAGTCTCCGTAAAAACAGTCTGGTGCATTGATGGCATATTAATGTTGATGCCGGTCTGAACAGACGCATTAACAGTTCATAACGTCATCACACCAAATTTTCATACCGAATATTTGTCTTTATGTGAACGGGCCTTTACATTTTCAATGCAATTCAGTTAAACACTCCACAAAACACCCGATGTACTTCATTACATTGAAAGGCGACACTTATATTAGTGCCGGCCTGTCTTATTTGCTCATCTTTAGACTTAAGCCTGAGGAAAACCCCCAAATCATTTAAAGAGGATGTATTATGCTCTTTCTCAAAGTCTTGATGTTGTTTTTGTGCTCTACTAGAACAGGTTTTCCTGCTTGAATGTTGATTATTTTCCTCATATTCTCCATTGTTGCAGTTCCTCTCTTCCCAGTCTGTCAGTAACACTCCATTTAGTTCCTGTCTCTATGAAGCCCCTCCTTCTGAAAAGCACAATGTGCTCTGATTGGTCGGCTGGAGCAGTGTGTTGTGATTGGTGTTTGGGAAATGTCCCGCCCCTTACCATAACCGCCAGTTTCAACACACTACTAACTAACTCAACCAGGCCCCGCCCCCTTATTCTGCACATTAATTATTTAAATGAGGAATACTGTGAAGAAAACTCAATGGAGGCGTTTCAGAAACACTGACACTGATATAGAGAAGAACTCCTGCTGGAGGAACTTTGCTTTGGAAGGCTGGTGTGGTGGTGAGTGACGTCTCAGGTCAATAAAGGGTGGTGTGTGTTTAAGGGTTAAAAAGCTGGGAACAACATGTGGGAATCTCTGTCTGTTTAATGAAGGATTGTACCTCACACTGATCCATCAACACTTCCTTACGGCTCTGTTTCCTCACTAAGCAGATCCACAAACCAACATCCTGAAATCCCTTCACTCAAAAGTGTGGTTGAGCGTTTACCCACATGCTGCTCCTGGAGGAAGGGTTTCCACAGAGCATGTGCCGTTAGTGGTTCTGCTGGTTAGTAAAGGTCAAGCATTTAGTAACTATTTTTACTGTACACTCTCAGAAAACATGCGTGAGTGAGGAACAAAAGCTGTGACTGGGACAGTACCATTTCAAAAGGTACTAATATACACCATCTAAGTATTAATATGTATCTTTAAGATACTAATACACACCGTTTAGAGGTAAATAAGGTACAAAGGTGTGCCTGTTGAAAGGGTCCCGCCCCAGTCTCAGCTTTTGTATTTTACTTCTTGCAATAAATGTTTTTGATTCTAACTGCCTCCATTATTTCATAATTATGCTTTCTCTGAAGAAACACCATTTCAGATCAAATATACAGTGTAAATGTTGATATAAATATACAATGTCATCAAAAAGCTGAAAAATTAGACTGGAAAGTGACGTCTGGCCTAGGAAAATTGACATCTTCAACCTTTATTAAAATATTATTAAAATGTGTTAAAGATGTTGTGTTCATGTTGTGTAGTTGTGCTTGGAGTCGATTGTTTTATTTGTGAAAATAACTCAATGAAACATGACAACTTGTGTCACATCATTTTTGTCCAGACTGTCTTACTAAGAAATTATGAACACATGCAAAAACAAGAGAGAACCAACCATATATTAATAACGGACTATGTTGTAGTCAATGTGTGCTTTTTCCTGTTTTTTTGTGCATTTTTGCATAGTAAAAAAACCTTCAGCTGTAGTTTGACTTTTTTTTTTGACAAATAATTTTGTCGTATAAACAACTTTAGTTTAGTGTTTTGTCCTTCCCTCAATGTTTTCCTCATATTTTGATGGTTTAATGGAACAAAAATCCCCTTCAGACGTCACTTTTGGACTTTTGAACCCCAGTGAAAATGAAAAACTGCTTGTGAAGAAGAAACTGAACCTTCAGTGTGATTTTTCATTTCCGTTGCAGTTTATTATCAGGGGATCAAGTTCACACCTGTGTTCTGTCTTCATACGCATTAGCAGTTTCCTGTCAGAACAATACGATCAGATTTCTCCACAACTGATCATATTTTCTTTAACACTTTTTGAAAACTCAATCATAAGTCTGCAGGAAGTGAAAATTCACAGCTAAAACTTGATATCTTTCCAAATATTGACGATAAGTGACATGCATCTCAATATTTTTGTATTTGCTCTAGAATAAATAGAAAGGTGATTTTCTTTTGCCCAAAATAAAAATAAATAAATAAATAAATAAAAATTTGGATAGAACAGCTATTGTTTCAAATCACAAAACACAGCTAAAAAATGCAGACTTCTTTTAATTAATCATAATTTTCAGCAATATTCGATATTAATGATATTCTGTAATTTTAGATTATTCAATTATGGTGATATCATCACTTATATTCAGTATATATATTCCCCATCCCTAAAACATGAAGCAGTATGACTTTCTGTAAAGCTGCTCTGAATCGAGGAGTTCTGGGAAATGGCTCCCTATAAAAGACACTTTAGTTTGGGAATTTTTCATTGGGACAGCAGCAAAAACTGCATTGAATGAGATCAATCACAGCAGATTCAATGTTTTACCAAGAGCAAAATGTGATGGTAGCCTTAATCTGAGCTACACAAACAAACAAAAAAGCCAGTGTTCATGTTGTTAGATTCATTTTAATCAAGCAAATGTGAAAAAGCTCAAGACAGGATCAGGCGAGGGAACAGTGTCAGGGTTGTTCAGGAATAGGTAGGTTACACAAGCTCTTGTTACAATCCGTAGGGGTTAATAGTGCGGCATTAACACTTAAAGATCACACTGTTACACAGAGAGAGACAAGACGAGCTCCCCTGAGGCGTGTTTGAGACATCAACAGACAAACTATTACACAGCTGGAACCATCACAATCTCAGTCTCGCTCACATGACTGCTCCACAAACACATGAGCTATGATCAGTGTCAGTAATTCTGTTACATCAGCTTCAGCCATCATTTGGCACTTTAAAAATAAGGTCACAACTATAAACTCACACATCACAGAGGTCTAATTTCAAAAATGTTCCCAAACAGCTTAAATATCTTAGAAGGAAAAAATATTCAGCTCCCTCTTTTTTGTCTTAAAATTTAAGGCTCTAGAAATTGCATAATTACACACGCAAGATAATTTCCAAAACTTTGCAAATACATTTTAGAAACCAAGCCTCCATCCGTACCGTGAAAAACCCTGAGGCGCTTCCTTACAAGATGACTGGATTCTAAAATAGATGATATTCACCAGTCAGTCGCATATACTGTATGAAAAGAGATCCCACATGTACTGTAAGAGATTTGCTGAACTTTTCACTTGTGTCATTTGCTATCAGTGAAGAGCTGTAAAAACACTAGATTTTGTTCTGTACAGGCATCTGAAAATCTTATAAAAGCTCACGTTTATAAACATAATTCACACGCTGCATGTCGAATCCCTGAATCACAGTAAAATCCCATAACATGCCAAACTGCAGCTTAATTCAATACTGGATATACAGCAGGTTTGGCGCGCGATACACTTTAAGATACACGTCGAAAGTCAATTAAAAAAGAAAAAGAAAATCACACGCAATTGGTTTACTGGTGCTAATCGAACAATAACTGCAGGTCAAGATAAACTCAAGCAAGCAGAACAGTAGTAAAGGCTCATGTGGAGAAGTTGAAGTCTGCTCAATCCTCACCTTTCCCTTCTTCTTTTTATCCCCTCCGAAGAACTTTCCGATCTGATCCATGACGGTAGGGCTCTTCTTGCTGCGGCCCAGCCTGAAGGTTGACTGGGAAGAGCTTGCGGACGCCATAGCGAGTGTTTGCTGAGGTGAGTGAGGAAGAGTAGGCGAGGAGGAGATCTACTCGAGGTCCTGCTCCGCACAATCCGAGCCGCACTCTGAGCCGCCGCTGCCGCCGTGCTCCTGGATGGTCTGCAGCTCGTCCGACTCCGAGGGGCGGTCCTTGAAGGTGTTGTCCTCGCGGCCCGGGGCATCTCGAGAAAAGAGGCGGACCAAGTGTGGGCGGGGCTCCGAGGCGTCGGGGTCGGCCGTGCTCGGCTGCTTCCAGCTGCTGTGATCTACTGCGGCGTTCATGGAGTCGGTCACCGCTGGACTCTTGCTGGAGCAGCCATTGTTCTGGTTGAGGTCCGCCTCCCCCTCTCCTGCACAGAAACATCGGGAGTTATCCGACGCTGGACAGTAAGATCATTGTCATCACCTACACAGCCAACGAGTGCTGTACAAGTGACACTAACAACTCATTGCATTACCAGCACTTTTCTTTGAGAAACCGTCCTCTTAATAAACACGAGCCCACGAGAAGCTTATACGATCGTGTTTTTCTCCTCGGAGTTAAAAACTTAACAGACGTGGAGATCCGCACGCTTCCTCGGGAGGTCGTCAGGTTTGAACCCGGTGAAAGCGAGACAAAGCCGTGACTGTACCACACAACACAAGAGAATCTGAACTCCAGTGTCCCTCACAGAGCTTCTTTGTCTCATCACAAAGTTATTGTAGAAGGACAAAGGAAACAGTGTGACTGGAATAACTTCCCCAGGCTGGATTCTGCGAATTCTCTGCAAAGTGAAACTCATCTCATTTCTCAAGTCCATCATGTAAGGTGTGGCTGCTCCAAATGACTCATTAGGGCAGGTCCAAAACTTCTACTTTGTTTTATTGCAAATGAGATTTGCATGATTTTTAGTTAAATGTGGAAATTAAACTGAATTTCAGAGCATCTCGTGGAAACCAGCTTCTCAATTTAACAAAAGTGGGTTACACTTTATTTTAAGGTGTCCTTAAAACATTTAAGTAATTATTGAGTAATATTAATGAACTACATGCACTTACTATAGGGTTATGGTTTGGTTTAGGGTTAGTTACATGTAATTATGCATAATTTACTGTCAATACTACAGTTAGTGCATGTAACAAGTACACTAAAATAAAGTGTTACCCAAATGTGTTGACATTTGATTAGTGCCCTTTAGACATTTAAAAAACAAAACAAAAAAAACAATATTTAAAATGTTCAAAATCCTTCAAAAAAGTTTAATGGAATCTGAAGTCCTAGATTTTCAGTGTGGTCTTTAGTTTAGGGTCCAATTCTCACTATTAACTATGACTTTTACTTCAATAAACTCCTAATTACTGCTTATTAATAGTTAATAAGGTAGTTGTTAAGTTTAGGTATTTGGTAGGATTAAGGGATGTAGAATATGATCATGCAGAATAAGGCATAATATGTGCTTTATAAGTGCTAATAAACAGCCAATATTCCAGTAATATGCAACTAGTTAATAGTGAGAATTGGACCCTAAACTAAAGTGTTACCATTGCTCTTTTAGTCAAGTCATGTCAATTTATTTGTATTGCACTTTTCACAATAAACTTTCTTTAAAATCAGCTTTATAGAGTTTCATCATGTCTAATTGTTTAGATTTAGCAGTTTAGAGTTGGGTGGTAATATAGTTTACATTTGATGATGATGATGATATAAGCAATCGAGTGGTTGAGATTTGCTATACAGTACACACCCCTGTTAAAACAGCTGGTTTTTGTGATTTTGTAAATTAAAATTACCTATGCAATGCCACTGAAAACCACAGTGACACATTTGTGTTTCCTGAAACGCTCTTAGTTAAGTATACCTTCTGTAAGTCATTCGTTCGTAAGGTTGGTCTGGAGCACTCTTAGCTATATCTTATCACTATTGACAGTCTATACGAATATGATTCTGAAGTTGTAATACACCCAGTGTTCAATTAGGATAAATGGTAAAGAATAAAATGCAGAGATTCGCTGCTAAATTCAAATGAGCCAGAGACAGACGCGCTCCGTGCTTGTCATATATCACAACTATTCAGCGTTTTCAACCACATCAGGTTTATTTTAGGTTTTAGACATTTAAATACACATTTGAATGAAGCACTCGGCTATATAAAAAAGACATTTATAGTTTGTTAAAAATCAAATTCCATACACTGATGTCTATAAAAGCTGCAATAATAACCCTTTCAATTATATAATTTTATGAAGTGTTTTATTCATATCAGATACATATGGAAGCCCGTTTCCGCCACTAAAAAAAAAAAAAAAGCCAATAAAAAAAAAGATGAATTGCGACTTTTTATCTCAGAATTCTGACTTTTTAACTCGCAATTGCGTGTTTATATCTCACAATTGCGAGTTGTAAAGTCAGAATTCTGAGATATAAAGTCGCAATTGCGAGTTATAAAGTCAGAATTCTGAGATATAAAGTCGCAATTGTGTGATATAAAGTCAGAATTGCGAGATATAAAGTCGCAATTGCGAGTTATAAAGTCAGAATTCTGAGATATAGTCGCAATTGCGTGATATAAAGTCAGAATTGCGAGATATAAAGTCGCAATTACGTGATATAAAGTCAGAATTGCGAGATATAAAGTCACAATTACGTGATATAAAGTCAGAATTGCGAGATATAAAGTCGCAATTGCGAGTTATAAAGTCAGAATTCTGAGATATAAAGTCGCAATTGCGTGATAAAAAGTTAGAATTGCGAGATATAAAGTCGCAATTGCGAGTTATAAAGTCAGAATTCTGAGATATAAAGTCGCAATTACGTGATATAAAGTCAGAATTGCGAGATATAAAGTCGCAATTACGTGATATAAAGTCAGAATTGCGAGATATAAAGTTGCAATTGCGAGTTATAAAGTCAGAATTCTGAGATATAAAGTCGCAATTGCGTGATATAAAGTCAGAATTGCGAGATATAAAGTCGCAATTGCGAGTTATAAAGTCAGAATTCTGAGATATAGTCGCAATTACGTGATATAAAGTCAGAATTGCGAGATATAAAGTCGCAATTGCGTGATATAAAGTCACAATTCTGAGATATAAAGTCGCAATTCTGACTTTATAACTCGCAATTGCGACTTTATATCTCAGAATTGTGACTTTATAACTCGCAATTGTGAGATATAAACACGCAATTGCGAGTTAAAAAGTCAGAATTCTGAGATAAAAAGTCGCAATTAATCTTTTTTTTTTTTTTTTAGTGGCTTTTTTTTTTTTTTAGGAGGCGGAAACGGGCTTCCATAGATACACGTTGTTTATGAAACAAAAAAAGTTTACTCTATTCTTCTCCCAGTTCAACGACTACATACTTTGGTGAAAATTTCTGAATTGTGGTGCCAACTCATCGCGTGACAAACACATTCACTTCCACATTTTTTACAATCAGAATATATAATAAAATTCATGATATAGTTAACAAATTTGTGAATATTTTGAATAAAAAAGAAAAAAACGATATAAACGCGATACCAACATATCTGTCAGCTTCATGACGCGTCTGCAAGGAATTATTACGTTCTAAAATAATGTTCTAAAATAACGGTCGCCTTAAACTCAGCTAGAATATAGAGCCCTCAGAATATAGATAAATTACAATATAGATTTAGTTTGCAATTTGGATTATTTTTTTATAAGATCCCATGAGTCCTGATAAATGCAATTTCTACTGAAGCGATTCTTTTATAAAGACCAGCGCTTTCTCACATAACACAGTGAAGCAGCCCTGCATAGAGTGAATTATCGATTCTCGAGACGTCGATATCAACCAATCCAGCACCACTGCCATGGACAGCACCAGGTAACGTCACACTTAAGAAAGATTCATTCTAAGGTATAGTTCGGGGACCACACATAAAAAAGGTATATCTTCAGTTAAGGTCTACTTTAGAGTCTTCGTAGCGAGCTAAGAGACAACGTTATCGCGAAATCCAGTCCTGATCTGTTAAGTTGTGAGGGCGTCTCCTGTGCTCGGCCTCTTCTACAGGATTCAGATCTGAACTCTGACTGGTTCATTCCAAAACATTCATCTTTCTTTACTGAAGCCTTCACTAGAGTTGTGTGGGGTGGAAGTAAACTAAGTGAGATTTGCTGTGACGTCACAGTCGTGTTGCATTGTGGTATATGGACCGAAGTATCCGAGTGAAGTGTACATATGAGTAGACTTTGTGGGGTCGAGGGTCTGTCAATATAAACTTCTCTTGACCAAGCATAACGCACAAACCTCTGGGCTTCTGGTTGTACCTAGGATATCTAAATCAACTAACAGAGGGAGAGTGATTTCACATTTGACTCCTAAACTCTGGAATAGCCTTCCTGATGATATCCAGGGCTCAGACTCACTCTCCCAGTTTAGATTAAATTCAATTCACATTTATTTGTATAGCGCTTTTCACGATACATATTTCAAAGCAGCTTTACAGAGAATGCATGTCAACATTACAATTTAGAGAATGCAGTTAGCAAATAATGTAATAATTTAGGAAATGAATTTACAATCACTGTTAGCAGTTTAACTGAAAGTAGAAGCAATGAGCTCCTGGAAAAAATGAATTACATATTAACAATAATTAGGATATATAGAAATTTGGGAATGTGCATGTTGATCCAGATGACTGTTAAAGACATATCTTTAACCAAGCATTCATATAATGCATCTCATAACCTTATACAGTTATATCTGAGGAAATGGTCATCACATGATTATATTTTGCCTAAAATGCTATGAATGACGTTCATTAATCACATAACATACTATAGCTGCACTGCTTTATCACTTTATCTTTGAATCAAGCATTTTTCATAAAGCTGCTCTGAAAACATATGTATTGTGAAAAGTGCTATACAAATAAACTTGAATTGAGTTGAATATTACTGTTCTTCCAGATCAGAGAAAGTGTTTGTGTTTTCAAACATGGATTGCATGAAATGTTGAATGTCTGGATTGAAGCAACTTTGTATTTGTATTGGGTTTTCCTTCCTCCTTTTTATTCATCTGCTGTGCCATCAGTGATGTCTATGATAAAGTTTCTGGGTCTGTTTCACCCTGAAGGCTCTTTTGGATTAGTTACACCGGTGAGGCTTCATTTATTCTTGCTTTATACTGTGAACTGTACTCTTGCTGCAGACACATTGTTGGCCTCACTGCTGCCTTCAGATCACTGACATGCAGTGTCGGCTCATGTCTCAGTGAAAGTGTAATCAGGGCTGTCGTAATAACCACAATATTGTAATACCGCGATACTGACAAGCCAAACGCAGAGGAACGCAAGCAACCGCGATGTTCATGTTTCTTTTTTCATAAGGCTAAACCCTTCTTATTTAAAATTCAGTGCACATGCATGAACTGTAAAACAAGGTAATAATGACTGAAGAGTGAAGAATGCAATTTTTTGTGATTTGTACAGAGGCTCCGTAGATTTTAATGAATGAATGAATGAGCGTTTTTGAATGTACTTGCTCAAAGACAATATAATAATGTAACTGCGCTGACTGACCACCTGTCTAGATGCGCAGAGAAGTGAAATATCTGCCGTCTCAGAAAGCCTCTCGTCCAGTCAGATTCGAGGACTGGAACTAACACTAACCCAACAAGCTTACGGTCAGGTTTATGTTCTGCTCTGTGGGCCCTTATTTTGACATTCTGTTCTGTTTCCTTTAGTTCCTGTTTCCCGCTCGGTTTAGTTTCAGTTTCATTGGTTACTGATTATGTATTAGTTTCACATATGTCTGGTTTACTTTCCTTTGATCTAGCCCTGTTTGTATAGCCCTCTGTTTCAGTTGTTCCTGGTCAGCTCTCGTTTATGCAGTGTGTGGTTTGCATTATTCTCCTGCGTGTTCATTCCAAGTGTTTGGATTATTAATAAAGCCTGTTTCATTTTTGAATTACCTTCATCTTCGTGCCCGCTGTCCACATTGTAATGGTTATTTATATAGAAAAAAAATCTTGTTAAAAAAATGCCATAATATCACACATTGCAATACTGAGCCACTCAAAATTGCCTTGCCACAGCACCTTCACCGCAACAGCTCTAAGTGTAATGTTCAGACAGAGGAAGAGGGTCGATATATAATGCTGTCTAATTTCTCTATGAACACTTGGTTTATTTTTGTTCAATTGATTTGATTCACTTATGATATTTTTCTAACATCCAAAAATACATTCAGTACAACTTAATTCTGCAAAGACAATGAAGTGAATTCAAGTACAAGTGAACTTCAACAAAGTTACATGCTGGTTAGAATGTGCTGTATGGACCGGCCATCGGGAGCACCAGGGCTTAAATGGGTCGGTAAACAGGCAAAATCAGCAAAATCATCAGCTCTATCCAGTGATGAACACAGCGCAGGTCATTTGACCCATTCGAATTGGACAGAATTCTGTTATACAATTGTATGATATGAGAAGCTTTGAGGAATAGTTCACCCAAAAATGAAAATTTCCTGATTATTTAATCAGCCCAAGGCCATCCAGGATGTAAATACCTTTCCTTCATCAGCCGATGAGAAATTAAGATTTTGAAGGAAAACATTACAGGATTTTTCTCCAACTAAAGCAATTGAATGGAGCCCAGTGTAGATCATTTTTGACATCCATTTTTAGGCAGCTTCAAAGGGCTCCACCCGACCCCAGCTGATGAATAAGGGTCTTCTCAAGTAAAACGATCAGTCATTTTCAGGAAAATAAATTGTAAAAAAAAAAAAAAAAAAAATTTACATACGGTTTAACTACAAATGTTCACCTTGGTCTACATTTTGCACCATTCACTTGCATTAGATAGAGAAATCCTGGAATGTTTTCCTCCAAAATCTTAATTTCTCATCTTTTGAGCAAAGTGAGAATATATATATAGGCTGTATTGTAAATGGTTTAACAGTTTTTGGTCAAGTGAAATGTGAAAGACACTTCTGAGACCGATCAGATTTCAGAGAGAGGTTGCAGCTCGACCCACACAATGTGCAGCAGTGGGACCGAGGCACGGGAAGCATGTCTCTGAGAGGAGCTGCAGGCATGCGATCCGCATCCAGCCTCCCACCCTGCGGCAGATCCTCTATGGCAGCATTCATGAGGACCCGAGGCGCCCACGGGCCCCAGAGACAGGCCCTTGTCTGTTTCAGCATTCACCAGCTCACTCTCCACACACCAGCCCAAGAAAAACACTCACTCACTGCTATAAACAACTAACAACCATAAATATAACCTGCAGCTGTAACGTTTAGGAATGCATTTAAAAAAAGGCCAAAAATGTAATAAACCACCAAATCTTGGCCAAAAAAATGCAACTAGAGACATTGCAATCAAATTTCAAAACAATTTCTGAGACTACTTTCTTCAACACTGGCCTTTAAGCTTCCTTTATTTTAATTCTGTGATTATGATAGATGGCTACAGAGATAATAAAAACACTTTCCGGTCCTGTTTTAAATGCTCAGCTGTGTCGCTCTCATGTGTTTGATGGAAATTCACCGGAGGCCGTTTCCTCAGAGATGTGCTCGGAATATAATGACATTAAGCGGTGGTCACACTAGACTACACTTCTGGAGCCGGTTTTCAAAACCTGGAGAATAAAATCCAGAAGAACAGGAAGAATATATATTATACACACTATATTGCCAAAAATTTAGGGACGCCTGGCTTTACGTGCACATGAACTTTTCTGACATCCCATTCTTAATCCGTAGAGTTTAATATGGAGTTGGCCACCCTTTGCAGCTATAACAGCTTCAACTCTTCTGGGAAGGCTTTCCACAAGGTTTAGGAGTGTGTTTATGGGAATTTTTGACCATTCTTCTACAAGCGCATTTGTGAGGTCAGGCAGTGATGTTGATGAGAAAGCCTGGCTCACAGTCTCCGCTCTAATTCATCCCAAAGGTGTTCTGTCGGGTTGAGGTCAGGACTCTGTGCAGGCCAGTCAAGTTCCTCCACACCAAACTCGCTCATCCATGTCTTTATGGACCTTGCTTTGTGCACTGGTGCACAGTCATGTTGGAACAGGAACATCCCCAAACTGTTCCCACAAAGTTGGGAGCATTAAATTGTCCAAAATGTCTTGGTATGCTGAAGCATTAAGAGTTCCTTTCTCTGGAACTAAGGGTTCAAGCCCAACCCCTGAAAAACAACCCCACACCATAATCCCCCTCCACCAAACTTTACACTTGGCACAATGCAGTCAGGCAAGTACCGTTCTCCTGGAACCTCCAAACACAGACTCGTCCATCGGATTGCCAGACAGAGAAGCGTGATTGGTCACTCCAGAGAACACGTCTGCACTGCTCTAGAGTCCAGTGGCGGTGTGCTTTACACCACTGCATCCGACGCTTTGCATTGCACTTGGTGATGTAAGGCTTGGATGCAGCTGCTCGGCCGTGGAAACTCATTTCATGAAGCTCTCTACACACTGTTCTTGAGCTAATCTGACTCCACACGAAGTTTGGAGGTCTGTAGCTATTGACTCTGCAGAAAGTTGGCGACGTCTGCGCACTGTGATCCTCAGCATGCGCTGACCCCGCTCTGTGATTTTACGTGGCCTACCGCTTCAAGTTGCTGTTGTTTCCAATTGCTTCCACTTTGTTATGACACCACTAACAGTTGACCGTGGAATATTTAGTAGTGAGGAAATTTCACGAATGGAATGGAAGTGGAAACCTATCACAATACCACACTTGAATTCACTGAGCTCCTGAGAGCGACCCATTCTTACACAAATGTGTGTAGAATCAGTCTGCATGCCTAGATGCTTGATTTTATACACCTGTGGCCATGGAAGTGATTGGAACACCTGAATTCAATGATTTGGATGAGTGTCCCAATACTTTTGGCAATATAGTGTATATATATATATGGTCTCAAGCAGTAAGAACTCATTGCCAAGGGTTTCATAAATATACTTATGGTTTGATTACAGCTTTATCTGTGTTTGATCCAGCTCATGTACAGTATTTCTGCAGTTAACAGTATAATGATACTGTGAAAGCAGTTCTCCAGTCAAGAGTCGGACACAACCAATGGTTACATCAATCCTTTGGTCACCAGTACTAGGTCTGTTGCAGTGAAGGAATTTCTGAATATGCATTACTATCACCATTTTCTGAGTGGAAGAGAGGCTTTCTAAAACTGCAGATATTTCACCAGTATCAGCACTGCTCTTCTCTGCACTTTTTAGACAGGTTGTCAGTCAATTACATTGGAATGGCAAAAAATGACATTCTTCACTCTTGTTATCCCTATTAACTTGTTTAACGTTCAATACACATGCATGAAGTGTAAAACAAGAAGGGTATTGCCTTGTGGAAAAAAGCATGTGAACATCACGCTTGTTTGTGTTCCTCTGTCACTATTACAATATTGCAGTTATCGCGACAGCTCTAAAACAAACACTAAACACCAGGGCAACTAACAAACTAAAAACAAATACAAATACAAAAAAAAACAAATTAAAAGCACACTATGTAGATTTTCGCCACTAGAGGTCGCTTATTCAAAACAAAGGCGTAGCTTGATGACGCCTTGATCTCACGGAATCATGGGAGGTGTTGTCTTCACGTCTACAGCCGGTGGAAAAGAATCAGGATGGGACTCGGGCAGAAATCATGTTCATGGATGAGATTATTAACATTACTGTAGTATGAAGCGGAGCAGGGCGAGTGATGTGGAGCTGAACGAGGAGCTGGAGAGATTATAAATGAGAGACGAGTGAGACACACGCCTCAAGAGCAGCGGGACTTTTATTATGCCGCTTCTGCTTCTTCCGCTCAAGCGTATGTGGTGTAAAGCAGCGCTGTTTATCATATTAGATACATTTGAGTGTTGAAAGTTGTTATAATGCTACTCTGCGTTTGCTCGGCAGCTGCTATGAGACACTTGTTGCACACTGCAGTGAGATAGATCGATATTAGACATGGTAAAACATGGTAATCGCGGTAAATCAAGAAAACAAGATTTAAACAATAAGACTTGCTGTGTTGAGCTGTATAACATGATTGGTTTTCTGTCGATGAATGTATCCAAACAGTTGCTCATCTGTCTAATAAAACACATCATATATTAAAGATTCTTTGGTGTTTCCATGGTTTCTACAACATAAAACCGAAAATTGAGGATAATGCGGGTATGACGCAATTGACGGTCTGTGTCCTGGTTAAAATGGCTTATTTCTCTGGATTTATACATTCTTGGAAACATTTGGGATAATGTAAGTACACAAGTCAACAAAATATATAACATTGTTCTAGTGGTTTTTGGATATTTGAATCAAATCATCTTACATATTGTGCCTTTAAAATGTATTTGAATGTATAAGAGAAACTGCATATTGTAGGTGCTGAAATGTAAATTTCTTCCATCATCATGTTTTAGTTTTTTGCACTTTACTCACAAATATTCCTGATTCTTGTAGTATAACAAATGTAGTTTCTGTCAATTAATATAATCTTATAAAAAAACTGCATGCTTAATTATCGAACAAAATAAATGCTGTTTAAAATAGTTAGAGCAATGTTATTTTAGCTCTAGATTTATATATTTGATAGTTTTCATGCTAATTTTAGTTTAATTTTTACTTTTAGTCATTACATCATGAGCTTTTGTCATTTCATGAGGTTTTTTTTTGTGTGTGTGTCATTTAGGTTTTATTTATTTATATTATTTATATGTTTTAGTTTTATCTATTTATTTCCAGTTAATACTTTTAATGCTTCATTTTAATCTTTTTTCAGTTTATTGCCAAGGCAACATTTCTCATTTTCATGTGACATTTATATTTTATTTCATTCCAGCTTTATTTCACTGAACAGAAATGCTGTTAATAGTTTCACAGTGAGAAGCTCTGCGGTGACGTTGAGGCCGTGAACAGTGAGGCAGTGACGGGGAGATTTCTCAACAATATCGGCTCTTGAATATGGACGCAGAAGCCGGTGCCAGCTGGTGTTCGCTCCAACAACCTTAACCCTGCAGCAGAAACACTGCGTCGACTGCTGACTCGCTCAAAACACACAAACACAGCGGCCATTGTTACTGTACCCCACGCTTCTCATTACCGCATCACCTAAACATCACTGCAACTATATTGGTTTGCTTTACAGGAGTTGGATCTCATAGGCAAACTTTCATAAAGGTTTCAGAGATTGAGCAGCTCATATGACACAATTTTTCAGTTGTTATGAACCTTGTGAACACAATACAACATGTGAAGATTCCCTATGAACGTTAATATTAACAAACTTTACTGTTGTCTGTTCCTACACTACCATTCAAATAAGATTTTAATGTTTCTGAAACAGTCTTCTGCTCACTAAGGCTGCGTTTATTTGATCAAAAATACAGTAAAAACACTTAAATATTATTAGAATTTAAAACAACTGTTTTCTATAGTATATATACTCTAGTGTTCAAAGGCATGAAATAAGATTTAATAATGTTTCTGAAAGAAGTCACTTCTGCTCAGAAATACAGTAAAAACAGTGAAATATTATTTCAGTGTAAATCAGCTGTTTTCTATGTGAATATATAGTAAAGTGTAATTTATTCCTGTGATCAAAGCTGAATTTTCAGCATCATTACTCCAGTCTTCAGTGTCACATGATCCTTCAGAAATCATTCTGATATGATGGTTTGATGATCAAGAAACATTTATGATTAGTATTGATTATTACTAGAAATCTTTACTGTCACTTTTGATCAATTTAATGCATCTTTGCTGAATAAAAATATTAATTTATTTAAAAAATGATTTCTGAAGGATCATGTGACACTGAAGACTGGAGTAATGATGCTGAAAATACAGCTTTGCATCACAGGAATAAATTACACTTTACTATACAGTACAGTCCAAAAGTTTGGAACCACTAAGATTTTTAATGTTTTTAAAAGAAGTTTCGTCTGCTCACCAAGGCTACATTTATTTAATTAAAAATACAGTAAAAAACAGTAATATTGTGAAATATTATTACAATTTAAAATAACTGTTTTCTATTTGAATATATTTGACAAAGAAATTT
Organism: Ancherythroculter nigrocauda; assembly: GCA_036281575.1. Lineage (NCBI taxonomy): Eukaryota > Metazoa > Chordata > Actinopteri > Cypriniformes > Xenocyprididae > Ancherythroculter > Ancherythroculter nigrocauda. The sequence continues at coordinate 308,961 of VTFQ01000849.1, forward strand.
ATTCCTGTGATGCAAAGCTGAATTTTCAGCATCATTACTCCAGTCTTCAGTGTCACATGATCCTTCAGAAATCATTCTAATATGATGATCTGCTGCTCAATAAACATTTATGATTATTTTCAATGTTGAAAACAGTTTTTTTTTTTTTCAGGATTCCTTGATGAATAGAAAGTTCAAAAGAACAGCATTTATCTGAAATACAAAGCTTCTGTAGCATTATACACTACCGTTCAAAAGTTTGGGGTCAGTAAGAATTTTTATTTTTATTTTTTTGAAAAGAAATTAAAGAAATGAATACTTTTATTCAGCAAGGATGCATTAAATCAATCAAAAGTGGCAGTAAAGACATTTATAATGTTACAAAAGATTAGATTTCAGATAAACACTGTTCTTTTGAACTTTCTATTCATCAAATAATCCTGAAAAAAAATATTGTACACAAATATTTTGTACAATTGTACACATTAAATGTTTCTTGAGCAGCAGATCATCATATTAGAATGATTTCTGAAGGATCATGTGACACTGAAGACTGGAGTAATGATGCTGAAAATTCAGCTTTGATCACAGGAATAAATTACTTTGTCAAATATATTCAAACAGAAAAGTTATTTTAAATTGTAATAATATTTCACAATATTACTGTTTTTTACTGTATTTTTAATTAAATAAATGTAGCCTTGGTGAGCAGACGAAACTTCTTTTAAAAACATTAAAAATCTTAGTGGTTCCAAACTTTTGGACTGTACTATATATTCACATAGAAAACAACCATTTTAAAATTGCAATAGTATTTCACATTTTTACTGTATTTTTGAGCAGAAGAGACTTCTTTCAGAAACATTATTAAATCTTATTTCAAACCTTTGAACACTAGAGTATATATACTATATACAGCTATCATATGGCTTCAGAAAATGTGCAATATAGTGCAGAAGTCATATGGAATACAAATTTTTAAATTATTATACTTTATGTTTTTTTATCATTCATCACAGGCTGGTCACTGTATGCTTTCATTTAAGGAATTTCAGGAGTCAGTGTTTTGTTGTTGTTGAACTGACCCTTTAATCATGAGCAAAAATCAATTCACAATGATCAGCAATTTTTCCAGATGGAAAGCTGTCAGATTTAATGAGTCTGTAATCAGCTCTGCACAAATGAACCATTCTGTAAAGTTTTTACAGCATTCTCACATTGTATGTGTGCACAACCTGATGATTAGATACTATCGAATACTACTGAATATTCTCAAGTATCTAATCAATAGTTCAGAAGCTGTTCTTCTGTCACCAAAGTTAAGACCTCTTGAAATGATAATTAAAACTTTTCTTATACCATTTAAGGACCCTGTAAATAAGACTGCAGTGATATAATGACCACATCTGTTAGAGTCTGTGAGCTTCTGTCATGATCTCAAGCAGCAGGACAGTGACGGGAGAATCAGGCAATACACAGCAAACATGAAGCACATAAACGAATAAAACTGTTCTTACCAAACACCTCATCTTGAGCCTCCGGCGAGGCGGCTGACATGTGATCAGATACTGTGGAGGATCCCTTCAAAAACACAAATACAACATTTTATATTTACAACCAAATACTGCTACATAAAACTCAATAAAACAAATAATCAATGTTTATTTTTTTCAGAAATAACAAATGTATTAGCAAAACCTAAAAAACAAAAGTGGAAAAGTCATGTTTCCTTTTCCTTCAGCAGCTTTCTGAACTCAAATGAGAAAATATATTAATAAGAGATAATCGCTGCATGAGAGTGTGTTTGACTACAGCAGCACCTGTGATTAGTCACAAATCAGACGAGTGTTAACTGTGGGTCTCTTGTCTTTTATTGTGAAATCACATTACTGTAAGAACGTCTTCTTCTTGAAATGTAAAATTAGGATAAAAACACTGAACACTGCACATATTTATATTTTAATGTAACTTAATCATGCAATATAAATGTGAAACACATGAACAACTGCAGCATGTGTGGTGCATTAGTGAACCAGCTGTGCTCCAGTATGACCAGGACAGCACCACCTGCTGGTGAGGAGACTAACAGCACATCGCCGCTCTAGATTTGTGGAAGGTTTTTTTTTTTTAAGCAAAATAAAATGGACTGAAAATTGCCTGTTGAATATTAAATAATATTAAATATTTCAGTCTGGAAGGTGAATATGGATTATTGAATTTTCAATAATGAAATGATGATTTCAGTTGTTCACAGCGCTGTTAATGCAATGAATTTTTTATTATTAGTGACATTTATCATGCTCTTTTGTTTCAAAAACACCTGTCATTAATGTACTTCCGCAGTAAACCTGTCGAGTGTGTTCTGCTGCATCTTAACTTTAAAAAAGGAGGAGAATTTTGGAGACAAAAATACATTTTGTACTGGAATGATGTTTGTTCAGAAGTAGAGCGTGTTCTTTGATGGGAGGACTGTCTCTTTAAGGTTCTCATCATGTACTGATGGATCATGTGATGTGATGATGAGAAACAAACATCACTCCTGTCTGCCGTACAGCACTGATCTGTCACATTCACTGACCCACAGCTCAAACCGTGTGTCATTAACGCTGTAAATGGCCGATTCTTTCTAAAAATGTTGAGCTTATGTCTTCACAGGGCATGAATCAGCATGGATGTTCACTCTTCATCAGGACGATGAATGCTGTGATTCTGTCAGTTATCGACTCTAACATGCAGAAATGATAACACAAGTGCTGTACTTACTCTTTCCTCAGGATGCTGGTTAAATTACTGTAACATAACGCAAGGCACCCCATTTAATCTGAGCAATTCTATGATTCGCTAAAGACTTTAATAGAAAAATGCAAAAAAATACTAATACAAATAACTATAAACATACTGCTAATATGGCCTGTTTTTGATGGAAAAACAGACAGACATACCTTGGAAACAGAAAGTGGTTCACGTTTTCCAAGATGCTGGCCCATGCTCCTGAAACACAGAGAGAGAAAGAGCTTTTATTACACACACAATCCACTGTTATTACAGTTTCATTAATATTTCATAACGTTTGACCAATAAATATCCATGACTTTTGAGTAATCATGAGCTAATGTATGTAAAATTAGAATAAGAATCCATGTTCAGATTCATCAGCATATCTTAACCATAATAAATGGCTGTTTGTTTGCTTGTTATTTGTTTTAATAACTATAAGCACGAGCTGCTCCTGCACAGAGAACTTTGAAGAGTTTGTTCAACCAAACTTCCATGACTTTTCCAAAACTTTCTGGGTTTATTTATTTCTCCAAAACTTTTCCAGGCCTGGAAATTGCTATTTTAAATGTTCATGACTTTTCCAGCTTTTTCCTAACCAGACAAAACCTGTGATATTTTGAATTTGCTTTCATTTTTATGTATTTTTTTTTTATAAATTTTAGTTTCAATTCTTCCTCATTTTGTCACATAATTTTGTATTTAGGTTTAATTTATTTTTTTTAATTTCCAGTTAATAAACTTTAGTTCTTCAACTTGCACTTATTTCAGTCTATTGCCAATGCCACATTTCTAGCTCTCAATTAGTTTAGGTTTTTCAACTAATATTTATATTTCATTTTATTTCAGTGAACAGAAGTGTTAGTTTTGGTTTTAGTTAACAATAATAAATCTGATATAATCAAACTACATCTGATTAAAGCCCTTCGGAGACTCAAGGCCGCCCGAATCCAATGTTAGCTTCACTTCCCGTCTCCTGAGATTCTGATCAAGTTCATCTGATGTGTCCTTTGATATCCCACAATCCTGTGCTTCCATTCTGTTAAAGATAGTGTCTGAAAGTTGTGGTTTCTGGTTAGTTTGTGTGTAAAAGTGTGTTTTTGACTAACGTTTCCCACTTCTGTTGTCAATTCTAGTGAGAAATTATACTTTAGTAATTAAATATTCACTTAGTTTCCACCAAAGCTCTCTTTATTTAGCTGTAGATCACTAAAGCGATACACTGCCTCAGAAGTCTGTCTGAAATCAGTTTGGTGAGGTGTTTTCCTTCTCAAACGCTGCCTGATGTGAGAACAGCGTGAGCTACAAAAACACACGTATCAATCTCCTCAGGCGCCTCTGGACCGTCTGGCAGGAGGACAGCTTGTTTTTTACACATTTTTATACTGAATGTCATCAGATCTCCAACTAAATGCATATTATGATTAAACTTATCATGGTTATCAGTATTACCACATTCTGGAGATGCATCCATCATTACAGACGCAGAGTTTCTCCAAAGCAGGTCTGAGAGGAGTGTGCGTGTAAAAGCATGCAAGAACATTACAAACACACGAGGAATGTGCCGTTCCCCCGTCACCACCATAAATCACGCGAGATTACTTCACACTGCCGTTATTAATGATGCATCATCACCGGTTGTGAAAAACTAACACCTGAAAGGAAATGATCCAGCTGTTGGTCAATAACGCCATCTGAGATGAAGAGAGAACCAACACAAACACTAAATTAACTCAACCAAACACACTTTAACTAGTCATTTCCTTGTTATGAAAATTAAACTTAGTGGGGATAAACTGACTGACAGCTGTCAATCAAACAGAGAGAGCTTATTGACACAAACATCACTATATTACTGAAACACATTCGTGACTTTTATTATAATGGGTTTATGTGAAGATTGTTTTAAGTTCACTCAAGTTAAATGCTTTTTAAATGTTAAAAATGATGGCTTTTAATTCATGTTGAATGGCTAAAATTACTAAATTTCTCCATTTAATACAGACAGTATCAGCACTGGTGTCATTCATAATGCCATTAATTGAATATTTACAATATACCATTTTCATGTTGTTTCTACAATCACTGGAGATTCAATGTGAAAGTATTACAAAATAAAAATATATTACAAAGTTTAATGTTAATCGTTAATACCGAATAATGTGACATTAATTTGTGTGTGTTATCAATGTTTTTATGCGGGAGCGTGTGTGACGGGCCACCGACAGAAGAGGGCGACATTTCACTAAAATGAGGTGTTCGATTCCGGGTTTTTCGGAGTCGACTCTGATTCCTGACTCCCACCGTAGGAGTCGATGGAATCAACTTCCGGAATCGATTCCATTTCAAACAGGGTCGGCAACAATAACACAAGATTTCCATCAGTTTCACACACTGACAGGTTTTACACCTGAAACAGCGTTAGTGTGACTGTACAAATGAGTTCAGTTTAGGGACATTACCTTGAAATAATAAGCATAATCACCATCGATTCCTATGTTGATAACAATACTTAATTTTAAAGAGGGAAAAGTCAGGAGAAACAGCCTTGGTCGAATATTATTTTTTAATGATTTAATCGCGTCATCTCCTGTAAAAATCTCATTGGTCAGGTGAGATCAAGATACTACAAATAATATCTAGAAACATACTTATTAATGTGTTCTTAAATTATGATTCATTTAATGATTATGAACACAATAAGGATAACCATGGCAAATCAAATTAATATTTAGTACTGTATTAATAAAACTTCGATGAAACCATACAGCTGGCACGCAGGTATGTATGCAGACTTAGAGTTATGTTTTTGTGAAGTAAGACAATAAAAATATGATGTTTTCTGTGACAGCTGCCTTCAGCTCTCGAGTCGATTCATGTGCTGGAGTCGACTCCTGCACTACTCGACTCTTTGGAGTCGACTCCCCATCCACTAAACGAGTCGGCAGGTGAGACAGACAGACACGTCCCCTCGACCACTATCGAGTGCAGACAGCGCCTGTAGTTTCCCAACACATCGACTGCAGCGCGTTCGCCCACATTAGTTTCCATCTGAACAAGAACCAAAACGCGGAAACTGACAGTTCACAGTCGTGTATTCACCTTAACCTCAGACGAATGTGTCTTCAGCAGTATCCGATGATTATAAATCATTATAAGTCTGTAAAAGCTTTGAAGCTTTTCATATTTCAAGTTCTGCAGCTGTTCGCAGGTTGAACACAGCTCGAGGGCACTCGATGGGGAAAAGCCTTCCTGTTAGTATCTGTCAACACTAAACTATACTAAAATCATTACTTTCAGCATGTGAAGCACGGGTTTCTTCTGCATATAGTTTATGCAAATGAACAGTGACATCACCTAGATATTTCTGCCTCAAATCGGGCCTCTGGCGACACGGAGAAACAAAAACTCGTGAACGTCGCGCTGTGACAATGTGTCGAGTAACAGCGACAGAAACACAGTGAACGACAGCATCACACCTGGAGTGACCAAACCTGACGGGTTAATACAGGAGTCCAGTCCTGACAGACAGAACTACACCATCTGACCAGCGAGGAACACACTGAGCTCTGATACAGCTGGACTCGAGCAAAGGCAAATAAGATGTCGTGATTTGACGCGCGCACACATACATACACACATACACACACACGTACTTGTTTGCCCAGACGCGTCCACGCGATGTAGTTTTCGGCTGCTCGCCTCAGCAGTTCATCAGAAAATCCTCATCGGCGCAAAATAAAATGTTGTGGGCTGTGTTTGTGTGTTTCAGCAGCATGTGGTTCGGATGATGATCCACCAGCACTTCCTGCTTCTCTGAAGCACTGTGTTATTCAGCGGGGTGGGGCGATGAAACCTCACGCGAATGTTTACTACGCTGTCTGAATGGACACACTCTACTTCTGCTGTTTTTATACAGGGATTATACAACAGAAAACCTTCAGCTGTTTACAATCAAAATATAAATTAAAAATTATGATGCACGCAATTTAGAAAAAGTACAGTATATTTTTTTTATTAACATTATTGTTTGAAATTCATGTTCCTCATAATCTTGAATCAGAATAACTTCCCCTCCCTCTGTCAGCTTTATTTCTTCTCTTCTCTGATTATGAGGGCGGGGCAACCTGTCACAACCATCCAATCAATTCCACACAAACAAAATCAAGCCCCGCCCTACATTTTTTCTTGTTCAAGAAGCGTTTCATTCATGCCACACATTAGGGAAGAACAGACCAGCGCAACTTCCCTTTCATGCTTCATGCCACTTTCATTCTCAGTAGAGTAATTTCATCTTAAGGAAGTCCACTGAAACACACATTATAGTAGAAACTTGAGCAGTGATCTGCAACTTATGTCGAGATTGCATTACTGTTCACTGTTGTGTAGAGAAAGGATTTCCTCACACCTGATTAAATCATACCAGCTGTCTGCTAAACTGGTCACAGGAGACCAAGTGTATATTACAGCCAATATAAACTTTTAGGGCCAGACAAAAGTCTCCAGAATTGACATAAATTTGAGAGTACAGGGTGTTATTGCAAAATTTACTATGAAAAAACAGCCATTTTTGTTTTGTGTAAACTTGGACACTGCAGGCTTCATCATGCAGAATGTATTATACATGTATAAAAGACATAAAAGTACAAGGTTGCAGACATGGGGACTTGTGACTTGGACTCGAGTCGACTCGAGTCGCTATTTTTATGACTTGTGACTTGACAAAAAATAAAATACTTGAGACTTGACTCGGACTTGGAAATTAAAGACTCGGGACTTGACTTGACTTGAGACACGACGACTTGAATGACTTGAGTGTTAAATCACATCATGTTTTCAGTTTAAATATAAAATATATAAATTATTTTAAAAAATAAAGTTGATTACTCAGCTGGAGCGCAGGCTGAGAATAGCGTTGTCATCATGATTGGATCACGACACTATCATCATCAGTCATGCCCTCTTGTACCTTATATTTTGCAAGTGCAATACCTTGTAAAAGAGGTAATGACTTATTGATATACTCTGAGTGTGTGTGTGTGTGTGTGTGTGTGTGTGTGTGTGTGTGTGTGTGTGTGTGTGTGTGTGAGAGAGATAACACCTATACTCACACTAATGAAGGTGTCAATCTTGCTGTCAAAGACATAAATTACATATTTGAAAAATCAGCAAAACAATCCAAATTGAAAACAAAAAATGGAAAAAATCAAATACCCAAAAACTCCTTAAGCTAAGAAATCCCTTAAATATAAGGTTAAGGGTACCCTTAGTGAAACTTGGGTTGCAAGAAAAAAACCCTAAGGGTTTTCTTAAGGAACTTAAGGCTGTTATTAAGTTTTTCCCCTTAATTATCTAAGTGTTTCCTTAAGCGTTGCTACAAAGTCCTTAGCGACCATTTCACCGTAATAAATTTAAGGGACCAAAACAGCTCCCTTAAATCAACTGACACTCAAAATACGATGGCATACCACTATGTTTTCATACTTTTTCATAACTTCTTCTATTGTTCGCTTGACAGCAAGATTTCTTGAATTTAATTTTTCTGTTCCAGGCTTTCGATTTGTGCAAATGAGTGACTGATGGGTTATAGCGGCTTTGAAGAATGTTTTTTCTTTTTGTGAATTCTTCTAAAAGAATTGCCTTATCGTCCTCTGTCCAGTTTGGTTTACGTTTTTTGATTTCTGTTATGTTTGTACTCTCCATAGCACAAATATATTCATACAAATGTGGTTTTAGCGAGGATTTGGCTTTTCTGTTTACTGTTAGAGGTAGTAACTATAGCAACCGCTGCGATCATTGCCGTATGTTGTCAGAAACTACCGTGAAACGCTTAGTGTAAACACTTAGGTAAGGGTGAAAGTTAAGAAGTTTGTTGCAACGCTCTTAGTGAAATCCCTTACCTCAGGGATTTTTTCTCCCTCAGGGAAACCTTCACTTAAGGAGTTTCATGCAACCGGGCACAGGACTGCCAAACTATTCGCAAAAAACTGAGAACATTGTCAAATCAGAAACACAAAGATCCAAATAATGTAGAGATCCGCCTTCTTTAGAGTGACACACTAAAACAATACAAACATACACTCAGAACCAAAAAGCACAATACACCCAAAAACAACTGACAATAATCGAGAAGTCTGTGAACACAAACCAGTTTTGGAAAAAAAATTGGAACAATCTGAAAAAAACTGATCATGAAGAATTGGCAATCCAAAAAGGAGAAATATGGGAAAGTCATTTCCAAACATTGTTTAATAAAGTACAAACAAACACAAACTGTGAGCAAATTCAAACAATCAACCAATTGACTAAGAAAAACTAGAATTAACAATCAAAAATAACCAAAACCCATTAGATTTCCCAATAACTGATAAAGAACTTAAAGAAAAAATTAAAAAAAACTCCAACACAAAAAAGCATCTGGACCTGATGGGATATTAAATGAAATGATACAACACACAAGCAGTAAATTCCAATTGGCCACTATTCAATGTGGTTCTGAGTGTAGGTTACTTCCCTGACATCTGGAATCAAGGCTTGATAACACCAATCTTTAAAAACGGAGATAAATTTGATCCTAACAACTACAGAGGCATCTGTGTAAGCAGCAACCTTATTGTGTAGCATAATAAATGCTCGACTATTAGACTTCATCATCACACACAATGTACTGAGCAGAAGTCAAATCGAGTTTTTACCAAATTACCGTACATCTGATCACATCTATACGTTACATACTCTAATTGAAAAACATGTTAACCAAGATAAAGGTAAAATATACGCATGCTTTATCGACTTCAAACAAGCTTTTGACTCAATTTGGCACCAAGGACTATTTTACAAAATTATTGAAAGTGGCATAGGAGGTAAAACCTATGACCTTATAAAATCAATGTACACTCAAAGTAAATGTGACGTAAAAATCAGCACTAAACGTACAAGGTATCTTTCCCAGGAGCGTGGAGTGAGACAGGGCTGCTGCTTAAGCCCAACATTATTTAACATCTACATCAATGAACTGGCAGGCAGTCTGGAGCGATCTGCAGCCCCTGGCCTCACCCTACACAACTCACAGATCAGATGCCTGCTGTATGCAGATGATCTGGTTCTGCTGTCTCCCACTCAACACGGTTTACAGCAGAACCTGGACCTGCTACAGCAATACTGCCAGACCTGGGCCCTGACGGTCAACCTGAATAAAACCAAAATTATGGTGTTTCAGAAAAGATCCAGATCCCAGGGAACACAACACACATTTACATTAGGCACTAACCAGATAACACACACACATCACACTACAACTACCTGGGTTTGAAAATCACATCCACAGGAAACTTTAATAATGCTGTGACAGAACTGAGAGACAAAGCACGCAGGGCCTTCTACACCATAAAACGGCAATGTCCTATACAAATCCCTATTAGAATTTGGCTGAAAATATCAGAATCAGTAATTGAGCCCATTGCACTTTATGGCAGTGAGGTATGGGGTCCACTGACAAATTCAAATCAAGATCTCACCAAATGGGAAAAACATCCAATTGAGACTCTGCATGCAGAACTCTGTAAAACCATATTACATGTGCACCGGCATACAACAAATAATGCATGCAGAGCAGAATTAGGCAAATACCCTCTAATCATTAAGATACAAAAAAAGGCAATTACAGTTTTTTTGGATTGCTTAAGCATGATTTTCAAAACAGGGCCCGTGTTTTCAAAACACTACACACAATTAGCACAACCACACACCCAATTAGCAAAACACTACAGATCCTTTGCATAATTAAACACTCTTGTAAAAACTATACACTTCTGTTTAAAAACCACACTTTGTTACCATATGAAACACACACGTTTCACATTACTTGCACGAGTTACACTCTGCTGTGATAAACCTAAAACACTTTTAGCACTTCTACTTCCCTATGATTAGAGTAGGCTACCACCAACAAAGTACAAATGTAATGTAAATTCACCAAACACTACACAAGACCAATGTTGCAGACTGAAGAAACTCATTCATTTGTCAACACGCCCAAAATGTTGACATGGAGATTCATAATACTGTAACAAAATGTCACTTTACGTATTGTCCTGTAAGTTTACTGTAAAAAAAAAAAAAAAAAAAACAAACAAACAAAAAAAACTAGACATTGTCTCTTCGCCTAGCTGGATCTGGCCAGAGAATTTCATCAACATCACAGGCAATGTTGTCATTAGCAAGACACCTTGGAAAGAAACGTCTTGAATGACGAATCCATCCTTGCATTGCTGCTACCTCCATCTGGTCACAGGCCTCCTCCATGGCTTGGATGAGGGGTACCTCAGCCTGGAGACGGAGATCATATACCTTCCACCGCCATGCCGAGAAAAACTCTTCTATAGGGTTGAGGAATGGAGAGTATGGTGAAAGATATAGGACGGTGAAATATGGATGTTGCTGAAACCAGTTCTGAACCAGAGCAGAGCGGTGGAAAGACACATTGTCCCAGACAACAATGTATTGCATATGATCGATTTGATTTGCTGCTGTTATGTTGTGCAGTTGGTCCAAGAATGTAAGTATGAGTGCTGTGCTGTAAGGGCCCATATGGGCATGGCGGTGGAGGACCCCATTCTGTGTAATGGCTGCACACAGTGTTATATTACCCCCACGTCGCCCTGGGACATTGACTATTGCCCTGTGGCCAATGATGTTTCTTCCCCTCCTTCATGTTCTCGTCAGGTTGAACCCAGCCTCATCTACGTAAATGAACTCATGCTGGATCTCCTCTCCATCCATTCGTAAAACTCTTTGAAGGACAGTGTCAGGCAAAATTGTGTAGTTCAGTGTAGATCTAGTACAGTAAAAGATTGAGACAGTAGGCAAGATCACACTGCTAAAATGAATACATACCTCTGCATAATCATGCCGCAGTCGTTTCACCCTTTCGGAATTGCACTCGATAAATTTGCTTCATTTGAATAGGTTTTTTTTTTTAGGATGCGTGCCAGTGTTGATGTTGAGACCTGATGGATATCGTTGAAAGTGGCGTGGTTATTGACAATGTTAGCTTGGAGCTGATTGAGTGTTATAGCATTGTTGGCCAAAACCATGTTTACTATCTCCCTCTCTTGCTGTTCTGTGAACAGGAGGCCTTCCCCCTTGTCGTTCCCGACCCTCAATCCTATGTAGAAAAAAAAAACAGTATACAATAGTACAGTAATTTCACAGGAAAAGGTAACAGAAGTGCTGATAGTGCATAGAATACAGTACTGTAAGCAGTTACTAAAACTGTGCAGATGTTTTTGATATGATGATATTTTTACAATACCTATTTTCCAGTCGAAATGTTCTTATCACACTTGCCACTGTGTATCGGCTTAGATTTGGCTGTACTCGCATTCCAGCCTCCCTCAGCGGCAGGCCGTGGTTGACAACGTGGTCAACCAGTGTTGCGCGGATCTCATTTGTCAGATTCGGTCCTCTTTGAGCACCTTCTTCTCTTCCTCTTCCTCTACCTCTACCTCCAGCATGGCCTCCTTCTCTTCCTCTTCCTCTGTTGATTCCTCCTCTGTTGATTCCTCTTCCTCCCCTTCCTCCTCCTCCTTGTCCTCCTCCTCGTTCTCCTCCTCGTCTTACTCTTTCTCTGACTCTTTCCATTGTGCTTAAGGCCGATGAACTCACCTGCTGCTTTTTATAGTGCTTATACACCTGATTGGTGTGTCTACAATTAAGCAAACAAGTGTTTGCACACCTGATGACTGTGTTGAACCAATTGGTTGGACGGTGCGGTAATTTGACAGTCAGTGCTTTGGTATTGCAAGGAAGTGACTTCATGATAGATTTTTGTGTGTAGTGTATGTTAAGTGTGTTAAGTGTTTTGCAAATCACTGTGTGTAGAGTTTTGCAACAAGTGTGAGGTTGACAATGTGCTTATAGTTGTGCAAATATGGGCTGATGTTTTGCTTCTTGAGTGTAAGGTTTTGCTAATAGTGTACTACTTTTAATTTTAGTGTGTAAGCAATCGTAAAAAACTGTAAATTCTGGAAACATCTGAAACTAAATGACCCCCAATCATATCATTATAAAGCCCTGCAATACCAAGCTGATCCAGAGCTTCAGTCCTGATGTTTCACAAACATCTGCTGATGCTCTGAACCACAACATCAGAATCAATCAGATTACTGCACAAATCAAACAGAATTACATCACTCACTGGCAAACCCAAACACAACAGCAGAGTAAAATGCAATGCTATTCGGCCCTAAAGAGAGAGTACAGTATGGCAGAGTATCTGTACACAGTGTCAGATAAGAAACTCAGAAGCACGTTGACCAGATACAGACTCAGCGGACACAAGCTGATGATAGAGACGGGCAGACACAGAAAAACATGGCTGCCCCCGGAACAGAGATTGTGTTCACACTGTGATCTGAATCAGATGGAAACAGAACTGCACTTCCTGACAGAATGCTCCAAATACACGGACATACGGACAGTGTTCTATGATAAAATACAGCAGATCCATCCGACATTTAAAACTCATTCAAACTAGAAACTGCCATATCTGTTAGGAGAACGCAAGAACTGCTGTGTGTTTGCTGCTCAATATGTGTCTGCCTGTCACCATAGAAGAGAAAACACTCAATCTGCCCTGATCTGATGTTTCCAGCACATTTTGCTTCTGTAAATATGTCTAATCCCTCAACTTTTTTCTCTCTCATTTCTAGTTTATATGCTTACATACATTAGTAATTCATTTTGCACTACATGCTTACAGTATTTCACAATTGCTAAAACACATTTCTTGAAACCATCACTCATTTTCTCAAAACATTAAACACAAATCCAATCTTCAAACTAATTTCACAAAACTTCTGACTCTTATGGCAAAATCAAACAAAGCTTTCAGATCATACACACATTAAACAAAATATAAACACATACAGATCATTCATTAGACACTACATTAAAAAATGGAAAACACAACATCCAGAACATGAGGTTACAGAAAAAAAAAAGTATATTGTAACACAGTAAACACATTTTGCCATTACATAAAATGTATAGAAATCACAAGTAATGTGAATTTAAAGTATACTGTATGTACTGCAAGTACAGTATTATATTCAATATTATATAGTACTGAATGTCTGTATATACAGTACTTACATACTGCAAACATACAGCAGTCTAAATGCAAATGACTAAAAGGTCAAAGAAAACTCTAAATGAAAAGCATGATACAGTACACACACACACACACACACACACACACACACACATACACAAAAAAAAAACAAAGTTCAGAGTCAGTGAGAGATTCATTCTGCTTCAGCATCACGTCTTCATGTTGGGTCCGGCCTAAATCAAGTCAAGTCACCTTTATTTCAATTGCAATTTATACTACACAGATACTAGTATAGTATAGTATAGTATAGTATAGTATAGTATAGTATAGTATAGTATAGTATAGTATAGTCAAAGCAGCTTTACAGTGATAACAGGTAGATGATGATCAGTAATGCAAAGAGGGTTCATTTTGGCTGTACAGCTCTAAAAGAAAATAGTGTCATTGTTCAGCTGAAGTCAGTTCAGTGTTGATTCACTTACATTGTAAAGACCATCAATTATTATGTAAATTACTGTAATTATTTTCCTCTATAAAGCAGTTCTGCAGAAAACAGTGATGTCATCATATAGGCTAGCTTAGTTCAGTTCTCATCCTATAATGTCAGTACTGTCAGATCAATAATATTGTTGAATATTGTTGAGAACATTTTCCACATCACAGGCAATGTCGCCTCTTGCCAGGCAAAGGGAAAAACCTGTGCCGGATCCAGCCTTGACAGCCTTGTCTCCACACCCCTTGCTCTTTCTCCTCATCATCCTCTTACACATACTCTTCCTCCTCTACTTTTCAGATTGTTTCCATCTATTGTTGTATCATCATTCAGCACCTGTGTCACCTGTGCACTCTGAACTGACCTATATTTTATACAGTTGATTTGATCACATCATTAGAAATAAGTGTGAATAATTTTGAGTCATTGTGTTTAAAGGATGACAACTGTGTTGTAGTTGTGTTTAACTTTTGCCACATGTATTTACCATTTTGCAACACAGTGCAAAATGTGTTTTAGTGAGTAAGAATGTGTTTAGAGTTTTGCAAAAAGAGTGGATGAGATTTACAAACAGTGTCTTAACTATCTGAACTTGTTTAAGGTTTTGCCTACAAAGTGACTGATTCGACAAATGGGTTTAGGCCACTGAGCATTGGGTTCAGAGAATGGGGTTTAGTGTTTTAGCAATTGTGAAATACTGTAATATGTGTATAAATATATATATATGAATGCATTTTATATATGTTCTTGTTTGTATGTTTATTTGTTTTTGTTTTGCTTTATGCAATGCTTTGGCAATATGTACCTAAATATGTCATGCCAATAAAGCAAATTGAATTGAATTGAATTGAAATTGAGTGTGTGTGAGAGTGTGTGTGTGTGTGTGTGTGAGAGAGAGAGAGAGCGAGAGTGTGTGTGAGAGAGAGCAAGAGTGAGTGTGTGTGAGAGAGAGTGAGTGTTTGTGTGTGTGTGAGAGAGAGAGAGAGAGTGTGAGAGTGAGTGTGTGTGTGAGAGTGAGTGTGTGTGTGAGAGAGAGAGAGAGAGAGAGAGAGAGAAAATTTAAAACATAGGCCTACAAAGCTTAAATGGTCTCTAAGTTGTATTTTACCAACGAACTAAAATCGAAACCGTGATATGCCAAATACAGTGCCAAATAATGTACATTTTCTGAACAACAATACTACAACAAAAGCTCCTTTCATGTCAGTAAAGCTGTTAACAGAAAATTAAAATGTCATTGGACAAATATTGATTTGGGCTAAGCCCCGGATGTTTACACTGTCTGGCTCCGCCCCTGGTCATGACTGGATCACGACACTATCATCAGTCATGCCCTCTCATACCTTATATTTTGCAAGTGCAATACCTTGTAAAAGAGGTAATGACTTATTGATATACTCTGAGTGTGTGTGTGTGTGTGTGTGAGAGAGAGAGAGAGAGAGAGAGAGAGAGAGAGTGTGTGTGTATGTGTGTGAGAGAGCGAGAGTGTGTGTGTGAGAGAGAGTGAGTGTGTGTGGGAGAGAGAGAGAGTGTGTGAGAGTGAGTGTGTGTGAGAGAGAGAGAGAGTGTGTGTGTGTGTGTGTGTGTGTGTGAGAGAGAGAGAGAGAGAGAGAGAGAGAGTGTGTGAGAGTGAGTGTGTGTGAGAGAGAGAGGAGAAATGTAACAAAGTTTAATGTTGTATGAAACTGTGTTTGAGAGAGAGAGAGGGAGGTGTTCAGGAGGAGTCTGTGGATGTTAAGCTGTTATTTGTTTTATGGACTCAATGTTGAAAATTTAAAACATTTCAAACACTGTTGGCAGAAGTGAAAAATAAATAATTTTATGAAGTTACAATTTTGTTTGATTCCATGATGTATTTTACTGAACATGAGTATTTACAATGCAAATCCAAATTATTTTAATTTACTAACAGTTACTTATATCTTGTCTTTTCACTTTATTAAGATCAGATTCTGCAGGTAAAATTACAATAATAAGGTGACTTGACTTGGACTCGACTTGACCTACTACAGGACTTGACTTGACTTGACTTGACTTGACCAAGAAAAAAATACTTGGGACTTACTTGAGACTTGAAGGTTAAGACTTGAGACTTACTTGAGACTTGCACATGTGTGACTTGGTCCCATCTCTGCAAGGTTGCAACAAATTTAAATACTCATGTAAAGTACAAATTTGGGGAAAAAGTACTCAAGTGAATTAACAAAGTATTTACTGAATATGTAGGGGATTCCCAGAAGAGGCAGTCCTGTGGCGGTGATGGACGAAGTACAGATTAAAATATGACTCCAGTAAAAGTACTCATTTTCAGTTTTACTTGAGTAAAAGTGCAAAAGAACTTGATTTTAATGTACTTAAGTATTAAAAGTAAAAAGTACAGATCAATGAACCATATATTTATTATTATTATTATTATATTATTACTACTCAGTAGTCAGTACTATTAAGAAAGATTAGTGCCTAGAATTAAGGTTGCAAATAAACAAACTTTTTTATTTTTATTACCAAAACTTATTACATCAATATGCATAGATTTTTTTGTTGGTTTTCAATTGGGATAATAAGTGATGAAACATCTTCCAAATGTCTCATGTCAGTGTCATATTGGTTTGATAAAAGTCTGATGTCATGCGTGACTTCAAACAAACGTCGTGTTTAGACGTTAACCGATTTTCATTTTCAACCAAAATTTGAAATCTACCCAACACTGGAGTTTGACCTCAAACAAACGTTGTGTTTAGACGTCAACCCGATTTTCATTTTCAACCAAAATTTGACATCTACCCAATGTTGGAGTTTGACCTCAAACAAACGTCATGTTTAGACGTTAACCCGATTTCATTTTCAACCAAAATTTGACATTTACCCAATGTTGGAGTTTGACCTCAAACAAACGTCGTGTTTAGACGTCAACACGATTTTCATTTTCAACCAAAATTTGACATCAACCCAATGTTGGAGTTTGACCTCACACAAACATCATGTTTAGACGTTAACCCGATTTTCATTTTCAACCAAAATTTGACATCTACCCAACGTTGGAGTTTGACCTCAAACAAACGTCATGTTTAGACGTTAACCCGATTTTCATTTTCAACCAAAATTTGACATCTACCCAATGTTGGAGTTTGACCTCAAACAAACGTCATGTTTAGACGTTAACCGATTTTCATTTTCAACCAAAATTTGACATCTACCCAATGTTGGAGTTTGACCTCAAACAAACGTCATGTTTAGATGTAACCGATTTTCATTTTCAACCAAAATTTGACATCAACCCAATGTTGGAGTTTGACCTCAAACAAACGTCATGTTTAGACGTTAACCGATTTTCATTTTCAACCAAAATTTGACATCAACCCAATGTTGGAGTTTGACCTCAAACAAACGTCATGTTTAGACGTTAACCCGATTTTCATTTTCAACCAAAATTTGACATCTACCCAATGTTGGAGTTTGACCTCAAACAAACATCATGTTTAGATGTTAACCGATTTTCATTTTCAACCAAAATTTGACATCTACCCAATGTTGGAGTTTGACCTCAAACAAACATCATGTTTAGATGTTAACCGATTTTCATTTTCAACCAAAATTTGACATCAACCCAATGTTGGAGTTTGACCTCAAACAAACGTCATGTTTAGATGTTAACCGATTTTCATTTTCAACCAAAATTTGACATCAACCCAACGTTGGAGTTTGACCTCAAACAAACATCATGTTTAGACGTCAACCCGATTTTCATTTTCAACCAAAATTTGACATCAACCCAACGTTGGAGTTTGACCTCAAACAAACGTCATGTTTAGACGTTAACCCGATTTTCATTTTCAACCAAAATTTGACATCTACCCAATGTTGGAGTTTGACCTCAAACAAACGTCATGTTTAGACGTTAACCCGATTTTCATTTTCAACCAAAATTTGACATCAACCCAACGTTGGAGTTTGACCTCAAACAAACATCATGTTTAGACGTCAACACGATTTTCATTTTCAACCAAAATTTGACATCAACCCAATGTTGGAGTTTGACCTCAAACAAACATCATGTTTAGACGTTAACCCGATTTTCATTTTCAACCAAAATTTGACATCAACCCAATGTTGGAGTTTGACCTCAAACAAACGTGTTTAGACGTTAACCCGATTTTCATTTTCAACCAAAATTTGACATCTACCCAATGTTGGAGTTTGACCTCAAACAAATGTGTTTAGACGTTAACCGATTTTCATTTTCAACCAAAATTTGACATCAACCCAATGTTGGAGTTTGACCTCAAACAAACGTCATGTTTAGACGTTAACCCGATTTTCATTTTCAACCAAAATTTGACATCTACCCAATGTTGGAGTTTGACCTCAAACAAACGTCATGTTTAGACGTAACCCGATTTTCATTTTCAACCAAAATTTGACATCTACCCAATGTTGGAGTTTGACCTCAAACAAACGTGTTTAGACGTCAACCCGATTTTCATTTTCAACCAAAATTTGACATCAACCCAATGTTGGAGTTTGACCTCAAACAAACGTCATGTTTAGACGTTAACCCGATTTTCATTTTCAACCAAAATTTGACATACCCAATGTTGGAGTTTGACCTCAAAAAATGTTTAGACGTTAACCGATTTTCATTTTCAACCAAAATTTGACATCTACCCAATGTTGGAGTTTGCCCTCAAACAAACGTCGTGTTTAGACGTCAACACGATTTTCATTTTCAACCAAAATTTGACATCAACCCAATGTTGGAGTTTGACCTCAAACAAACGTCATGTTTAGACGTTAACCCGATTTTCATTTTCAACCAAAATTTGACATCTACCCAATGTTGGAGTTTGACCTCAAACAAACGTCATGTTTAGACGTCAACCCGATTTTCATTTTCAACCAAAATTTGACATCTACCCAATGTTGGAGTTTGACCTCAAACAAACGTCATGTTTAGACGTAACCGATTTTCATTTTCAACCAAAATTTGACATCTACCCAATGTTGGAGTTTGACCTCAACAAACGTCATGTTTAGACGTTAACCGATTTTCATTTTCAACCAAAATTTGACTACCCAATGTTGGAGTTTGACCTCAAACAAACGTCATGTTTAGACGTTAACCGATTTTCATTTCACCAAA